>JACXIV010000018.1:843804-1264693 GCA_014737475.1 Bombus confusus | reverse complement strand
CCTCGGTAAAAACGCCAACGGCGTCTGAATAGTCGCGCGGAGGACGGAAGTCAGTTTGCAAGCCAAGCATGGGGCGGCGGCGCCGAGCTACCCCTTATTTTCATCCTTCTTCGTCGCTAGCACGAGTAGCTGCTTTCCTCCTCTTCCTCTCTCGCCGACACACACCGTCGAACCATTCCCAACCCCTTTCTTCCTTCTGCTTCTTTCTTCGTTCTCCGTTACCACGTTCCTCCGTCGTTCTTCCTTCTTTCGAGGGAAGCGACGGCTTTTCTTTCGCTCCTCCGTCGTTTCCTTCTTTCCTTCGCTGAAGTCGCCGCCTCTCGATGCTCGAATGCTCGATGCTACAATACATCACGTACACGTTGTTGCCGGTACACCTTTTTCCTTCCTTTTTCTTTTCTCCCCCGATCCTCTTCAGCCCCGTCTACACGAGTCCACGGCCGTCTTCTTCTCGTTCTATCACCGCACCGATATCGCTTCCTCTTCGTCTACGTTCCCTCCATCCTCCGTGGTGGCACGGAGTCGCGTTGTATTCGCGGCGCGTTCATCCCTCCATCGTGGCAGACACGGAAACGCGCGCGCCGCCGCCACCGGAAAATTTCTTCGACTCTCGATTTTTGGCAAACTGCCGCTCTCGCCTCGAGCACCATTCTGAATTCCAAATTCGTGAGATTCTACGTGCGATTACACAATACGAGCGTCACGTTTATTAAAAGAAAAGAACTTTAACACCGCGTGGAACAGCAAAGTTTTATCAGTGTCTTTGTGCCATCTTTCTTTTTCTTCGTTCAATTTGAAACGTTTGGTCATTAACAGCCTGTATGATATAACTTCACTCGAAAGGTAAAAAAAACACCGGCAACTGCAATACAGATTTTGAAAAATGAAAGAGTGCTAAATAGGATATATCAGCCAAGTAGTTGAGGCGTTTAATGAATAATTCTTTGTAAGCTTCTAAATAGTTTCTCGCTGTTTCTAGGCAACTTATTTGATAATAACTAGCGAATAAGAATAGCGTAAATCATTGAATTTGTACTAAGAAGGATATATAACTACGAAATCTCGAATGAGTTGACTGTACGTGCATTCAATGCCTCAGGTTGCTAGTAAAATAGCTCTAAAAGGATTCGAGTGGATGGCCCTTTGTTTTCAAGAAATTAATCGAGAAATTATGTTCTCGATGCAGCAATTCCTTATACATTAAATGTTTTTATCACAATTTCCATCTCGAACATTGTGAAAATATGCAGGAGCACTATAATAAATAAGCATAATCAAGAATTTATCAAAATAATTTGTAAAAGTTTAATATTAGTAAAAAAACAATATTAATGTTAAAAATATAGGGCCATTGAAATCCTTTTAGGACTGTTTTACCATCGACCTAAAGCATCAAAATGCACATACAGCTAACTCGTTCGAGATTTCGCTGTTCTTGCCATCTCCTTGTAAGTATTACGGTGTCTCTATTCTTATGGCCGGCGATATACGTACTATCGATATAGAAGAATCTCGAGGGTAGAAAATGGACGTCGCGCGACACCGACGAACCAGGGGCGTGCAGAAGTCGTGGCGTGTCGAAACGTTTGCGTTCCAGTCGCGGGATCGAATTTCGTCACGGTCCGCGGCAGTCGTAGCGCTTAGAAATTATTAAACGCGCCCGCGCCGGGGAAGGGTTGGCCTTTATTTCTGCGTTAGCCGAGAAACGGTGGCAGGCGGCGACGGGGCGAGTTATTATACCGTTGTCAGATACCATAGCACCCTTCGTCGATCTGCATAACCATCGCCGCGTGGATGTTTCCCCTGCAGGGCGATCCGCGCGCGCGACCTCCGGTCTCACAGCCCTTTTCCACCGCTGGAAACCACTCAATAGAGGCGCGACCATCAGCCAACCACAAAAGCGATTACAAATTAACGTGCCGCTTCTTCGAGTTTATTACGAACGGGCCGCCATATAAAGCCGATCCCCCTTCCGCGTTCTACGACCGCCTCCCTCGGGGCCGACTACAATTATCGTGCCTTTTGTTTCGCAATCGCCGCGTCTCCTCTTTTTCCCTATCCCGGGGGCGAGTGAAATTCCGCTTATTTTTCAACCTGCTCCCCTGTGTCGAGTTTACCAGGATTGGCCCCGGCGAGGTACCCACCGCGTCTCATCTGCCATTTTCGCCCCGTGAATCATTCCTCGCGATCGCGTCGCTTGAATGCGAACGAGCTCTTAATCATCAAGACGCGAGAACCTTTTCAGAGAGTATTCAATGTAAACGTCATCCGTTGGCAGGCAGGACTCGAGAGGATAGTAACCGTGTTTTGAGAGTTAATTATAGGTTGCGTGCTTGCTCCAGAAGCGTATGGTTTTATGGCGTGTACGATTCTTACGATGAGAACAATCGAAGGTTAATTAGATCGATAATTCTTTGTGATTTTGAAGAGCCATAATTTATCTTTGAAAACTTGGCTGAAGTTGCAAAATTCAAAAAACAAGTTCCCTTTGAAGGAGCTTCGTACCTTTAAAAGCACGGAGCAACGCGGTTAGTTTTTTGACGCATAGAAAATTGCAGTGCCAGAGCTATAAAATTCAAGGACAAACCTAACAACGACTTTGCTTTAAAAGAATTCTGTACTATATCTATAAGATCTATCTTCTATAAGATCTGTAAGACTCTGTAAGGTTCTAGAAGATATACTTTTCCTTCGAGGAAACTCGATATTCCTAAAATATTGAATATCGCTTGATTAACCAGACACAGAATTTCTTCTGCGTTTCAACGCGTGAAATCTCACAGTAATTACCAAAGAAGTTACAAAACACAATGATCATCTTTCTTTTGAAACTCTTTGAATTTCTAATTTTTGCAATCGAAACAACGTAATAAAATACATCCGTGTTATTAATCAAATCTACTATCAGTTCAGCCAAAACTTGGGTATCAGCAAATATCGGAAGACACGGTCATTGATTTTGAAAAGGCAGAGGGGCAGAGTGTGGGCGATCGTTCCGCAAAGAATTCGGAAAAAACGAACGCAAACGTAGAAGTAACCGGCAAAAAGCTACCACCCGCGCTGCTCTAGATTTACGATACCCTTCATTGGTTCCACGCAACGCTGGAAACGAAACGGGGGCCACCGAGTCTCGACCTCTATTTCGCCTTTATTTCGCCTTTATTTCCCAGGGACAATGAGATACCGTATTTTTTTGTCCTTCTTCTTTGCCTGTCGGACAGTGAGATAAAGGAACTAAACGCGTGACGGGACGATCGGCAGCGTTTCCGCAAACATCTTCGACCAACGTGTACCGTTAGGTCACGAATTGTTACAGTTTCAGGAACACCGTGCGTGCCCCGTTTTACTGATCTACGGTTTTTAAGGAATCCCGACTCGAGGCCTCGATTTGCGTGCGGCGGAAATGCTTTCGCACTAACAGCCGAGGTCAACCAGGTAAAACGACTTTGGACTCTGTTACCATTGCGTAACAGAGCAGGTATATCTTGAATTATATATCTTCCACGACGATATTTAAATATTCAAACGATAGTTTTTTGTTCCATTTCAACACGTGAAAGATGCATAGGCTTATGTTGACTCTATAATCACAACAATACTTTATGCGTTACAAATAAATGCAGATTTTATATAACCGTTATCTTTTTATATCGTTTGCAGGTAATAAAATATTTTTTACATGGAAACGTAAGAAAGAGCGGTAGAGGTTACCGCGGTGGCAGTAATGATAATTCAAACTGTCGTCGTTTAGTGGAAAATGAGAGAAGTAAAAAAATCGAGGTTTCTTGTGAAAATATCGATGTCATTCAAAATTCAAGGCTCCAGGGAATGCGTCCCATCGGTTAGTGAATCAGGGCGAGATAAAAATACTGCTCTGCGGAATACACGACAGCTCGAGGTCAACCTTTATTACCAGGTAAATCGCGGGTTGCTCTATTTTCTCTTTGTCACGACCTGGGTCTTCTACCTAGATGTAACAAGTTCACGAAATTTTAAACGTAGCCAGCGTTCTATTGTAACAAATTTTAAACGTTGAACCTCAAACGTCTTGTAAATGAGACCTTGGAAATTACAATGAAAAATAGCGTCATCTTTATACCGTAAAACCTGCAAGGATTATTACTACCTTGTCTCACTAAAAAGGACTCCACTTTCCACCTACTACGAGCTCTATACGGAACAAACGCTTTATTATGATTTATACGTGTAGCGTTAGCTAAGCTAAGCGTACGTATAAATAAATCTTTCGATTTTCAGAACTACTGCGTCGTTAATGAAAACGATATGCGAAACAACGTAAGTTCCGACGAGCTGTTATTTTGATGATTATGTATTCAAAGCAATCAAACGCGAGCCGTCTAGAAACTACGTCGCTCAACTGCATAAATTGAAAAGTAAGAACTAAATAGCGATAACGTTACGAACGATGTTTCTTAAGTCTATCTTAGAATTTACTGCTATTTATATCATCTTGTAAATAAACTTATTCAAATGAATCGCTTCTTTCTTAGGAGTTAAACATTAATCGTATACATATGTCATAAAATTTAAGAAAAAGCACAATTAAGTAGTTTAACTTCCGATACGCTGATAGGTACATAGAATCTTATGAATTCACATAGAAGAAAAGCTCATACATACGTAGATCCTTACAAGTACGTACATTGTCTTCAGATATTTCATTCGTCGGAACGACATTTCATCGAACACACATCCATCGTAGCCATAGCTTAAATCAAGGAAATGTACATCGAGGGATTAGTGTACCTAAGAAACCACGAGTCACATATTTTCCTCTATTTATTACCAATATCTCGCGATATTTCCCTCAATCGTCTTCAAAAGCAGAAGCCATCGGTTGCGCTCTGCGGAATAAACGTCCAAGAAAGGGCAATGCATCTCGCGACGCCATTACCCGATAACTTAATTCATAATTGAGTTCTGGCGGTGTAACGAACACTCTGCGGCCAATATAACGTTCAATAATTCTAATAATTCGCCGGCTTGGATGCGAAGCCAGATCTGTGGGAGGGCTCGAGGGAAAACGGAGGTGGGGGTGAAGGGCGGAGGGGGTACGAACCGTAGGGTGAGAACGTTTTCTGGAGCCGTGCCGAGCCTCGAAAGTGGGAAGCGGAACCAAGATGAGACGGGAGAAAGAGAAGAGACAGACCACGGGTTGCGGAGGCGAATAGAAGAGAGGACGAAAGGGAAGGAAAGGGTGAGCAAGAGTGTGGCATGAGATGAGGGGAAGCGGGCAACGGCGGAAAGGAAGAGAGGAGAGAGAAGAGAAGAAGGAATAGGTCGAGGGAGGGTATGGGACGAGGAAATGGAGGGAAGGCCAATTAGAGGGCGGGAAGATTTATCTACGGACGACGGGTGTGCGGATAGTAAGGGGTAGGTCGGTCTCCTCTGCCTAGCGCGCTTGTATTATTCCTTAGTTGGACAACCCCGTCCAAGACAACGACGTGGTCCAGCTGCTATCGACTACATCGGTTTCTAGCCGGATTAATAGTCGCTAATTTTTCAACTCCGCCCAGAGACTTATCGCGTTCGGGAAATTTTCAAATCACCGGAAAAGGACCATCTACATACGTTGGTATCTATCGAGTCCTCTGTAGTTTGATACGTTCCATTGATTCTATTATGGATATGGTGGAAGAAGTGGACGGCTAGTTGCAGGAATGTTCGATGTTAAATAATTCAGATACAACGTACTACGTTCTAAGCACGGATTACAGTCGGTAGTGGTTGACACTGGTTATATTTTATTGGAAAGTGTCAGGGATTTTAAAGGTACGAGACAGATAGGGGATGGTAGGGATTAAAGAACGGGATAAGGATGGCGACTCAGTTGTTTAGAAGATAGAAAAGATAGGAAAGAAATACATTATAATCTTCCTGACATATAAATCGTCCACAAGCGACATTGATCAACTCCATAAATACGACAATACGGAGAAGTGATGATATTATGAACGTTGCTTTTTAAATCTACCTTACGATGTACCATTATTTATACCACGACGGACGAACTTATGGAAAAGTAAGTCATTTGTTTCTTGAAAATTGAATACCAGTCGCATACTCACGTAATGAAATTAAGACGTTAATGAAAAATGCAGTTGATCAATTTGACTTCTGAGAGGTTCGCGTGGTGAAAGAGAAATATTAAATTCGCTGGTAACGATCGGAAGATGTATCAATAACGACAACGAAGAACATTCTGAATGAGAAAGATGTAATATATCATTGGTTCATCCGAACGAAAGGTTAGGTTGGTTTGCAACGATGGCGGAATAAAATACGTGGCACGCGTCGTCGGAGTGTCGGAATTTATTCGGTGGAAATCGAAGGGCGACGCTCTCAGAAATAACAAGCCCGGCCGGGACGGTGCGCGGCGTGGTACGAGCAGTTATTTAGCCGGGGCGTTAACTAACCGGCCGCGACCAGGGACGAACATTCTTCATCGACGGTTTCGTGCCGCGGACCCTTCCGGCGGCGACACGAAGTGGCGAGATACCGTTCGTGGAACGGCAGTCCCGCTCGTCGTCGCCGCTTAAATTATTTTAATAAGAAGCCCTGACATCTTAACTGCCCGGATAGGCAGATCAAAGAGTCTACCAGGTGATGTCAGTTCCTTTCAGTATTTACACGGAAAACAGAGCGGTCTCTGGACGTACACCAGAGGAGAATCGCGTTATCTTGGGTAGACGATACTCAGAACCGAGGCTCGTGCGTCAGCCTCGACATTTTTATAGTCCGCCGCACGAAATTAGAAAGCAGCCCGATAAAAATATATCCCAACGCTGGAAAATGCCGACGATCTGCTTCTTCCTGATGAAACGCGGAAAACAACGTAATCTACGCTGTTGAACGCGATGATGTTTCTCAGGGTGTGTCCTCGAACACGTTGAGGAATCTTTTACACAGCGATATCTGTACCGGACAGACGTATGAGATACGCCTACGACGCCAAGATGCTAATGCGATACTTCCTTGTTTATTTCTTATATAGCAAACTCAGCCACATTGCATCAACCGTGTAAGTGCTTTGTTACTACGCTGCGCCGCCGCATGTATGCGAAAAAAATCGTCGGCGGCTGACTGACCGAGCATATCGAAAATCAATATCATAATACTGTATCTCGCGAGAATGAACGCTTCCATAGGCGATAATGTAAATATAATCGATATTCATTATACGCATTTCGCGATATATCGCCGTCTCACAGAGGTCCCTAAGGCTATGTTCTGTCCCTTGCGTCAACTGTTACAACAGTGAATGCGTATTCAGACGAACTCGATACGTCAAAGCAACTAAATACGTCCATAAATCCTTATAAGTATACGCACTGTGGTCTTCAGATGCTTCATTCATCAGAACCTCGGCATGTAACCATACCTTGGCATGTTCTCCACCTTCACCTATCACCCGAAGAAGAAAAGGAAAAAGTCCTATCTTCGTGATACCTCGCGGTACACACAAGCGAACAAAGTTCGGAAATCTGCGCTGCTTACAGCGAAATAATACGGAATAGAGCGAGAGTTACGAGCTACGAACGCTTATTTCGAACGCGCCTGTGTTGTTAGCGCACCGTGTAATATCAGCGGCTGCAGAAGCAGCAGCGGGGCTAACAACGGAACAGCGGCAGGCGGCGGCAACAACAGCAGAACAACGACACACAGCTCGGCTCTCGGTTGGTCTCGTCTCTCGGTGGCTCTCTCGCCGACCGACCGACCGACCGGGCCGCAGTTCGTTTCCGTGTTGTTACATAATACACGCTGCGGTGCGGTTACGCGGATGAGGGATGAGGTGTTGCGTTGCCTAATAACCCCCCTTCCGCAACGATCCCCCCGTGCATCCCCTGGCCATGCAACCTATTCTCACACCCCTTCGAGCGAGCAAGACACGCTCACGGCCGCAACACGCGGAGAAAGAGCGAGGGCAGCCTGCGAGATCACACCGACCCGCCTCGGCCCGCGCCACGAGCACGCTGCCGGAATACGCTTAAGCCGAAAGAGGGAGTCGGCCACCGCCGGCTCTTCGTGTGTGCGTCAGGACATACCGAGCTTCTCTCTGCTCTGCTTCGTGCTTCCAAACACATATACACATGGATACGTACACAGAGGTACGAACGGAGGAGCGTGAAGTAATTATATGAGGGCGGAGCACGCTACGACTCGTCTACACCTAGCACATCCGTATCGCACGGTCAGAACGGCTAACGTGTCTGCTCGGAACGTGAGAATCGTGCATCAGTATTTTGCCCTTCAAGAACCGAATGTTCGTTGCCGGAGAATCTGCTGGGATGTTTCGCGTGCGAGCAAGATTAGGGCGAGGGAGATTTAAGGGCGGAGGGTGTTTTGGAAATTTTTGTTACGGTGGAAGCAAAAATTTCTATTGATGGAGGATCTTGAGTTCATATGGTTGCATGCTACGTGTCGATTCGTTGATATAGTTGTGGAGTAAAGGAAGATTTCTTACACGATAATTTTCCAGATAATAATATTAGTGAATTGGTAAGTTACGAGTTGTAGATTATACAGACGTTCCTTTTATAATTTCGTAATCTTTTGTGAAATGGAATAATCAGATAGCTGCTTTTTCTGGTACGCACTGCTCTTCTTCGATCTCTATCGGTTCTAAAAGTCCTACGCGTGTAGGTGGAGACGTGTTATCCACAAATTCTACAGAATGTAATCTAAGTGATTCCAACAATTCTAATGTAACATCAGTTTCCTTTAAGTGTATCAATATCATGTAACTTCATTTCTCTTCAGGTATATAATTATTGTTGTTATTGTTCACAGTTTTGAAAGTAATCATACGTAAACGTATTATAGGATTTTTGTCAGGATCTCCGTGAACCACTTTTATACGATCGTTACAGAGACAAGATTTACTTATAGTTGACGCTTAGAATATGTAGCAAACAAACTAGTATTTCTTACTGTCAATGCGTCTCCATCAGTCAACTGCTCTCAACATTTTTGATGATAACACATAGAGCTATTTATTACTTCGTCGTTAAATATAATGAAAACTCATAAGAACGCGTGTTTTTTCTCATTTTTCAGAACACATTCGCATCAGATGATGCATAAATGTATATTGGAAATTTTCTATTGCGCGTGCAGTATATCATAGTATTATATACATTGAGATCAAGCAGTTCTTTGATATTTAATATTTAATATATTTAATTTATTTAATTATATTTAAAAAAGTATTTGCTTACGCTAAAAATGAATTTAAAAGAAGTTATTCATTTTTTTTGTTTATAACTTTTTTCTAATCATGTAAACAATTGATAAAATCTCTTACCAAATCTTCCCTGATTACAAGAAACAGCTTTTGTCTGAAGGCTTCTTCTCTATCTCTTATAGACTAACTTTGCGAGTTATAACACAAGATCGAAAAATAGTCGAATTTTCAAGGATCAATTTTACCCCCTTTGGGGTGAATTTCAGCAGCAATAAAAATTGCGTAATACATACCTACGTATTCTCTACATATAACTCAAGTTTCATAATCTTTTTATTTCCCTGGTTGGGGATGTTCCTTTGTAACATAAATTTCATCTTTCCACTAATCTTCATCCTGATAGTTATTTTAATTACATTTTAATTGTTCCATATTGCCAGGAAGATCCATCTGTCTCCGAGAATCCATCATTTTGCGGCAGAGTACGAGAACGACGAAGAAGAAAGAAGATCGGCCAAAAGGGGAGAAGTTATACGTTTAAGCGGGTACATCTATATAAAGGGATGGGGGCTTACTGGGATTCAATTACCGCAACGTTTGCGAAGCACGCTATTCCCACACCAGCGAAAGGCGCTACCCTTCGAGCTACGCGCAGCCTCGCCGCCACCTTTCCATTTCTTCAAGAACGAACAGGTGCTCTCGCGTCTGCTGTAAATTGCGCCCCTGTAATCCGAAGTAAAGCGGTCGTTTTATCCGCGCCAAGCCGAGATGGATGCGCGCTACGTCTTTCGGTAATAGGTCGCGCTTACGCAGACGAGGCTTTCCATCTTTGATGGAAATCTCGAGGGTCCTTAAACCTCGCCCAGCCATCGTATACATCGTTCGAACTGCGTTGTCTTTTTGCTGTTTTATTTACTCGAAATCGTTCTTTAACGAAATTTGACTTTATAAGTAGCGTATATGGAATTTATTTAGAACAGAGAAACTACTCGAGTTCATTGAGAACTGCACGATGTCCAGTGAAAAATTATTCTTAAAATTTCTTAAGTCGTTAGAAAAATGGAAAACATATTTTTAACTGATATGTACACGACTCTTTTGTAGAATTTAGTGGCATCAAAGCCTAAAGAACTGCCGAAGGAATTATTCAACTAATAAATTAAATTAGAAGATCTGCAGTTTGAGCGATTTTATCGTAGCCCAAACGATCTTTCGAGTGCGTATTTGGCATTTATAAAGAATTATTACTATATAGTTAACAAAAACAATGATTACTTCACAAAATATCCAAATTTCAGTAATATTGATGGATTGGCGACATGGTACAAGCCATGCAGGACTGGCATTTTAAACAGAAAATTGAAGTTTCAAAAGCAACAATTCTTCGACGTTTATTAACAAGCACCCTAGCATCTTCATTCCTTCATATTATGATCCAAATATCTATTCCATCTTGACCTACCATTGCCGCGCTTTCCCACAAAACTTCCTCTGAATTATTACAAAGAGACCCAACGAAACACGGGTCGAATGCCTTCTACATTCCCATCAACCCCTAACTTTTACTGGTAAATCCCATAGTAGAATCCGGAAGAAGCAAGAGGCCGGAAAACGATTCGCGTTATCGGATGACGAGGAATACAGGGATGCGTGGACGCGATTAAGAGAGTGGCGAAGCAAGGAGGGCGCGATGCGTGAGGTCACTGGCAAAGTAGAGGCGAGCGGATCGACGCTGGCCGGCGTTTCGTTCGGGTTCGAACGTGGGTACATAATTCATCGAGCGTGCACCATTGTCGGGAGCTTCATTAATACAAATGGCGTCTGGTGAATTCTACCCCGACCACACCCCGCGCCGTGCACGATAGTAACAAGGGCGTGTGGGTGTATAAGGCTAGCAAGCAGGCAGTAGCAGCCGGCGGCGGTGGCTCTCGCTACCGCGGTATCATCCCCCGAGCGTATAGCCGAACACACGCTCCCTTGCTCTGTCCCCGTCGCCACCCCCGAGAGCCAGGACGACGTCGAGACGCGCGGACATATTTTTCCAGCGCTTGTCGACTTTCATGAGGGCGTCTTTCCGCAATAACATATTAATATCCCGGAGCATCGCGAGACTTATGGGCTGCCGTAGAAAGCTCGACCCTGGATCAACGCAACGCCCGTTAAGGCGGTTCCACGAAGAAGCCAGGGACACCGGGAGGACGTCTCGAAGCGCGGCTTAAGCGCCGTAAAGCAACCGTTGCACGTTCAGCCCGGGCGGACACTGGCGGGTTATCGGCCAGGAATTGACAACGATTCCAACAGCGAAATATCTTCCTCGTTTTACCAACTACCCTTAAGTCGTGTCCCGAATTTATCGCCGGGATCGCGGTCGATCTTCCTCTTTCTTTCTTTCTTCCTCCCTGCTCTCTTTTATCGCGTTATGTAACCGCGGAAGCGTCGTTACGTAATCGAAAAAGATGAGACCACAGTATGTATACTGTATATACGACCCCCGTTCACAGAGTTTTCGTGTTTAGAGTTTCAGTTCCATATTTGCAATGATAATGAAAACGTAAGTAGTAAATTCGAGAGCTAGCGATTCTTTACCCCTCCTTCGGATAAAAGTTTCGATCGATGATCGAGGACAAAAGTGGCGCATATATATATACATATATATATATATGTATGCAATGTATGTATATATATATTTTTCATTCAGTGGGGAAAAATAAAAAAAGCCGCCGGAAATAAAGCTGTTAGTTTTCTGTGGACGACAATGGAACGGCGCATACGGTCATGGGGGCGGGAAATATTACGGGAAACACGGATCGCCGGAAGGAGGAATGCAGGAGATTCACAGATGGATTGGTACACGGCCAGGGCCGCAGGCAAAAAAGCGAAAAGACGCATGATCAAGTTTACATCGCATTTATTTTGTTTCTTTTTTTTCCTTAGTAATCGTATAATCAAGGTAATATTACAATAGCGTTCAGAACAGCAACCGCCCCTACGAAAAAGTCTCCGTTTCTTCGTTTACAACACGTTTCACGCATAGGCAGCAGGTGCGGCCCTGGTCGCTCTCGCGGGTTACATACAATCAGGATCCAAATTGGTAAAACAATCAATATCCCTAATATGTTACAAAAGAGGATGCTGCGTGTTTTGCCTTGTGCGTTCTCCGTTTCCTTTCTTTCTTCTCGCCACCATCGGAAAAAGAAATTACGTTTACAGAAAAAATGATGATGATTGCGGCTACCACTACGCATGGATAACGCCTACCCCTATAAGATATAGGCCTACTCGCCTAAAGAAAAAAATCCGTTATTTTAAAACGTTACAGCACAGCAGAGCGACGAATGCATTCTTTCTATATTCGTATATATAATATATATAATTTTTTTTTTATATGTTTCAATGCTCCTCGTTTCGCGTTTCATTCTTTTTTTGTCCTTTTTAATCATTATTTTTTTCCATTCTTCCCGTTTTCACCGAGATCCACAAAATAAATAATTATTAACATTACATTCCTCTTAGAAATACTGCGTTTACCTATTACTCTTGCGTGTCTCTTAGCGGCTATTCGTATACATTCATTAACTAGAATAGTTGTTTTACTTGCTTAGGATAGCGCCACGCACACTTCGTGTCTGGGTAGGCGTCTATAGGTACTAGGTAGGTACGTACAATGTAATAATCTTGCTCGTTAGAGTCTATCAGAGTTTCGTTCGATTCTGTTGCTTGAACCGAGAGTCAGGAATCGAAGCGATTCGCGGATAGGTAAGGAAAGAGAAAGAGAGAGAGAGAGAGAGAAAGAGGGAGAGAAATTATAAACGAATACAGCGAAAGAAAAAGGAATAGTACGAAGATGAAGGAATCTGTTTGTATCTTTAACTTCATTCTTGTTCTTTTTTCTCTTTTCTCTCTTGAAGTTATAATCGACGTATAGGGGAAAAAAGCTACATTCGACTCGTGAGACGAACGCGCGCGCCTCGTTTATACCATCGTAGATATCCAGCACGCGCGTATATCGCATAAACGTTTCTATATATAATATTTAACAAAATTATCGAACATCAACATATATATTTTGTACCGATCGAAAGAAACACGTTTTTATCGTGCGCCGTGCCCGACAAGATCATCAGGCCCAGGACGACGTTATCATCTGTCAGATGTAATTGTCATCCCCCCTGTCTCATCGAAATGGGCATGCTGCGCTCGAAGAACGACGAGACACACGGCGACGGTAGGAACGTGTTCTCGTGTCGCTTCGCAGACAATAAAAAAAAAATTAACAAAAACATAACATCAACAGCAGTCGTAGCATAACACGCTGCGGAAGGGATCGCGTATCGTCGAGCGTGCGCGATCAAAAAGCGAAACAAACGGAGGAACGCTAAGTAAACGAAAAACGGGGGGGAGGAAGGAAGCATTCGCGAAATATATAGTATTTTCTTCCTCGTTTTTTCTGTACAATCGAGATTCGCGAGAAAAAGAATTCTCTTCTTGTTACTGGGAAACGCGTCGATAGAATCGAAAAATTCACCGACACAACCCCCCCGATCCTTCGAGAACCATGCCGATCGCCACTTGGATGACACTCGGGGATACTTTGTCCGCTTCCTAAGCGTTAACTTACTAGTTACCTCGTAGGCTTTTCATTACGTATTTAGATTTCAGAGAATTACGCGCACCCCAGCGCGCCTCCTTTATCGTAATTATATAATAAACCGAGACAATGAGACGACGAGAGACGTCCGATAGACCTTCGAGACACACGCGCAATGTTTCTCGATCGTTCTCTTCCTCTTCGTCTCTTTCGACGCGTTCACGCGCGGTTGTATCGTCGTCTCTCGGTCGACCTTTCACGCTCGAAAACGAGAGACGGACGGAGATCGGTTGTTTTAACGAACGGAACTACTCCGTATAAGTCACCCCCTCTATCTACACACTACTGCGCCAAAGCAGGGACTACAGATAGAGTGGCCAGAAAAGGGGAGGGGGCAAACAGGGAGACTACGACAATACTAGGCTTGTACGGACGTCACTGTGCACTTGGATACTGATTGGTCTGCTGGATTATTGGTCAAAGTGAGCTACAGGAGGTTCCATAGAAGGTTGGTTGTGATGGTAGTGGTGGTGGTGGTGGTGATGGTGATGGTGGTGCTGGCGCGCGGGGGAGCGGGAGGCGGGTTCGTCACTCACCGGGTGCAGCATCCGATTCGCCGCAACCGATAAATTGACGATCGACAGATACGCACATCGACCATCTATTTGGCATTACAGAGACAGTGGATGCAGCCTGCCACTCACCTGAAACAGAAATCAGAACGTGCCGTGTTAGGTGACGAGCTGTGTTTCGTCGATGCGTTTCTTCTGACCGAGACTGGTCAGGAGTAACTTTTTTTTTCTTTGCAAAAAAGCGACAAAGCAAAGAGAAAATTAATAGATAAATTGGTCTGCTAACTGTATGGTATAAAATATAATCACGTGTATATCGTATGATTCCACGAAGATTATCGCATGTACCGTTGTAAGAGAAAACGGAGGAACGGAGTATCGTTAACAAGCAGAAAAAATACGTGGGATCTCTCCGGTGCTAATCAGCTCGTGCATCAACGTTCTCGTAGAATTCATAAGCATTCTTCGTCAAACCGTTCGTGAATCGTGTCGACGATCTTTAAAACATTCTCGCGTTCTACGAATCCGACCATCTTGCCTACGATCGTTTTCTAAAAAATCTCTGCGTAATATTTTATACATCAACTGCATCGATTTTCTTCGGAGAAGAAAAATAAAGATTTAAAAAAAAAAATCGCCATTATTCCGTGAGGGGTGGCGAGTCGTCGAAGGGTGTTGCAGACGGTTCAAGGTTCCACCGCGTGGTCTATAGGTTCATACGTTGAGGACACGACGGGTAGGGTCGTCCGGCGCTGGTTCAGCTCCTTTTGTAATGGGATGAATGCACGTGGTGCCTTGTCCGGCCACACGCACGTTGAGCCCGGTCTTTCGTGGTGTCTGTGTTTCGGGGATATCGATAGCTCGCGCTAAGAGCGAAAGGGGTTGGGTTGAGAAGGTCTTAGGGAGGAACAGGGCACACCGGAGGCAGTGCGCGTTGCCAATCCGTCGCTGCCGTTCTCTGCCCTTTCTTCCGCGTGCCGTCGCCGCCCCTTTATCTTCTTTTTTATAACCAGCTGCTACTTTCAACTCGCTGATTCTTCCTTACCACCCTTTGACGCTCTCTCGATTCGACGTCGTCCACGTCGTTCGTGACGATTCGTGAAACTACCCCCTTTTCTTTGCTACGACTACGACTTTCCATCTGCGACTCTTTTTCTCATTGAATCCGATCGTTCCGGGTGAAAGATTATAAACTTAACGAAAGAACTTCTTTATTTTTGTCTTCTTCCTTCTTGCTCGTGGCTTCGGAATAGTAAGGAGAATTCTCGCAGTTACGAGATCGGAGAAGGAAGAAGATTGTATCCGTAAGGACTTCGATAAAGTTGTTTGCCCTGGCTGCATCGGCCGTCGTGACAAAGGCGGATGAAGAAAACGGAAAGGTGGAGAGGATGTTCCCGAGCACTTGGCAAGGTCGGCACATTTTACAGCCGCAAACTCGCGCCAACTGTTCAATCTATCCGCTTATACGACCTGCTTCTTTCGCTTCCCGAAGGAATATCCTCGGTCTGAATTCACCGACGCTGGCTCGAGTTATTCCTTTCAATCCTATCGACCGATTCTCCTCCCGTTTTAATAGTTCTCTTCGTATTTTTACATTTCACATGCTATATAATTTCTTGGATACAGGGACAACTTGGTTCGATGTGTGTATACGGTACTCGCTTAAATTCTACTAAATCGAGGATTCACATTATGATTCGCGCGGAATGAAATAACAGTTTTGTTTAAGAAATATGCTCTTGAACGCTCTTATGAGACGATAAGTATACGTGATAAATCTATACCTATCGATTTTCTGACTTCGATACTGCTTGTATATTTGTGTCCTTGCATAGTCGGGTAGAAAATTCGTTAAATTCAAAGATGCAAACATTTTGAAAATAGCAGATGAACCTAGGAACTTTCGTACCATAACAACACCAATACTAATACCATAATGTCATGACGACATGAATTTTTGAAATATTTAAAGAAGTTGCAATGATACACATAAGCATATTTAATATTAAAATGGAATGAAACGGGAGAAATTATATAAAATTGACTGACAAAATATTGGATTCTCAAATGGTCCTTCTTTACATTATGAAAGTTGTGGCTTATCATGATTTTCTCCTGTGATCTTCATTTGATTGGAGATGAAATGGGAAAAGGAATCGACGGGAACGAAGAAACGGGAGTAAAATGATCCGAGAAGACCTGGCTAGGAACAGCCTAGCGAGAACAGGCTTGTTTGTTCGTGGCTGTATTTCATTTTTGCCGTAAGTTTGCCTTTCGGCCTAGAGTCGCTGCGTAACGAGTTTAAACGTACGTATATACACGGAGGCGTTGCTCCTTCGCGCATTTATCAGGATTTCCGAAGGAAGCCGGAGTTTTTAAGCCGCAATAAATTCCCGTTCCCGCGTGCCTTTACGTCGCGCGAGTCTAACGTTGCTTAAAGCTCGCAAAAACCGAAAGCACGAATCTCGAACGCGACGAGGGCGATACGAGCTTCTCCTTGCGCCCGAAAAGAGAATTTCAGGTTGTTTAGAGGAAATTTGCCTTGGAATAGCTTTAGAATTAGAGTAAGGGTTGCAAATCCTCGATTAATTCGCAGAATCAGAACAAGTGGCGGAATATGTGTCTTCGTAAATATATTGTATGTAAATAATTATAATTAAAATGGTACGATGAGAATAATATAGATATACTATGTTTCGATTTCAATTCAACATTAATATTATCAAAAAGCATCTATACATTCCTAGTATTTGCTAAGAAGAAGGAGACTGAAACCACTCAGTTTGTGTGGATCAATAGCTATAGTGGTAAAGTACTTCAATGTTTTCCATACAAATATTAGGTGCAGGTAGATAAACGATTATCTGACGGTAACTATTCTTTGATGTATCTTTCCTTGGTATCTACAATTATAACCGTAGATCAGTTATCATTCTTCTATCAAGTTCTTTATTCCTCGTTTCTCCTTATCATAACTAGGTCCGATATTCTAAATTCAATTCTTAGCAGAACAGCATTAGTTATGCCCAATATCGAAGTTTACATTAGAAACTTTTCCGCTACTCGTCTTCTCTAAAAAAAATTCCCGATACGTCGAGCCATCGAGTACTATATTTTACGGTCGTAAATCGAATCTCACGGCCTCGGTTCCCAACGAGCGTTTAAGAAATTCAAGCGCGCGAATCGAGAAAAAATAACCGAGGGTAATATCCATGTGCAAGAGCAGCGTTCCCCGCTAGAACAAGAAACGTACGGAAGGGTGCAAGGGAGAGAGAGAGAGAGAGAGAGAGAGAGAGAGAGAGAATAGAAGAGGACGAGAAAAGGGTTGGGGTTGAGCACGGAGCGGTTATTATCTATCGCTCTCGTTACCACAGGTTGCTCGTAAACCGGCCGCATCAAGAGGATGGGGCGTTTGGGTTGGAGAGCAGAAGCATAGGTAGGTAGATACCGGTACTCATATCGTTGTCGTCGTTCCGTACCCTCGTGCCACCACGGCTAAGCCCCGTTTTCCTTCCCTTTCTCTTTCTCTTTCACACGTTCTTGCTATTTTATTCGGTTACCCATGCAGGGTATCGCACACAGTGCGAATGGACGGTTGCGTCGAGGGGGTACTTGAAAAATCTCCACTTACGAGTGCCTTTCCTTCCTCCGACGATCCACCATCGATGCCGATTACTTTTTACCCCCTTCTCTCTTGCTCTTGTCTCTCGTGCATCGAGCAAGGCAGTTCTTTGTTTGAAGGAGATACTATCTAGCCCTCTTCTCGCTCAAGGATCGCTCGATCAAATGACTTCATCGTGCAAGACACTACATCGCATCTGCGATTTTTGCTACCGAGGAGCGATAAAGAAAATTTTCCGTACGTTCTATGGTTCGTAAAAATAATTAATTACTAATTTAGTAAGACTAATGAGTGGTTTACTTGTCATATCACGACCCTTTATTTTGTATTATATTTCAACCCCCGAGTGGTAGTTTTAGGTCAGAGTCGAGCGTAACGGATTGAGTTCGAATATCTCATTTTATTGAAAAATCTTTAAATGAAATATTCACGTGATAAAAAGTAATAGTTTTTGCCGTATAAAACATAGAATACAAGATAAAATTAGACACACCAAAAATTAATAAACCCACTGTAATTATCTATGATTCAACAACATCGTTTAAAGGTTAAGGCGAAAAACCGCGCTTATCTAACGATAATTCGAATTCGCACTTACTTGTAACTAAAAAAAAAGTACACCCACACAGTCTCAGCCTTCAACGCGACGCACGATCAAAAAAGGTCGAACAAACCCGTCCCCGGACGATACAGAAACGCATCGGCGTCGGCCCATAATTTCAATGCGTTCGCAGTCTATAAACGCGTAGGAAACACAATGATGATCGATATTTCAAGTCCGAGCGACGAGCGAGAGGAAACGAGACGACGCGACGCTGTGTGTAGTTGCAAGAAATGTATGTGTGTGCGAGAGAGAGAGAGAGAGAGAGAAAGAGAGAGAGAGAGAGACAAACAGACAGACAGACAGACAGAGAGAAAGAGAGAGAGGGAGATTGCTAGGTCCGCCGATGGCGGAGGGAACGGCGAAGGGCGCGAGACGGCGCGGAGGAAGTTCGCAGAAGCATCGGATTGAGATCGAGTCGCAAGTTTTTTATCAGAGCGACGTTGCACGAGCGCGAATTGCGCGTAACCCCCGCGGGGCAACAGCACGCCCGTCGCGACAGGGGGCAGCACCAACACCGTACCGGACCCGATACTGCGTGGTGTGTAGTTGCTGCGAGCAGCCGCTGCACCAGGAACTCATAAATCTCCGGGGATATAGATGGCTCTAGTGTCGCGTGAGGTTGCAAGCTACCCCATGCAGGGTGCCGTGGAACGCCCTCCCGCCCCTACTCTATCCCCCATACCCAACCCATTTCTCTCTCTCTTTGCTTCTCACTACCCCTCTTCGTCCATCTTTCCCCTCGGTCTTTGTCGTTTTCTCTCACGCGACGTCCTCTTCGTTCGTCGAAGCCAGGGCAAGTTCCATCGGTCTTCCTCCGTTCCCGAATACGTCGAATTACCGAAATCCCACCTTCGAAACCAAAGGTGGTCCCTTCTAAGCGAACCTCTCCCTCTCTCCTTTTCTCTCTTTCTACTGCCGTGATATTTCACACCGGGTCCTATAGTTTCACCCAGGTACAACACGAGATCCTCGCGGACGATCGCTTATCGAGCGACTATCAATTTAGATACACGCGAAATTGTTGAACGGTCGAAGAGTAGAAAAATCGCGTTGACCCGGGATTTTCTTCGAAGAAGCTGATTGTTGTACACCCACGTAGGCGAGATTGAGGAAGATTAGACGTAAGTCAGAACACCGTCCCGTGTCCCCGCATAATTGACTCGTTCGTTGTATGAAGAAGAGAAGATATACGAGGAAAAGTATCGTGGGTATTCGATGACGAGGGAACATCAGCCGGAAATAAGAGGGGATCTCGCGTAGACGGCGATCCCCGGTGTGCCCCCGCAGTGTTTACACCGGCAACATTTTCAAGCGTACCCGGGCGAAATATTACCGTATCGCCTCGTGCCGGAGAGTGATATCGCCGGGTAATATATCGCTTCGCGTGTTTTATAGCGACGCGTACTCTCCCTTATAGTGGGTGTAACTGACTGAGCGGATATCTTGGCCGGGTGCGATGCGACCCAGGGATATATCGGACACCACGGAACAGGCACGGGATCCTCCTTAGACACAAAGCGATACAGAATGCTCCGATGCTTGGATATAGCACGCACGAGGATACGATAGTCGAGGGAAATAATGAAGAAATCACTGAATTGCATTTACTTCTCTAAAAATAAGGTAAATACCGTGCAGATTTGGAACGAATGCTGGTCTGATTGGTTATTTCTTACAGATCCGACATAATCATAAAAATAAGTACGTGTATTGACTGGAAATTTCACGTACATTCTCATGCACGAATAAGATCATGTAGTAACGCGTAACGGCGAGCAAGACAGAGAAATAATCTCTTTCTTTTTAGATCTGTAGAGGAAATAAGTAACATTGAAAGTAACATTGTAACTTCTGGAAATGGAGATGAAAAGTGGAGCCGCATCGAAAGCAAAAGTTATATGATCATTGAAATATCGAACGAAGATTGGAGATTGTAGATGCAGGTGTAAATTGAACAAATTGAACGTGGTAAAATTTTTGAGATACTAGCGGAACCATCTCTTCTCTCGTAGGCTCCAGGATGTGCCAGGAGAAATGCGGGAATACCTATAAGCCAACAGCGCGAAAGAGCGCCCTGCCGAGCCAGAACTGCATGTTGGTACGACTCCAGTGTAGGAGTAAAACGAGTACATAGAAGTCTGAGAAGCGGCAGAAAGAAGAAAGAGGAGGAGGAGGAGGAAGAGGAGGAGAAGGAAGAGGAGCGAGTAATAGAGGAGAAGAAGAGGAAGGGAGAAGGAGCGAAAGAGACGAGGAGGTACGCGGGTCCAGGGGCCAGAAAGCCAGAAACCAAGCAAGCCAGCGAGCCAGCCAGTCAGACCAGCCAGCCAGCCAAGCCAGAGAAAGGAGAGAGGACGACGCCGATGATGAATCACCCACCAGGAGTGAGCAGGAGTAAAGGAGAGAGGAGGGCAATAAGAGGACGAGCTACGCAAAAAAGGCTCCACGTTGGAACGCGCTAGAGCGAGTCGCTAACTGACTTATCTACACATCGGAGTATCAAGTCGTTCTCGACGCCCCAGTGTAATGAGCCGTGTGCCGGTATTTCGGTTGTTCGAGTTAAATAAAGAACAAGTGAAGATTATTGTAGGTAATTTTAATCACTGCCAGAGCGAGGAGAATCGGGGATAGAATAGAAACGAAAAGAAAGAAAGGAAAAAGGAATGGATAAAAGGAATTGACGGAACTGTGTGAAAGAATTGCGAAGGGAGAAATCGCGAAAGAGAAGTGGTATACGGTTTGTAATTGGTATCGGGGAAAACTGAATCCTTCCCGTGGGCACGTGAGCGAAGAAAATCCGAGGGGTCGAATTCCCGTCGCCGAGAAAATTGGGTTCGTCGTCGCGAAGCAGCTAGAGGGTAGAACGAGGAAGCGAAAGAAGTTCCAGTATCATCAAAGACCGCGTAGATCGGTGCGACTGTGGATGTGTACACACCGATGCGCTTTATATAGAAGTTGCGTTCGCTCGGTCACGGGTAATGGTTTTACGAGCGTCAAGGGTGATATAAAGAAAATGAAAAACACACCAGAGCTACTGCCAACATGCGCGGGATATAACTACGCTCCGTCGTCCCTTCCTTTTCGTCTCCGCTGCTTCTTCTTAAGTTTATATACACCCGAGCGAAGAGAAAAAGAGAGAGTGGAGAGTCAACTCAAAATTCTAACCACCCTTTCCCACCTCCTTATGATTTAACTCCCCGCGGAGTGCGTCGCAATTAGTTCTCATATTTCGCTACCGCTCATACCGCTGGCTGAACTTTTAAAGCGCCTTCGCGCGCTCGCACGCTCCAGCGTGGATATGATTTATTCGATCAAGAAGCGTAAACTTTCCCTCCAAACTTTTATTCCATTGTCCGTTTTTAGTTGAAAACGAATAATTTACCGCGGCCGCGGTCTGATGCGAAAATAATCTCCCGAGGGATCGAGCGAGACCACCGAGAGAGTCCCTCCGACTTGTTCCACCCCTTGCTATAATTTGCAAAGATGCGCAACTTTTTGAGGCATTAGAATAACGAAGGAGGCACCGGCTAAAAGTGGCGTCAATTTTTTCTCGCTTCGTATCGTCGGATAGGGATTACGCTTACGTAATACGGCTGTTATCTCTTCCACCCCTTTCGCCTGTACAACTCGCGTTTTATCAAGTCTCGTCGCATTTCTCTTTGCGTACTTCTATTTCATACAAAAGAACATTTATATAGTTATAATATTCGTATATATCGTACTATTTAAATATTTAGATATCATTTTACATTAACCATTTAAATATTAAGAAGTCAGAGAAGGTTCATATATAATTTAGTAGAAAAAGAAGGAAAGTTTAAGAATGAAATAAAATGTGGAGAGTATGTAAAGTTCCTGAGAGAACGAACGAAAAGATTCCCCGTTTTTTTCCAACTTCCACCGCAATCCAGAAGTATACCTTCCTGAAGGGTAAGCGTCCCGTCGAGTGTATGGCAATTAGGCAGCCCGTTCACCCTGGCGCGGCGTTCGCATCCTCGTAAACTTGCTCGCCTTTATGCACGGCTCACGAACGCGAGAAAGTTTTCGAGAACTTCAACGAGACTCGAGAAAGGTTACTTCAATACTACGATGTGTGTAAGTGGGTTGCGGACAAGGGAGAAGTTGACGCGACCGAGGGTTCCGGTCGCGTACAATGAACGCATTACACGAGGAATCTTTGTAACTCGAGGACAGAGTGGAGAAAGAAACGCGTTAACGCCACCTATAACTCATACTTCGAACATCTGCACGACCAATAAAATGTTTCCAACTTCTTCGCTACTTCTTTCTATCGATCCTGATTTCTTGCTACAAAATTCTTTGAAATTTATATACGAACGCAAACGTGACGAGAACGTGCAAGGTAAAAGCCGATCGATAGGTAAAATCGCGAAGGTACAAAATCGACGGAAGTCGGTCACACCACGGATAAAGACATTAATCTCGTTCCGCGATAAAGTAATGCGAACAATGATAAATTCCACGCGGGGATATTTATTACGTGCGCGCGGGCGCTCGTGGTCAAGGAACATTTAGCTCGTACCACTTTATTTCAACGCGATCTCGCTCCCGGGTGGTCTGTATAAATAAGCAGCCGTCCGAAACTGGAAACGTTCGAGTCGAGAGTCGAGAGAGAGCGCTGGACGATATCCCTATTTCGAATCGTTGGAACGATTTTCACGCGTTTCTTTTTAATTAAGCTACCGGCCGCGTTAGCGTTGCGTTATCGGTCGCAATTATTCGCTGCTGGACACGGCACGGCATATGAACACCGGGGACTTCCCCACTGCCCGCGATTGATGGACAACGCGGACGCGCGCGCACGGTCATTCTTGCCGCGTTAAACGAACCGTGTAATCGCGCACACGAGACACGTAGAGAAATGCAGCGCGCCGCGCGCACCGAGACTGTCCGTGTGCTTTTTCAGCCACGACGAAGAAGGCGTAAAACTACTCGTGAAACGTTTGTCGCGGCTCTTTTGCCGCGCGACAACTCGTGAAACGGTTAACACGCGTCCACCTCGTTGCTCTCGACCTGCTTTTTCTATATAGTGATACGATCGATTTCTGAACATCAGGATCTGGAAATTTTTACAATTTAAATATTTGCACAATTTTAACGAACAAGAAGCATTACCTGATGAAGTTGGAACACCGCAAGTATCGCTACGTAAACGCAAATTTTGCAGCGTTATGACGAGAAACAATATTTTGTTTCGAAATTTTGATTTTATTTACCGATAAAACACGCTTTTACGAACCTTTTCTAATTAAACGCTTTTGCGAAAAAATAGACCTGTTTTGTACAAGCAGAGCACATGAAAAAGAACACGAAGAGATCGAATTCGTGCTATCGATGGTGCCTAGAAAAATTAAGTAGTTATGTAAGATAATTTGGCAACGTCGCAGCAGCCATCACGCTGTAGTCCGAAAAGAGTAGGAAGGGAGGGGAGAGAGAGAGAGACAGAGAGACAGAGAGAGACGAAGGGCGACGATGTGGCGTGTATCGTATGTGTTAGAAATATCCAGCCAGACGGAGCGAAGCGTATGCCATCCTCTCTCTGTGGCTAGCCAAGACCCGAAAAGAAAACGACGAAAAAAAAAAGGCTATGGAAGCCTTAGGTTTTGTGTTGCAAGAGGTTCTAGTCGGAGGCTGTGTGCCGTTGCCTCCTCTATCCCGTTCTATGACCCACAGCACCCTAACCTCAAATCCGAAATGGAAGAGGATGAGAAGAAGCAGCAGGGAGGATGAGGCACGAGGGAATTGAGGAGGGAGGGAGAGGAAGTAAAGAAAAGATCGAGATGGCGTTACGATTCTCCGTTTCTCTTTCTTTTTCGTCCAGCGTCTCCGCTGCTCTTTTCACCGCGTTCGCTTCGGAGCCCGGGGATTCTGGGAGTTTTTAGAGTGCGGCCCCTCATTGTTGTGTAAATGCGGGCCAATGGCGCCGGCAGACGGGGCGCGCGCAACTTACTTTTAAATGCTAATACCGTTGTACAAAACCGGGTTTTACGAAATTCGCGGCTTCCTTCAGACTGCGGATCAGCGGCTACATTTATTAAGCTATCAAGCCGTGCGAAAAAGCCTTTGTTTATGCCTGTTCGCGCGCGCTGTGTAGCGCTGCACGGTGCTCAACCGCCGCACCATACGAAAATTTTACGTAAATTAAAGCGCGATCCTTGAGCCGGACCCTTTGTGCTCGAATTCTAAACGTTATTAAGAGCGAGACACAGAAGAAAAATATTTTCACGCTCGGAATTATTTCGGTCCGTTCGAAAGTGGAGAGATGAATTCACGCGACAAGCGAGTAAACCTACGAGTAAACAAGTCGTTGTCGTCCGTTCGAACTTCGTCAATCTCTACGGCAATATCTACGGCACGAATTAAAATACGATTTTGACTTTCGAACTCCGTACTCATAAATCTACAAACGTGACTAAAAAAAAAAAAAAAAAGTATAAAAAGGAAAGAAGGAAACATAGGCGTTCTTTGATGTCCAATTATCCGTTCGTCGAGTGACAAATAAATTTCCACGACACCTTAAATTTACACCGAAATCATCAAGATACTCCGATACCACGCCGCCGGTCGTCATGGCAAAATTTACGACGGAAAGTAAGCGCACGCGAAATGAAAGCGAAGATAATAAGCAAGAGACGAGTAGAACGGCAGTGCGAGAGAGTACGAAAAAATGAAGAAAGAAGGCATTGGAGAACCGAGGCAATCGTTTCAAGCCCAAGGCTATGATGATTCGTCGTAAAGAGATAAGAAGAGGAAGAAAGGCTTCGATAAATGAAGTATGACATTAAGACGTAGAACGAACTGCAAGGACGCGATCTGCCGGACGATCCGGCAACTCATAAGTCTCCCCACTACAGGCAACCACCCTTTGGCCGGGAAGCCCCCACCCCCAACGTGCTGTTGGCCAGCGTGCAAGCGGATGTCCCGGACGCACGGGCGTAGACTTTACGAGAGTTCAAGTGGTATCAGCTAATAATGACGGTCGTAAACGTCGCGATAGAATCAACAACGAAGAGTTATTGCCAGCCAGTTACGTGGCAACGAAAGGCGTAAAATGGTAATGAAGTGTAATCAAAACAAATCATAAAACAGCGGATAGAACAGTCCGCACACGTCTCTCTCGTAAGACACGGCCAAGAGCACGTTCCTGCTCGGAATTCGTACGCACCTGCTGCACACGAACTTATCTCCGGTGGCCGTGCGAATATATCCTCTCCCCATAATGTACAGATTAATCGTCGATCAAGAAGGATGATATCGACTTGCAAATGGACGAACCTGATGCACAATCACGTTTCACGAGAATTTCAAGAAATAATAATTTATTTTTAATATCGTAAAAAATGCATGCAGTATTCCATTAGACGATTATTTCTTTAAAATGGCGGAACGAAAGGTCAATGTAATTTATAGTAAAGTCTTGTAGGAGATAAGGGAGGATAAATTGCGGGGGTGAAAAAGTGGTAAAAGATGAAAAGGAGATGAAGAGACAGTCGTTTCACGGACAGTGGTCACGCTGAAATTTTTCTAGGACGTCTGCTCGAGAGGTAGGTCAGGGTCTGATTGCAGGAAGGAAGCAGTTAGGCCCGGTTAAAGTCGTTAAGCCAAGTTTACGAGGTGTTACCGGGAGCGTAACCTGTAAATCTCAAAGGCAGCGGAGAGAGCGCGTGCCAGTGGCCGCCCTTGGAAAGGCCGCGGAAGGGGTAATGGATATAACCGGGGTGTAAGAACCGAGGTAAGACTGCTCGAGCGCTATAAACGCTTTTATGGATCGTAAAATGTCTTCCTTTACAGCCAATAAAGATCCCCGACCTACCGTTTGACGAGCAGGCAGTTGAATATATGCGTGCGAAAGAACGAAAGAGCCGAACGAGAAATAGAAAGGCGGCGAGAGGAAGAGAGAGGAAAGATCGTGCATCAATCTGTCGGAATCACGCTTTACTGCGCAATAAAATCACACGCTGTCGGTACTTTATTCCGTCTTCATGAGGCCGCTAGTCGCGCGGCTTTATTGGATTATTGACGAATAGCCATGAGAATGCGTTCGTCGGGAAAATGCAAGCGGTCCAGTCGAGTCAGCGCAACAGCGTATACACGTACAATGTACACGGATTCACAGGCACGAGCCCGATCCTATACATGCAGCTGCCTTGGGCACGGAGTACGGATCCCGACGTTGAGAACCAGAACCATCAACGTAAGTTACTGTACGACCGCGTCGATAAAAACAACCATAAAATGCATTACCGGCCATCATTGGACTACCGTGGAATAGCGTTAAGCTGGGTAAGTAGGAGCGAGTTCTAAATTAAACGGCGTACCGATTGAGGCGTCGGTAAAGCAGAGTGTCTGCTTTATCAACCGAGAATGCGTCGACCCGTGCTGCCATCTACGACGGAAACGAGCAATTAACAAAAAATAGTGCCGCGCAGTACTACAGAATTTTCCACCTCGAAGATTTTCTCGCATCCCTCGCCACCAACGAATCGCTAGACTTTTCCACGATAGTGTTCGCGTGAAAAATTCGAGGGAATAAATCCTTCCCGGCAATATGTAGATTTATATCGACGAACATGGAGACGAACGATAAAGAATGACGAGCCAATACGACGAAATACACATCGCCGTTAGTCCCCGCCTTAACCACGCCCTCGGAAGCAGGAGTGAGGCGGCCATAATTAAGCTCGATGTCGTTAAAGCCACTAGATGGCATCGCAATGCCATAGACCAAATAACAGTTCGTGCAAAGCCGCTTATACTACTTACTATACTCGCGGTTCCTAGCATCGTTAAACATACCTTATCGAGTTCCTACGACACGACCGTGTAGAATTCATATTTTAGATAAATATCGACAAAGCAAAGATTATCGTTTCATCGTGCATCGATGCAAACTTAACGATTCTCCGTATCAACGGCAGTATTATCCGCGT
Organism: Bombus confusus; assembly: GCA_014737475.1. Taxonomy (NCBI): domain Eukaryota; kingdom Metazoa; phylum Arthropoda; class Insecta; order Hymenoptera; family Apidae; genus Bombus; species Bombus confusus. Next base: position 1,237,154 of record JACXIV010000018.1, on the reverse strand, counting down.
AAAAGAACGGCAAAAGTTGCGATCTGACAAATCGACGCTTCTACCGGGGCGAAATAGAATCTGTCTATAGATGTGTGGCTCCGAGAACACGATTTCGGGATCGTGATGCCTTTAAATATTTCTAGCTTTTAGACTCGGGCCCCACTGGCGCGATTTATCGCCTATACAGGGCAAACTTTCCTATAAAAGTAGATCGCCGGAATTCCTCTAAATTGCCTTTTCTTGTTCACTGTCAAAATTTATCTTCGCGTATATCTGTGCCATGGCACCGGGTCGGTCCACGAACAAGCGATCGAGAGAGACAGAGGGAATTCTCCATGCCTCGTTCTTTATTTGGGCGACGAAAAAGGGTGACGTATGGACGTACGCCACTAGAGGTCCGTCAAATTCTTGGACCGTGACTACGCGCGCGATAGCGCGCCGCGAGATTGGACTTTCTTAATTGGACGCAGCCTGTGTTCCTCCGCGTGCTCGCGGAGCGGACAAAAACCGGCGGCCAGTCGTCGCCGACAATGAAATGCAAATTTCACGCAAATTCGACGACGAGCTCCGAAAAAAAAAAACGGCCCTAAAATATGCATATCTCATTATATTATCGAAGCGTGGCACGATGGCGAATTTAATGCAACCCCTCTGCTATCAATGCACGATTTAATGAGCCCGCGAAACAATGCAACAGAAACGCGCATGTACGGGCGAGCGCGCGCGCGCCACCAAGACTACTCTAATAAATAACGTCGTAAATATGTAATTAATATGGTAATATAATTCAAATCGTAATTTATCGTGCCGCTAATCGATTTCGCGTCTCGATACGATGACGTTGCCTCCACCACCGCCGCCACTGCGCTACTGTTCGAGCGTAACGCGATTATAGTTGCTGGCAGTATTCCATGCACCGAACTTAACGATCTACTTTGCGTCGTAAAAACGCGGCCGGCACGTGGTTACGTTGATAAAGGAGCACGGCAACGATAAAGAAGAAGTCGGATAATAATCGCGGGGATAAAAGAAACGTCGCTGAATAACCGATCGTTTCTGCTTGTGGTCGATCAACGAATTCGTTGCAGGTTTGTTATACTATATTGATAGATATACCTATGTACACTTTTGTCGCGTGGTAGGTAGATATATATATTTATTAGTTTTAGACTTAGGCTAGTTCAAAATTTAAAACAACATGTAAATTTAATTGTCCACTTTATTTTGTTATAATTACAAGATCCACATTTACATCCTATCCTAAGTGTACAACATGTCCCGTAACTTACGATAATTTATACGCTTGAATTGTCAGGAATACTTCAAAATTCTCTCCCAAATACTCAAAATTTGACCGTAAAAAAAAAAAAGGATTTAGAGAAAAATAGACAAGGGTTGTTTTCGAAATGTCGCTGCATTAATCTTTCGAGTCTGCATTCCACGGAGACTTTGATGCGGGATACGACTAGCAATGCATGCATGATGCATGCACTATGCTTGTGGCTATTTGCAAGGCTAAAATACTATTTTAAGGCTGGCTAACAACGCGGCGAAGCGATTTCAGGAAGTTGAGAAGCGAAATTCAAGTTTCACGGAAACGCGGAGGCCAACGACAACCGAAGGAACAACGAGTCCATCGATTAAACATCACACACACTGGATCGGTATCGTGAAATCTGCACGCTCGGTCATAGCCTACAATTACGACGCGGTTCGTGGAGTTAATTGGCGAATTCCTCCGCCGGCGGGATGTCGACAAAAGCAACTTTATAAAGTTTTCCGTTTATCTGGAAAAGCAGAGGCGGAGGGATATGATTTGCAACCGGCTGCGAATTATCGCACGAATTTCTCTTCTTTCGCGCCGTTTGATAATGAGAATTCGAATAAGGTTCGTAGAAAATTGTTCGTTATAACTATTACCGTTCAAATGAATATCGCTGTTCGAATCAAAATATTCAGAGAATATTTGCGAAGCTTTATACTTCCGAGTGAGCTGGATGATCCATACAAGTTTTATCAGTGGCTGCTTTAAGAAATAATTTTTTAGATCGTTGAGAATCGTTGAAATCTTACGCCGAAGAAAAATATGTAACAAAGAAGTAAGAGGCTTAACGTCGAAGGAAGATGCGTAACAATGACCGATGTAAAATGGTGCAAACTACCCCCTTATACGTCTTCTGAGGCAAAAAATCTCTACGAGAAACCAGTTCGGTGAAGCAACGATCAAGTTGCAAGTCAAGACGAGAACAATTAATTTTGTAGTAACAACGACAAAGGAAGTTCAGTGTGCACACGAGAGCAAAGGGGAGAGGGAAGGAACGTAATAAGGAGTCAAAACGAAGGCGGCATGTCGGCCGGCCGGCACAAAGCGTTCACCACGGGCAACATTTCCCGGGAATCCTTTTTTTTCAGCCAAACATGGAAAGAGTCATAAAAGCCGGGTAGAGAACCGGCGAAGCAGCGGAGGCTTTCGTGAAAGCAGAGAAAAAGCGGCGACCTTTTTTTACAACCGATATTGGCTTCGACCAAGCAATTCGAAGGGTCGTTCGTTTTCTGGGAACGAATGGCCGCCCCCTGGACTAAAGTACAAATTATACCAGAGGATCCTCCGAGGCAGATAGCGTTTCAACGACAGAAGTTGCCATCTCTTTTGGCGGATCAATTTCCTGTTTTTTTCCTTTACCTGGCCAAAAACTTTCTACTTTCTTTTTTTAGTCACCCTCTTGCAACCATACGATTTCACTTTTCCCTCTCCTATTCTCTTCTTACAGCCCTGTATGGCTAAAGAGAAAATTTGACGAAACTTTCGAATATATCGCCCACTGAATTTTCCTTAACACCGACGATAATCTGAACAACGGCGGAACGAAGAAACTGCAGGGAATCGAGAAAATTGCAGCCATTTCATTATCGCCGAGCCACGGAGTTATCCGCGGAATATAGAAGAATATGAAAATCACGATGGGGCAACATTTCACGCGAGCCAGTTGCTGCGGCAACAACAACAACCCCTTGAGATGCAGAAGCCCGTGAGACGCCAGAGTTAAATGCACGCAAACAGAATAACTTAGGAAATTATGAAGGCACGCTCGCAGGTGGTTTATCCTCATTAAGTGTACCGGATAAACTTAATTTTAAAGGCGCGGGAGCTGGCTAAAAGCCCCCACCCACCCCACCCTCCAACACCATTTGTAACGCTCTCCGGCCGACATTTTCTTCGGGATCCCGTAACTTTCGCCGATGATATATCAAGCTTAATGCGCGCTGGAGGTCTCGCGAAACCGTTGTTCAACGCCGTCGGGAAATCCATTACCATCGAGTCGACTCACCCCTCGCGAATTCGCGCAGCCGAAGGGTTAAGCTACTGTTACTGCGAAGATTTATCAGAACGTGGGGTTCTACAAGAAACGTAAGCTTTCTACGATTGCAGGTAATTTGTTTTTCAAAGCATGAAATTTCAAGGAACGATTCCAGACATCTTTTTCAATAAGAATTCGCAACTGGTAAGAAGTTGACTCTCCGCCAAGATTCCGCAGCGACGTTCTTGCGAAAAGATCTTAAAATCGAGATTCTGTCTGACGATCTGTATAATTGTATATTTTCCACGACATTTCGCATCCCTGAGAAATTCACGGAGAAAGCATCTCGAATATTTCGTCCACCCTTTTTCTACCGGCGACCTATCCATCTGAAAGACACGCTAATTCATTTAACCGCGTTCTAATCGCGTCCTAATCGCGTCACAATCTATCCGAACGGCCAACCTAAAACAGTCTGCCAAAGCATAAAACATCTGCAAACCGATTGCCGCGCACAGGAGGTGTTTTCGATCAAGCCAGAAATTGGCCGTTTAAGAAGAGTATGGAGAAAGGGGGAGACCGATAGAAGCGCGAATGCGAACAAGCGAGAAGCGAGAAGGGTGAAAAAAGATGAGAGAAGAAAAAAAATTAAGAGAACGATAAAAAAGAAAATAAACGTAGAAGGGCAAAGAAGGCAAGAGAAAAGAGAAAAAATAAAAAGGATCGGTATCGAAGAAGTCACTCACCTTTAATATAGCTGTGTACATTGCGGTGCTAGCAGAGGGTGGTGTGGATTGGTGGTGGGGTGGTCAGGGGGGCTCCGGTGCAGGGCGTACCCCTAGTTGGCCCCCTCCGGTCCCCCACCGGCCGCTTGCTGCTGATGCGCAGCCGCGGCCGCTGCTGCCGCTGCCTTCTGCGCCTGCGCCTGCTTCTCCTGTTCGTTCAGCTCCTTGATCGCCTGTATCTCCTTCTTCAGCTTCATCCGCCGATTCTGGAACCAGATCTTGATCTGCCGTTCCGTCAGGCAGAGCGAGTGTGCCATCTCGATCCGCCTCCGCCTGGTGAGGTAGTGGTTCGTGTGGAATTCCTTCTCCAGCTCGAGCGTCTGGTAGCGCGTGTAGGTCTGTCGGCCGCGCCTGCGCATTCCGTTCGCTCCTGCAACCAACAAAACCACAGCCGAACGTTCAAACGAGCTCTCTAGAGGGAAAGATCGCGTGTCTTTCCGTGGACTTCATTTCGGGGCTCCCGAAGGAAACCCGGCTGTTCCATCGAAATAATACGTTTACGCACGCCAGCAACGTTCGCCTACTTCTCTACTCGCTTTTTCGAATCGTGGTTCGCTAGAAGCGGACCACGAACGTTGTTGGCATCGTTAGAGATAGCAGAACGTTGTTTACGAGCAGTTGAACCGAGTGAACGATTGGAAGCGAATGTTGGTGGTATAGTACAGAACGCTTGCAACACCAATCATGCGTATCCTCGTAAATGATAGTTCGAATTGAAAGTAACAGCAATCTTCGACTATTCTCACTTCGTCTAATATGTTAGCACATTCGACGATAAACTAGCTTATCGTTGAATCAAGTCTGTTACGTAGGAAGTTTTTCGCCTCGTTACAATTTCAAACGAACCACGAGATCTTTTAATCCCGCCTTCATCCCTGGGACCGTCTAGCTACAAATATCGGCACTCGAGACGCGGAAGACGTTCGAAGAAGCCAGCTCGGAAAATCCCGGCAACATCCTCGATAACGCCGAGAGACCGGGATAACTTCTAAGCGGCAGTTTAAAAAGAACGAGTAGGAGACAAAAAGGAGGAAAAAAGGGCCGCGTAAACGGTTTCAGATAGAGCGTGGCGAAGTCACAGCAAGCCACCGAGAGAAAGTAAGAGAGCGTACGACAGCGGGATAGGTACACTGTCGAACAGCCGCTTGGGTACAGTACCTACCGGAATAAACCCGTCTGTGGGGGCTCAAGCTCACCTTATCGGCCGTTACTGCCTCGTAAAAACCCTCCCGTTTCACCTCTGCCAGCAGCGAGGTCCAAAGCAACCCCCAGCGCTCACCCGTAAGCAGCCGGTCTGCCTTTTGCTCGCAGTTCGCATACGCTTTATATCGAAGTACATAAAGGACTCCCCATGTAATACGATTTCCTGCGTTCCACGACTCCCTTTTACCATCCCCCGGAGCTCTTCCGAGTCTGCCGACTCGTTCGGCCGGAACAATTAATTTCGGTTAAACGCCACTCGCCATTTTCCCGCGTATCGCTCGGCTATTACGCGATAAACCGAGAAATTAATTTCACTCGAAGGGTTTAATTGTTATGAATAATTAATCCGGGTGCACGGCTAGTCCCCGGAAGATAGGTGACGTGGCGATATCGAGTCCCGTGGTGAAATTAATAACGCCGCCAATTGGTCGAGTCGCGAGGATACACGAAGAAATTTCATCCGGTAATTCGTCGAGTCTCTGAACGTAATTTTTCGCCGATTAAACCGGACAGGGGAGGGGGCAAAGCTTATGGATGGCTTCCGGCGGATGAAACAAATTTCAAATCGCGACGAAATTCGGATCAGATTCGCGCGCAAAACGGCTCGTCCTTCGATAGATATCGGCCAGTCACCGGTTGTACGCACAGTTTTGCGAACAAGCGAACAATTCGAAACGAAGCGAGTAATAAACGCGTCATATTTACAATCGTATCTGTGCCGATCTATTATCTACGAGCCATGCGCGCGCGAGGGCCACGTCGAACAGCCGCCACCACGCACTGGAACATTTCCAGTTGGCTATTATACAATATCGCGCGCAGACGAGCAACAACACGCCGCGGCACAGTTCATATCGGCATCATGTATATTATCGCAACGTAATCAAGTGTTCCGACGTGCACCCCTAGCCGCCGTCGCTGCCGCCTCTCTTCACGCGTTTCTCTCCCTCCACGAGCTCTCACAGTGGCGCAACATCCCCATGATTTTCATTTCAGCTTGTCAAGCAGGGCTCGCGGAGGGCCACAGAGTTATGGCGAACCGTTTATAAGGGTTATTTGTCACACGGACCCCGCACTTCTTCCAGTGTGTTGCCAGTGTCTCCTTTCCACCCCCGGAGAACATCCCTACCTACGACGTGCCGGTGTTATATCGTCCCCTTGGCCCGCGCTCTTCCTCGGCACAAGCAGGAGGGGTCCTCACCCGATAGACTCGTTCGAACTTATAAATAAAACCAGGGCTTCAGCCAATTAAGCCAGCCTCGTACGTCTCCGCAAAGTAGAAAATGTGACAAGCTCTACCGCCTTCTCTTTTACGACGAGTTTCTCCTTCTCAGTCTCGCGTCTCCCTCCCTCACTAAGGCTTTTTTAATTTTCTATCGATCGCTTTTCCTATAAAACTCTTTCTCCCCTCTGTATCTCCTGCTCGCGTCTTTCCACTCGATTCTATTTCCTTCAATGTATTACTACAACGCATCGCGAATGGAATTAAACTTTCTTCTTCGAAACGTCTCGCGATTCGTTATGTTCTGAAGGGTGAACGGGGAAGATGGTACAAAGGAATAGAGGTATATAGCAAGTCCTCGAACGTTCTCGTCTGATTCGTGGTGCCCGTGATCGAGTCTTCTACGATTCGTCTCTTCCTTCGAACTCGGTCAGCCATCGTAGACTTTCTCGCCCCAACTTACGCACGCCCCGTGGGATGTCGTAGGCGAAACGAAATTGGGGAGAAAAAATTCCAAGGCTGCCACGCTCTCGGAAAAGTAAGAAGAGGCGTGCGTGGCTGTTTAACCAAGGGGATGGATAAATTTTATGCTGAGACCGTGAAACGTGTTTCATCCGGGGAACGAGAAGGAAAGTCTCGCTGGATGCCGACCGGGGTAAGAGGGGTAGCCTGTATTTGGAGAGGAGGAACGATCCAGAGAAGAGTAGCACGCTTAGACCGAGTGAAAATATTTCCATCGTAACTCACGCTTTTCTAGAAGAAAAAAACGTTTCCATGTATATCGTTGGAAATTCCCTTTCCCCGGCAAAGGCTTTACCCGAGGGCCTTCTACAACGTTCAAGAAAAATGGAAGCCTCGAACGGTTGTTTCACGTGGAGAACGATTGATTCCTCCGATCACCCTAAGTAAAAACGATATTGAGAAAATTCGAACGAGCATGGAGACTTTCGTGAAACTAATCCCGAGGTATCCTCACGGCTCGTTTAGAGCCGCCAGTAATGCGGTTAGGGATTCCCTCGATTGGAAGGAAGTTTCGACATGGCCAAGCATAAACAGGGAGACGGAAAGGGAGAGACTTTGGATGTTGCCAACTCTAATAAGAACAACCAATACGTTGATTGCTTCCCGGAATACGCCGGTATAACTCCCGACCCATGGCAAAACACGAGCTGCCAAGCGCCACCCTTCGTTTCCCTCTCGTGGAGATCGTGTACGCCAAAAGCGGATCATACGCGGGGTCAATCAAATCAAAGTAAGTGAATTGGCTGGCGGCATGAAGGATTTCCGCGAAATTCCCCATGCTCGGGAGAAATTTCTCCCATAGGCTCGCCACCCTTTGCTATGTTCGAGGTCCGTAGCTTCGAAGATCTCGCTTCTACCCTCCTTCTTCTTACTGATGAACTAACATCGACCGAAGCTCTTACTGCTTTTTGTTGCCTACATTCGACTACCACAGCGATACAGGTCAATTTAAACGCGAACAATTTCCCCGTGCGTAAATCACCACCGACGAACGGTGATGCAATACCAATTACGCTCGGTTTGCTTCGTCCCTCTATATCACCGTGCGACTTTTGTCTGTGTGACCTGTAAGGTCGGTCTAGACTGCGAAGTCTAGCTCGTTTCACAAGTTCGTGTAACTTGGAAACATCAGGCGCGGCGTTCTACTATCCAGGAATTCTTGTCGACCAAATGGAGGGCAAGTTAGCCGCATAAATCGTGAACGTAATTAGAGGACCTTTCGCTGTCCGGTTGTTGAGAACACGAGGCACGGGAAGGTCAGCTAGCTTCGTTCGGAGAAACGGAGACGCTGTGTTGGCTTTGCTCGCGCTGGTGTCGTAAGTTGTCGCGCTTCCGGTGTGTCCGCGTCCCTCCCGAAACGCGAACGTTCACGGCCGCAACGAACTCTGCTTGCGAGGCACGAGAGTCCCGCAGACACTCGGTATGAGAAACGCGTAGCTACGCAGCAAGATCGTAGCTCAACGTGGGGTACACCCTCCTCCAGAGGCTTGCCAAGGTAGGTAATCCTCTCGGGGGCGTGAGTTACTGCCTAGCGTCCCTCGCGCTGTACTCTCTTCTGTCCCACCTTCTTCTTCTTCGCCCCATCGGCCTTCGTGCGTCCCTTTTCCTCCCGCCCGCCTCGCTTCACCGTAGCTTGCACCATCTTTCTCGTCACCCCGACCTTTCCTTTCCCGTCTCTCGTCTCGCCCATTACTATTCTTGCAGCTCTCTTTCGCCCCTGGTTAGGGGCTGCTGAGAAAATGCCGGGAGAAAGTTGGAGGACCGCCGGTGGTGCGCGCCACGACGAGGACAGAAGGGAGGAAGAGCGACGCTGGTGGCACGGAGAGCGTACGGTGCGCGTTGTGCCACAGCTGGAGAGCATTAGTCAACTGTAATTAATAAGTTATGTACAAGACAGGCTAACGAACAGCGCCGCGACGCGGAGGTGTTGTTGTCTCTCTTTCCAGCCGGGAGAAAGAGCGGCGGAGATCGCTTTTCACGATGGCGCGACGACGGAAGCCTCTGGGATCGTAAATACGCGCGTGGTAAACCCTTGTAACGTGAATAAACTGGGGGTGCCCGCTCGGAAATAAGCGACACCCGGAACGTGTACGACTCTCTACGTGCTCGTACCATGCTTTTTCCTACCGATCATCGACGCTCTCTTCCAAGATTTATATCTCTTTCGCTTTGGATAGGTATTCTCTTTATTCCACAGGCCATCACGTAGGGAGAAAATAAGATAGAATAGATTCGGGTTGACAAGCAGAATATATTTCTTACGTTTTCTACCCACTTTTATTTTCTACCTACCTTATATTTTCTACCTGTTTGCATAGTAAACATCACTCGTAATCTTTAAAGTAAGAAAAATCCCGCGATAATGAAAAGCTGACCAGCCATCAAAAGGTCAAAGAACTCGTCTAGTTTACGGTTCAGTGGGGAATCCCTTTCTGTTCCCATGTTTAACGAGACTCGGAAGCGAGCAGTCGTCAGCGAAGATCGGGGAATCTGTCGGATATCGAGAACAGGGCATGCAACGACGTTCGTCCCGAGCAAGAGGCTCCCACGGCTTAAAGGGGGATCGTTATTCCGCGTGGTTCTCGGCGTACGTTCTAGCCTATCGAGGTAAACTCGTCGTTACCGCGGCGCAATCGCGATCGGTCGAAACGGTGCAGCAGGATACGGAAAAGGAGGAGGAGGCGGAGGGTGGGAGGCAAGGTGGCCGGGAGAAGTTACGCGACGCGGACAAGAATGTCGCCGGCAGCCAGCAGGATATACCATAAGAAGAACGAATGGAGCATTCGAGAATAAGATATCGGCTTTACGTGCAGCCACTTTTGAATAAGCGTGGTGCCGCGCCGCGGGCAAGGTGGCGACTTTGCTCCCACGCGCGAAACGCCGCCATCCAACGGCGAACTGGCGGGATAAAGGAGTTCATCCCAGTCCGGCGATACTCCTCTAGTCCTTCATACGGTATTTGCTTGTCCCCGTGATTACCGGGCATGTTTCGTCGTTCCCGTGTAACTCGGTGCCTCGTATCTGTCCCGACATCGATGTAATAATTCGATCAAAAACGATGGGCGTGAACGCGTACATCGCGTTCGAGATCGTTCAGACGAGAATCGGAGAGCAACCAGAACGGTTTCACATGAACGACGCAGGTCGTTGCAACGAACTGGAAATTACGTTACCCCGGTAATCGTCCGTCCTTTGTAATTTTGTAGCGATACACTTCCCCTCCAGAATGTTCGGTCTCCGTTCGAGAATGCGGTTGGTCTTTTTGCTCGTTCGAACGTAGAACGTACAGCGAAGTATAATGCTGCAAGAACGATTAGCCGGGCCGCAATTAGTAGTCCAACTGGATACACCGGCCGGTACGTTGACGAAATCGCGCGAAGGTCGCCCATAACTCACGTCCTCGTTCATCAATCAGTAGTCAAGACTAACTATTCCGTGCTATGGTATTGGCGCGGAGAGGGGCGGCTCATTTAAATGTACAGCATTATTTGCTGCGTCGCGTTGAATGATACCTCCCAGAGGTCGAGGCACGCGAGGAGGAAACGACCGGCTGCGCCTCGAACTCGCGTTTCAGCAAACAGGCGATACAAGACCATCGAAAATAACGTTCGACGCTCGTGGGGTACTTCTATCGAATCTAATAACGCGACCTTTCTTGCCTCGTAACTTTAACGGAAATCATCGCGTCAACGATATATCTTTCAACGGGACATCTTCGAAAAAAGCTGAATAGACTCGAACCAAGTCGTTACACGCGTTCCATGAACTATTCATCTGTGACGTTAAAACTATTCGCTAGTCTTTGTTATTGATATAAAACCGTTCGATCGAATTCGAAGAGAAATCACGAAGACAAGATCGCGTGAGTATCGCGTCGAAATTTAATTAACGCGTACACGCGAATCGAATGGACGCTCGTAGCGGACGTGTCCGTCTCTCGCGGGTAGCCTATCCGGTGCGAGAAGACAACGTCTACCGGGTAGTGGCAGAGGCTACAGAGACAAGGTGACTCTTCTACAAGCCAGCTGCTACTCGCGGTAACTGTAATAATTATGCAAAGACCGAATGCAACGGTGCATCGCGAGCAAGCGAACAGGCGGACCAGCGACCGAAGGAGCCAAAGGGAAGAAGAAGGAGGACGTTCCAAGGAACGGAGCGTAAAAGGAACAACGCGAGTCAAGATGGTGGAGGAGATGGCATGCAAAAGAGGCTTCGTAGGTAAGCGAACTGAGCCGGTTGTAAGGCGACACCTCGTGGCTCCATATATCTTTCTCTTTCTTTCTCCCCTGATCTCTCTTCCCCGAGCAGTCGATGCAACCACGGTCTCCTTCTTCCTTCTTGTTGTTCTCTTCCGTCCAACATTTCCACCTCTCCCCTCTCTCTGACTCACTTTCGGCCTCCATCGGTCTCTTTTTCGCGATAAACCGATAACGTTTCTACAGCTTTCCCTTCGACTCGACAATTTGGGAGATGATTCGTTTCTAAGAAGGATGCAATTTGGATTTTCCAGATCATCTCAGGTGGTCTTTTAAACACGCTCGCGAAGCACCACAGAAATGGCGTTTGATGGATTCCAGGGACAACACGAGCACGAACTTGAAATTTTAGCTACACAAGATTCTATAGAACAATCCGTTGATGTTGTATTTTTCGACGATTTATATCCATAAAATCTATCCGCAGTTCTCTTCGTTTTTGCCAAAAAAGTTTCCAATTACTTACACCCCGAAAATACTCGAGAAATCTACATCGTCTCCAAAGCATGAAAAGCAGAGTTACGAGAATAACAATTCTGTAATCGTTGCCACTGAAGAAGCTGCAAAAAATACACCCTTTCAAAGGGGTCGTTTCATCCGACGAAAGATTTCCCTCCACGTTTGTCGTCGTTTATCCAATTGATACGAAAAACTAGGCTGTTATACATCATACATACAGCTGGTAATCTGTAGGGTCGATGCAAATGGGCCGGGGTATAAATGGCCGTCCAAAAACAAGAAAGAAGCTCGGCGAAGACGAACTGAAAGACGAAAAAAGACGGTCGACTCGGGTCGGCGAGGAAGATGGTGGTAGAGTTTGATACAGGTGGGTAACCCCGCGACACCCTCTAACGAAACGGATCGTCTGTCTTACTTACATCGGCTCGCATCTATAAACTCACGCGGTTGGTACACGCATACGAAGGCCAGCACGCGTGTATATCCCTCATTGGACGTGCAAGGGGGACGCGGTTACCAGCGGGCAACCGACCCACCAACCACCCATATATCTGCGTCCTAAAAGGAATTCCAGAATATATTTTACATATGCTTTATTGCCGCCTTATTTCCAACTCTATGGGCACAGACCTCGAGCACAGACTACGGACGAACACACAGAGAAAGAGAAAGAGTGTAAGAGAGATGGAGGAAGAGCGGTACACGCGCACACTTTCTGCCTCACAAAGAACGATTCGACTTGCCACACCGCAACCGTTTTTCTGCACGTTTTCGTGCATCTTCGGAATCTCCCTCGTTAGTCGATTCGTTTGAATGCGAATAGAAAGAATTTGACGTGAGATTTTCTGCTTTGGAGAATTGTCTGCTCGATCGTCAGGATAAAGATGACGAATGAGAGGATATAAAGGTGATAATTTGAAAGAAGTTGATTTTTTAGCTGCTTCAAACGAAGTCTTTTGTTTGCTTGTTATCCTAATAGTTGGTTGTCTGAATTTTAATACAATGTTCGATAACTACGACGTAAAAAAAAAATTGCGATCTGAATTGTGACGAAGTATCTGATTCAATGCATTGTATCATTATGGACGTTCTTATGAATTATGCGAATACTACGATTCTCGAACGGTGAAGAACAAAAACTGTCAGAAAACAATGGAGTGTCCGAGGGTAAAGAAAGTCGGCTGGAAAAGAACCGCGTGTAAGTTAGCGAGGTACGCGCATTGCACAAACTCCTAGCATGAGATGATTTTTATAAGGGTTGGAACCGTATCGATGGATCATCGGAGAGGCCACGAGGAACATACCGGCTAGTTCCACGGTAGCGCGTCGTAGACTTATAATAGGGTCGGATAAATGTATAATGCATGCTCCTGCACGACTGCATTCCGCAGTAATGACTTAACTTGTACCAGTTAACAAGTACCGGACTAGATGATTCGATAATTTGCAAGTGGACGACGTGGATGGCCGTTCGTTTCGTCAAGCCCGTGGCTTACAACGGTGAATCGTCGAATGCAAATCGCCTATTTCTGCCCTCATCGATTACATCGTTGCACGACATCGTCGCATCGCAACATCGTCTTTTTTGCGTTCACGACGATCTCGAGTTAACCAGGGTCGCTTGATTAACGGAAGGAGCAGCGAACTTCGCCGATCCTCGATGCATGTCATCAAACTTTACCCGGCTGGCCGCCATCCAGACGCGGTGAATTTCCCATTATTTATAAGATTCGGTGAACCGCTTACGGCTGATTCCGTGCTAATAATAATAGGGACAAAAAGATGGAGATGAAAACACCTCGATCGGCCGGTTACGTTCCCCGTATAAATAACTTAGCTTGTACGAATCTGTTTCTCTAGGCCCGATGAGAAGAGAAAGGTGAGCAGTAGGACAGAATTGGATTATTCGATAATTTGCAAGGAAATACGGATTACGAAACTGGCTGTACGCGGAATGAACGAAGGGAGGCTACGGGGGAGGGTGGCGTAGAGAGCGCTGGGACCCTGAGCGTGCTTCTTCGACTACTCCAAGTTCGACGGGCCCCGACGGGGGGCCCCCCACCAGCAAGTGTACCACAGCAAACGGAAACACGGTGGGGAGAGCCGGTTTCGACGACCAAGACGCCATCACGCTTAACGGCAAGAAACTATGATTACCGAAGCCCTCGAATGCCCGGTGCCGGCTCTCCCAACGAGGAGTTGCGCACGGTCTTTCCCCTCGAAAAATCAGTCTGCGCGACTTCCAGCCGTTCAATTACCGTACGGTCCACCCCGTTAACTGGCCGAGGCAGAAATTTCGGGACCCGCGAGCCGCAAATTCTGCCCGATCCTACGTATTCCGGGTAATAGTGGGAATAAGGGGTGGAGCGAAATGATGGCGCGGCGAGGGGCTCACCGAGTCCGACGCTCGATGCATAAAAAATGCATGCAAAAATCAGCCGGGCGGTGAGAGGATGATGGCCGGAGTCGAAAAACCTCCGGGCCGCTTGAATAAATTAAACAGTAACTTTTGATTCGTTTCACTTGGAACGGCCAGGGAATTGCACGTTGCGAGAGGACGCCAGGGACGATGCACCGCCCGTGGTAGCGCACTTTTAATGCGTCGTGTTGGCCCATCTTGACGAGCGTGCACCGACGTCGATCGATAAAAGATCACGCAAACCATTTTTCTTCGAGCTTCTTATATATCTCATCGAGAGCGCTGTAACTCCCATTAATAACCCAGGATGGACGAGGAGGTGGTGACGTGGCTTGCGGAAAAAAGGAAGTAGAACTCCATTATTCATTCGACGCGGTCTCGTGCTAGTAGTTCTCGATTCTCGCGAACAGTGAGACTAGGCTAAGGGGCGTGATCATTCCATCGCATGAAAATAATAATGAACTCGCATAAATCAGGGAAAGTTCGAGGGAACTAGTTCTATCGTTCTCTCTCTTTCCATGGAGCACACCATTCACGATATCCGGGCACCGCGTGCCGCCACGATGTGCTAGCCGGCTGCCAAAACTGTTCCTGGACCGGCAACTTTTCTGGCGTGCTCGAAAATGCAGGAGAATCCGGTGTGCGCCGCGACCGATTAGTCTCCGGTTCGTCGGTGCCGCGTTTCCGCTGCCGCAGCCTCGTTTTTCCCGATTTTCACTAGCGCACCAACCACCCACGGCGCCAAAGCACCGAACAGCAGAGAGAACACGGCGGTGGCTTCGAGACAGCCGCACGATTGCTCTTTTTTCGGCAGATAGAACACGTTCGGCCGAGGCTTTTCGGGGATCTGGTCGCGTCCGAACGAGTTCAGCGTAGCAGCCACGATCGTAGAATGGAAGTAGGTAACCTTTGGGATTTTCGACGTGATATATCGCGGCAAGGCGATCTACGATCTACCGGTAGACCGATATAGACGCGCTGGTTGGCGCGGAATGTTCTATGCAAATCGGGAATCAGGAAGCAAAAGGAAGCCTTATGAAAATGAAACTTTTAACCTAGCCAGGTGTAACCCGTGGAAATAGTCGAAATACCATGACCCTTATCCACCTTCTGCCTTTCATTCTTTATATCTCTTGATCCGTGCGCTAGCTTTCGACCGAATCCAACGTCTTCACGTTTCTTTTGTCCTCTTTATCCGAACGAATTAAGTTCCCCTGACTAAAAAAAGAAAAAAAAAAAAAGGAAAAAGTCTGCCTTTCGCGGTTGCTAATACGTTTCAAGCAAAGTCTGCCCAAAGGATATCGCGACAGCGTAAAACTCGTTCGCGCGATTCCTCGACAGAGGAGATGGACGCGGAAAGAGGGATCGGTGAGTCGGATGGTTACGTAGTTACAGGTTGGTCAGACTTGCGGTTAAGATGAACGAGGCGGTACGCAACGAGATCTTATCCGGACGCAGCAGCGGCCACTGAATCATCCGCTTTGAATAGGGCTGCGCTACACTCCCTATATTATACCTATAGGTACTAACCTTCTACCTATGGCCGCGCGCGCTCGCGTTTACGATGTAGCGTCTCGAAAGCGAGAGAAACCAAGGGAGATGGAGCGACAGCAAGGGAAACCCAGGGGAGGCGACAGAGATCGAGCTATAGCCTGTATAAATGCGTTATACGGCAGAAACCTTGGTGCGCACTAAATTACCGCGCACGACACTGTGACACCGCGTTGCCGCGGCTTGTAGCCCCAGCCACCTTGCAACTCACAAGTCGCCCTCTACCTGCCCATGACTTACAAGTCGGCGATAACGTTCGCTACCACAGTCTTAATCAGCATAAATCATACCGACAATGCGCCACTGACCGCCTTTGAATCCGCTACCATCTCTACGAAAATGGCAGTTCCATCCCCTGTGTCCGCGACTATCGTCTCGATTCACGAGAGATCGTTCCGGATTTCGCGATCAGATATATGGAACGGGGAATAATTCGAAGGCAGAAATTACTGGCAATATCGATGAACGAGCGAAAGTCCACGTTCCATCGATCGAAATACATTCGATGGTAGTTTTCAGCGAAACAGCAAACGATCGAAGATTGTTTTTATTTCTATACCGCCTTTGGCATCGTGGAACTCGGATCTTTGAAACGTTCTACGTCTACGCGCGAACTATTTAAGTTTGTAACTCAAACACTGTTCCGCACAAGTTACCCTTTACCATGGATATCAACGGCGAGGCGAGGCGTCATAAATTAGACGCGTTACGCGGAACACCGGAGATGCTTAACTTTGTAAGATCTTGGCGCAACAGGGCAAATGGAAGAGAGGTTCGGTAGCGGAATTCAGGCCGGAGCTAGAAACGTTCCGAGAAGTAAATCCAAAATCAGTAGACGTACTTTCAAGTTGCATAAAATACTTGGTGTACCGCAGCATGTGATCCTAAGTGTCATGTAATCATAAAATGGCCACAGACGCTCGTGCTCGAGAGAAATGCGACAGGATTAGCACGCGCAGGCCAAACTTATGGTCGCGTCGTACATCTGCAGCCGCGAGATTGCTGGCGCGCCAGCTGCTTCGCTTTTTCCACCGATTTGAAACCTGGCTGGTGCGTTCGAGGATACGCATAAGCGCGTGGATACACGCCGCGAGGTCGCATCGTCTATCTTAACAGCAGCGCCGGTACGGTCATTACGCGTGAAATCCAAACGGTGCAAATAGCCCTGCCCCCTATTCTCGTTATTCGGTTCACGTCGACGCCAATATCCAGAATCATGTTTTCTAACTAAATTCAAAATTGTAGCCTTTCGTTGACCATCGTCCTTCCGCCTTACCGTCTCCAGGCACTTCCACGACTTGCGATCAATGCAATCTTCAAAGAACAACCGATTACTTCGCGAAGAACGATCTTCTTCGACGGCCATCGAACGAAGTGCAGCCATCGAGCAGGGTAATTTTCCTTCCTTCTGATCGATCTTTCGAAGGAAAAAAATACGAGACCTTAGCGAGGTTACACGATACCACGTAGAGGAAGAGAAAGATAGAAGAATCGTTACACGTACTCGCGTTGATTATTAAAATCCAGCGTTAGAATCGACGAAAGGATTTAATTCGATAAACGCGCAATACGCCGCAATAAATGGTGCGCGTTTCACGAATTATAGGATACGCTCGTATCGTTAATGCAGCGCCATTACTCATAACAACGTCTTGCGCCGGAGATTAGATCAAAAGCCGCGTGAGCACCAAGCAAAGGCAGCGTCTAGAAAATCATTAATATTGATCAGGCAGATGATTGATAACTTCATTAACACGTTACACGCGCCGATTCAATTAACTCCTCGTAACCGTTCGCTTCGTGAATGTGCGCGCGCGAAGTAATTTACGATTCAAGAGAGCTCCTCGCGTTTTTTTCACGCTCCAGTCAATTAGCGATAACCTTTCCCGTGGATGCGGCCGATTTCTAACGGACAAACTTCTCTCTCCCCCTTTTCCCTGTCCGTCAACCGTGTACGAGACGGTGATTTACGCCGGCGCTAATTAATCGCGCGAGCATTCTCCCGCGAATTATTATTTTTCCGCGTGGACGTTCACAAGCGGGACCGCGAGCCGTCGCGCGGCTCGAAACATCGGGGGATCGTTTGCATTTTTACCCAGGAAACATCGTAAATCCGATGCCTCGACTTAACAACGTCGGAACGGCGAGAGCCGACTACACTATCGCGGAATATTTTTCTTCTGCTTCTTTTCCCCTCTTCCCTGTCCCACTCGCGCGCCCTATCATGCCTTGTCTCCTTTCTTTTTCTCCCTGTGTTCCTCGCTTCTTGTCGCTCTCTCTCTCTTTCTCTCTCTTTCTCGTCACGAAAAAATTCTAGCATCTATTCTCCGCTCACGTAGAACGTGACGAGAGGAGAGGAGAGGAGGCCCCTGCAAACCGTCGCGCCTCGTCGCGTCCACCGTCGCCACTGCCCGGAGGCTTCCAGCGTTTCGCCGCTTCGGCCCGAGACAAGAAGAGATCCGTACCCGTAATTGTAAACATTGGATTAATGCAAATGCGCGCTTAAAAGCTTAATTGCTTTGATAAAGTATGGCGGTGCATTAAATTCAAATGCATGTAAATTAATTCAAATTTATGAGAAATAGGTGGACGCGGAGCACTTACAGGAAAAGAGGGAAAATAAAAATTAGTCCCCGCGGGGCCGGCCCCCGCGACGAGACTCTTTTTTCATTCTATCCCTCACCTCCTACCCTCTCCCACCTCCATCCCTCACGCCCTCCCGCCCTGCACTCTCTCTCTCTCTCTCTCTCTCTCTCCTCTCTCTCTTGCTCCTCTACCGTGCCACTCCTCCCCCAGGAGCCCCACCATTCCCTCTTTTTCACGAACGCGCCATGTTGCCAGCCAGATTGGCCTTTATGTGCAGGTTTCGCCAATAAATTCCGCCTTCGGTTCTCTTCCGATACACGTCGAATTTTAACGCAGCGGATCGTTGCCACGCTGATTAACGATGTCAAAATCAACCGCGTGCCAGCACTTGCGGAAAACGCGGTCTTTTAACTACCGCGCAGCCTCGTGGTCGTTAGCAACGGCACATGGTCAGAAGAAAACGATCACGGGTACAGTAAGGAAAAAAAAAAGAAAGGAAGATACAAGCTCTACCGAACGAGAGAGGCAACGACCGGTTCGCGCCTAAATTCGAATTAAGTGACCCGTATCGGAGCGTCCATCGAACGCGCCAAGCCTTCGGCAACTTAGCTGCCATTATGAATTTTAAAAGAAAGAGGAATACATACTAATTTACTGTAGTTGTTCCACGTGTCCATTTTTTAATATCTCTGATCCCTTCGTTTGAAGTTCATCGACTCGGTTCTCTCGAAATGAGAAACGTACGAGCAAAAACTCGCAGACGAGGATCGTTAGATCCAAACCTCCATTTAAACGCGTGGATGCGCGTCGCGGAATAAATGTCGTCCTTTTGTAACTACGCGGCTCGATGCTGGCTGTATTTCAAACGCGTAAACGCAGCCAGCGTCCCTAAACAAACTCCTACTTATTGCAACGTGATAGAAGCTAGACGCACGAGGTTCGTTATTCCTCGTCGACAGCGAAGTCTACGCGCGAGTTACGCGCACGCACGACGTAACCACTCGACGAGCGGAAAAACGAGGACGAGAAGTGCATTTTAACGCGATCAAACTTATCGACCGGTGTGCGCGGTGCGCAGGGAGCAGGGAGAATCGAATATCGTCCTGGTGGAAGAGAAAGCCCCGGAAAAGCCAGTGACAATAGGAAAATCTTTGGCGCGCAGCGCCACTTCAGCCCGCTGATAGATGCGCGCGTTCCATAACGGCGATAATGGTTGCTGGCCCATCAATTTTGGCCGGGCTTGATTAGATAGGCGCGTTTTATTACGGCAAAAACTCAACTCTCGCCCCGTCGAAAACCAACCGCGGCGACACCCTCCCCGCGCGCTACCCTCTTGTGGCCCATACATCTACACGTAGAAAATACACGCACACGCACACACTACTCCCACCAAGCAGCGCCGGTGACGCCACAGCGACTTTATCGTAAATAAAATGGAATCGCGAAATACGAGAGCGAGGTGATATTTGCCGGTGCACGAGCAAAAGCAAATACTCTCTCTCACCGCGGGGGTCGTATAAACCAACCGGAAGTATTGTTCTGTCCATGAAGCCAGGCCGATCGACGGTCAAGTGTCTGACCGTTGGTGTGCGTTGCATTCGGACAGAACGAAAACTCGTTTCGAAATATCGTCGAGTCTGTCGTCCTACGGAGGCGACCTCGGAAGAAAGACACCGCAAATCAATTCTCGATAAAACCAGAATAAACAGATATAAATCGGGGGATATCGGAGATGGGCATGAATGGCGTCGAATGAAAATCTATATTTTTCGGCGGAGCCGCGTTGCTGACAACTATTCCTGGAAATATAATACGCGATAAATAAATTGGAGCGCGTTCGCGAGAAAATGGAACGGGAATGAAATGTACGGATGACACGGTCGGAAAACATGCGCGGACATTTGCATTTTTCGTCCTACGAGTTCGGGTCGCGCGATTGACAGAACATCGTTACACAGGTGACTACGTTTTTCTTCATGGGCATTCGTCGTAGTACGTCATGGTCGGCTCCATAAATCGCCTGCTTTTTTCTACTTTTTGATCTAGACAAGTATACGTGGATATTTCGCCTATTTATGATTCTGTAGATACACGTGACTGAACATTTTTAGAAATAATTTATAAAGAAATTGCGGCAAATTAGTCGAAATCAAATTTTCATATCGGTTGAATTTTTAAAAACTTTTTCGAAGAAAGAATTACATATGCATTCTAAAATTCTGTTTAATAACATCCTATCGACTCACGAATATAATAAATATTTTTACATATTTACATTTACTGGCATGTAAGAAAATATAAAATTTCCACTTAAAAAGGGCACTAAGGAACGAAATACTACACACGAAGGTACGTTTAAGGTTTATCGTCGCATCGACAGATTGTCGATCGTACCATAAACGAGAAACGTCCGCGTTTCGTCGAGCTAACGCCGATTATCCATGCGCGCTTGGTTAATAACCGTGTTCGATTTTATTAACGTACAACTAAGATCGGCTTAATTTGTGCTGCCGTTGCAGCGTCAATAACATCGTCGGTATCTTAATGCATTAAGATTACGCGTGAAAGGCGGTGCTCGTACCGTAGCATCCAGGATAAGCCGCGAGAGTAAACGCAGAGATGCACGTGCCAATCGCCATCGCGCTCGCGCGTAATTTGTAAAACCGAACAAATTACGCCGGTACGGTTTTATCTGCTCAAAGATGAATCGATTCGGAAGCCGACACGCAAACGCTAAAGATTTATCTTCCTTGGAAGCGCCACAAGGAGATCCCGACGATAAAACTACCTTTTGATCTCGAATATCGTGTTTATTATCACGCGAAAGGATTCATTCTTATTTGTATTATATTTTACTTATCATTATAATTATTATATCACTGTACTTTTCGAATAATTCGATTGTTCGACTAAATAACTTTTGCAACAGCGATACATCGACGTGATTCTGTACGAGCGAGTTAAGAGAAGTTTACGTTCGTTAAAGTTCGCCATCGCTGAAGTTTGCCGGCGTACGATCGTAAAGCAAGAAAAATGTTGGAAGAAAAGAAGGAATAAGGCAGAGCGACCGAGTAACTCTCGCGGACGTTCGATCTAAAAAGTAGTTGCGCGTATCGCGCGTTTACGACTTATCTACAATTTTGCTTTGCGGCGGAAACAGTTTCGACGATAATCCAAAGGAGAGGGATATAGTAGGATCGCTCAAGGACGATCGGTACATTTATAGATTGATAATAGTAACATGCACGTGCTACTAGCGCATAAAGGTCGACGCGCAGGTAGTCATTAGGCCGCCCCACGCCCAATACATTAAGTCGTTATGAAGATATCTTTAGCCTTTTCTCACCGACAGTAGGGTCTCTAAACACGTTCGGGCTCACTGGAATAATAGCCGGTATAGCTACGTTATCTTCGGAGCAAACAAGGTGTTTTTGTTTTCTTCGTTTCTTTTTCTTCCGTTCTCCTTTTCTTCTTGTTCCCTCTTCTCTCTTTTATTTTCCCTTCTCGCTCGATCGATTGCTCGGTTCTCGTCGTGGCCGATCGTTATTATCGTTTAAACTTCATTACGTTCGATTCCATGCGGGCGAAGGGGGTATATCACTTTCGCGATGTTGTTGCAAAGTATACACCTTTGGCGAGGAAAAATATCCGCGGAAGGGGGCAGGTCTCTGGATAAGCGGTTTCTATTCATAGAACGTTGCTTTTTGCTCGTCTCTGTACACGTATCAACGTGTAGTACGCATAATCATGTACGGGTGTTTTTCAAAAAATCTCCGTAAACAGGATAATAACTTCGCGTACACGAACGCTAAGCGGCAGAGGCGAAGGAAACTAATAAAGAAAAACTTGTTTAACGTTGATTCTCGGCATTATTCTCCATTTTCCGAAGTAGGATCCACTCCTGCTCCCTGCTGCCGCTTCTGTCTCATCCCTTCTTGCCTGCACCCTCCGTGGCGTCTCGGACGACCAGTTTTATATCAGCAACACTGTCGCAAAATCCCGGTAAGACGTGAGCGAACAGCCCCTTCTCATAGCAATTACTCCCATCCCATCGAGCAGAGTGCGACCCACACCATTCCGCCACACTCTTCGCTACCCCGTGTTCTTCTCTCTCCTTCCTCTCCTCCCTTCACCACTCCTCTTCCTACCCCTTTACTTCGCACACCGGCTCTCCTCGAATACCCAAGTACTTACGCGTACTGCCTAACTAAAAGTCCTTCTCGCAAATTGCCAGTTATTACCGACGTTACGTTTATCGATGCAGCGGTTGCGTTTACGTCGGACCCGCCATTTCTTCCCCCTTCACCCTCCTGCGCCGCTATGTTCGCCGCTTCTCCTCCTTTCCACCCGAGACACGCTCTCTTTCGCGTGCTCTCTCTCTCTCTCTCTCTCTCTTTCTCCCTTTCTCCCTTGCCCGTCCCTCGCAGATTACCCCTTGCAGAACCCCTCTCCTTCTCTCCACCTTCCAGCTTTCGACATACCTTTCTGCCTGTTTTTACCAGAACCAGGCCCCCACCCCCAACCCCAAGTCTCGTCTTTGATTCGTCTCGCGCGAGTCCCCTCAGCCCGGCTCTCGCGAATCCATCAACGAACACGGGTAGCTATTAATTCCGGCGGATTCGGAATCAAGGCTCGTTTCGTTCAAATTACGAGATCGCGACTTCCTCCGGACTTGTCCGCACCCGCCTGATTGGAAGCGTTTAGCGCAGACCAAATTGGGATTCGGAAGTCCTCGTAAGCAGAAAAACGTGATTACAGGGGGACTTTCGATCGGGTATAATTATCGATACAAAGTTGAAGAATGTTCGCGTTTCGAGCAACTTCGAGGCAGTTGGAATTTATCGTAATAACGATAAAAGGAGAAACGTTCAAAATAAATATCCTTCTCGGAACGAGAACATACGAGTTCGACGAACAAAATAAATTCAATAACAGCAGGCTATTGAATTTTTCTCATCGCGAAATGAGATGAATTTCTTCCCGAAAACGAGTAAAATCGGTCAAAGATTTGGAATCGATCGTTTGGAAGTTGAGAAAACGGTGGAACAAAATGTTCGAGCTGGAGGAACGGTCGCGCACCGGCTTTATCTTCAGCCGAGTATCGTGTGTGTGTCGCGAGAGGATGAAAACGCCATCCATAGTCGACGACTGCACGTTCCCGGTGTCTTATTTTCTTTTCCGTTCCCGATGCAAAAAATATGATCGAAGCTCGTCGATGCTCCTATGGGTATGTCTCGACTATGCCGAGGAGACGATCAAGAGAATAGACATTTAGCTGGCGCGCGGTAGAACACGACGAAACGGAGAGGACGAGGGCGGTCGACGAGAATGCGACGCAGAGGGCGAACCGAGCAACTGGTGAGGAAGATAAAGAGGAAGAGGGATTAGTGAGCACACAGGATGAGAACGCGAACGCGAACGCGAACGTGAACGTGAACGTGAGGGTAGGGGGAGAGCAAGAAAGGGGGATGGAAGATTCAAGGTAGAGGCAGAGGAACCAAAGAGGAAAGGTAGAAAAGGACAGAGGTGGCCGGAGGGAAGACAAAGGTAGGGAAGGAGGGGAGAGAGTGAGTCGAAGGGCCGGGGGAAGTGAAAGAGTGAAGCGTGTACGAAGAAGAAATGGGTGGAAGGCCAAGCGAGGGGATCAAGAGGGGGGATATCAAGAGCGGACCTCCCAAGTTGCGGTGAGATGGCGGATCATCATCGTCGCATCATCCGTGAGCCGAATATCTTCTCGGGGCTTCGTTATTAAGCATACGATATACTGCGTATGCGGCTCGTATTCGCGTCAAAAAATTACCGATCGGAGTATCGAAAATTCCTACTTGCGCACCGATCGACTTTTAGATGCAATTTGCCGGCGGACCGTTCGTTTTGCACGTTTTTCACCGAAGTCCCGGTCGGCCGAGAAGGGAGATTGCTCGATTCCGAGACGAGAATCGCGTCGTTCGTATAATTAGTTGGTAAAAGGAAGCGGTTCAATGTGCCGTTCCTCGTCGATCGTGGCCAACATTACTCTTTATCCTTCCGACGACCGGTACAGGAATGCCTTACGCCTTTCAAATGTTCCATTTTTCTTCGATATCTTTCCTTCTTTTGCTCCGCTTCTATTCATAGATGGCGAAGATTAACGGGCTTTTTTGAGTTGCTCTTAATCTCCTCGAACGAACGATCGGTAGGCTGCTTTTTCCAGAGAGAAAGATCGTTAGCAGTAAGATCTACGGCCTGATGATCATCGATGATCCCTCATCCGCGAAACGATTCTATCGGACGCAAGTTGGGGGATGTAAAAGCTGACGGGTAGAAAAGAACGTAGGAAAAACTAGGCAAGGGAAATAATGGATAAAATCATTCAGAACGTTCCGTTTAATAAAGCAATTCTGTAATTCTCAAGCAAAGCTTCAAGGATCGCGCGCGTACGACGGATGATATTGGACCAACAGATATTAATTTCGGGGATGTACGAGACATTTAAAGACCGTGGGGATCCTGATCCCCAGGCGTGTAAGGGGAAGATAAGGCACCGTGTACCCGGGCTGTAATCAATGGCTGGCAAACGAAGTTATAACATAGATGACAAACAAACGTAGCTGGAGTTTGGGTCGGTCGCGGTGCCCTTCGAAAGGTACTTCATGCTTCCCAAGTATTTGTTAGAAAAAAAGTATTTCGATGCGATATTAAATCAGAATCTGTTACAATTGTCTCTTTCATTGGTATTGTGCAAAAAAATAAAGGTTTTTTTAACTGTTTTATACCTTCTTTCATTTTTATACCTTCAAAGATAATAATGCAATACTACAATAACACGATAATACAATAATACCTTCGCAATCTAAAACAAGTGGAAAGGATCAACGATATGAACGACATTAACACATATGTAGAAAGGTAAAACATTGAAATTGAACCAAAAAATAAATTAGAAATTAGAAATAGCGCAAGTTACCTTTTCATGGAATCTACTTTTTAAAATAGAATTTAAATTACTACTTGCATTAACGTCGAATATGTTTCTATCACTTTAGAAATCCGTTCTTAATCTGATCTAAAATTTAAAAATTAAAGAACGTAAAGATAAAGGATTTAACAAATAACAAAATAGTTCTACATACAAAATTTAACCATTACAAATGTTAATCATATCACTGCATATTAGTTTTTAAAAATCAATTTAATCGCGATATGATATTTTACCACGCGTAACTATGACAACTATAAAGAATAAGATCATTCTAGTTCAATTTATCCGTAATTTTGTAATTAAAATACATACGGCGTAACAAACCTTTAAAAAATATGGGCAGATAATAGATTAAATAATGCAATAGGTTATGATAAATAGACTGCTCGAGATAGTTAGAGAATCGCTACTAAAAAGTATTCTACCACACATACCATGCAAAGAGTGAATCATAAAAAAAAGGAACAAAATTTAAATATAAAAATCAAAGTGACAGGAAAAACGATCTTCGATTATTTTGAATAGAGCAATAAACTAAAATCTAGTTACATCTTCCATCGATTCACAAGCATCATCTCGCACAGAGATCTCTCGCTCCCCTAAAGTCAACATCGATTCATTGGCTTGTGTTACACAAAAGGGCCATCGCGCGTCATCGATAGGCCCGATTCGCGGCAGAAACAAAACGTAGCAGGAAAAACAGGGAGAAGAAAGATGTATGTGATATCTCGTAGGCTGCATATGGCGAGAGAACGCATGTAGGGCGTGATGGTAGCTGTGCGCCGATACTTTATACGCTTTTCGAGTAAATTGGCAAATTGTAAGCCAGTGGGGAAGTAATCAGGGGAATTGTTACGGATGTGGGAGGTTGTTACAGAGCCGCTGTACAAGAGTAACCTGATATTCGACCATTCGTTTCTCCGGCCGCGGCATTCGCCCTTTTTGTAACGGTAACATGGAGTTTCTAGGGGTGGAACCATTATGGACGTCCTGCCAGAGGTCCCCATGGAACCTGTTTTTCCAATGGAGTCGCCATCCACATCTGCTCTTCGTTACGAAGAGGAAATCTCGCTTTCTCTGGAATCGACGTCCACAGTTGGAAGACATAATCTCGTCGCTTTCCCAACGATCGTAATTCTCGCCGCGGTTCTTCCCGTACAATGAACTTTATTTGATTTTTGATTTATGAGATCGAGATGAAATAAACAGGCAACAATACGAGTAGCGTTCGTAACAAAAGTAGCTTGAATTGTGGAGCTGCATTTAGAACACGCTTTGAAATTTTTACGATGAAATAACTTTATGCAACTTTTATCAAGCGATTTATTTTTCAAATTCGTTGCTAGAATTTCTTCGAGCTTTTTACTGCAGCCAATTCACGACTGCGTGGAATTTTCATTGCAAAAACACAATGCGGAAAAGAATGTTAGATTAAAATATGGAGATGGTCGGAGTGGCAGACGTTAAACTTTGCGGCCGTTTATTTTTTCGCGCAGAGTTTCAGCGAAACGGAAACACAAACGTAAGGATCCGATTCGTTATGTACGCCGTTCCGGTGTGTATAAAACCGGTACTATACCAATACCTCGTTCGTGCACCTTATGAATAAGCAATAGGCAGTTTCATTGTGGTCTCATCTTTTATTCTTAAATGTTATTCCTGTCGTGACCGACCATTCTATTCCCAAGTGTTATCCCAAAGTCGAATCGCGTTTGCCCTTCCGGCACATCGAGATACACTTGCCAGTCAATATTAATGTCTTTATTAGCGATCGTGCATCTCTCTTTCAACCTCCTCGGACTTCGAGAGCGTGGGAGGGCATGGCCATGTCGTTGAATCGAGGAACACGGCTAACGTAAACAGTGGAAAAAGGAAAAGCCGAATGAAAAAACTTGTCGGAATTGTTCGAATATTCGGCTTGGAAACCGTACTTTTATACTTCGACGAACTTCACCCTTTTCGCTTATCCTTTGCTGGTCTGTGTGTACGTACTACGTAACTTCTACGAGATAATATCTCTCTTTATCTCGAATAGTTCCGTAAGTTTTCAGACGCGCATAAAACGGACCGTTTTCTATAAAAAGGAATCCACTGTGAAATACAGCAGCGTCAAGGGGTGATTCGTACCCTTTAGAAGCGGGATCAGCTTCTTCGAAAGAGGGCTGTGAATGGAGTCTTTGTATCGTATGCACTGAGCTAGAAGGGAACGATTTAGCTTATACCTATAATACGGACTACTGTTTCTGTACAAGGATTTCTTTTTTCTTTTTCGATAAAGAGATATTAGAGTAAAAGGTACAAAAATGTAGTACTAGAAACATAAATTATTCCGAAACAACTTTTAAAAGTACATATAATTTACTGGGGGGTTGAAACATAGAAATCGTCTGGAGCATCTCCTTTGAAACTTTCGAACTTTGAAATTCCAAGAAAACGATGCAGTTTATATAATACATGCTACTGTTTGTGCGTAAAATATTCTTTCTACTAACGATATATTACGGTAAACACTTCCAAAATGAAATACTAAAGATGTGAATTAATGCAAAACCAAAGAAACGCGATACTCCTAAAGTTACACGATGCTTTACTAGGGGGTCGAAACTCAGGAACCGCTTCGAGCTGTACTTCTATCAAAACTGTGGAACTTGAACGCATGAGGCTCGGAGGAGAACGATACGGAGATGCGTATAAATACGCGAACGTTTCACGTATGATCATATTGCGGCCATTAACATGGCGAAAAGTTGCTCTCGGTCCCTGGAAAGCAAGGGAGCAGCAACCACGAAGCCTTTAAGCCGCGGTACGGGAAGTTTCCCCACTGATCCTCAGTGCGAGGTGAGTTTAAGCCCCGGGATTCCGGAGTTACTGCCATCATGGCACACCATGCACCACCGCCCATAGATATAAGTATAGCCTCTAGCGTAACACCGTCGACTGTACTCGAACCCGGTGTGTCGGTCTACCACCGTCCTCTATTTCGACCAGCTTTCTCTCTTTCTCTATCTCCCTTATTCTATCTCTCTTTCACCGTTGAAACCCACCCCCGTTTGTAACCCCCTCCCTGCTAGTCGGATTCATCCCTCCTCTCACACGATCCCTGTGTGCAGTCTCTTTCTCCGTCTACCTCACTCCCCACGCCTCCGTTTCATTGTGCTCTCTCTCTTCTCTGCCGTTGAGTCGTGCAACCGCGATCTAGTGCATCCCTATCGCAACAACGATCGTTCTCCGGGATACGGTAGCTGATATTTATGGCGGTGCCGGCGCGATGTTGAAGTAGTTAAATTGCTGATAATAAATGCGAATCCGCGGTAACTGCTGCCGGAATGACATCCAATCTAAAACCACGACGTGCGATCCTACACGGATGGTCGGTGTTTGAGCTTTCAATTCCACAGGCCGCGAAAATACAACCTCTGGCGGACGCAATCTTTCGCCACTGTGTTAAACTTCCTTTGACGAACGAGTGGGAAAACCGGGACGCTGGTCTGATTAAAGTCTGGAAACGGAACTTTCATGGACCGGCTCTCTTTGTGTAGAAACTTGTGGAACTTTCTCTGACGATCCGATCGCACCCTCTAAAGCTATGGCTCTAAAGCGGACGCGTATTTGGACGAACTTCTGACGAATGATTCATCTCGGGACCGAAATGCATATGTCGATTCATGCAATTATTGGATATTAGAAAATGCAAAAAAGAAAAAAGTATAATATGCAAAGATATATATAAAGTGTACAAAGTATAGCAGTCATTATGATATTTAGTACGTAACGCAACTTTCTGCTTGGGTTCCATTTTTTCAGTTGTGACTATAAAAATGTGAATTTGCATAAATATCCGCAGCCTTTGATACGAAAGGCAATTCATCAATATTCACTGTAACGATAGTCTCGGGATATATCTCACTGGTGCATTCTGTCGTCGATTAAATTTATTGAAAATGCGACGAGACGAGATGGAAGAGTATAAATGAAAAATCGTTGACAACTTCGCTGCAACTCGATAAGCGGTAGTCATCGAAAGCTACCAGTTACTTGATACCGACGGTCATTACGATATTATTACGCGATTCTTCGCGACGAAGAGAGCCAAAAGGTCACCGTCGAAGGGGGCTGCCATTATCGCGGTCAAACGGGGTCACTCCAATTACACGAAGCAACGTTAGGGTTTCACAGCAGGGCCTGATCGCGTCGCTGGACTTCGCGAGGTTTTCGACCTCCGACCGCTTCGATCGATAGAATCCACATCGTATTAGCACGGAAACAGCTCGGAAGAAGACCTTTCAGAAGGCCACGCAGGACAACGCATACACTGGGTTATCATTTTCTTTTCTCTCGAACTTTTTCTTTCATAAAGATTACGTTTATCATGGAGCGTCGGAATAAACGATGAAGTAATGCTACAAATAATCATTAACAGTGACTCATAATCAGAAGGCTATGTACTGGATCTTACGTTATCGCGACGAATATTTTCTCGTGACATTTATTTACGCTTTCCTTGTTTTCCATCGAGGAAGGGTTGCATAAATTGATTCGTCTACAGGTAAACGAGCGGATGTGGCGATTAAATGCGTGATCGTCTGCGGATATTCATACGATCCCGTAACATAAAATGATAATCGAAGATACATGTACCACGATCACGAACTGAAATTTATCAGCGATGCTACACGGGACGGCGATCGATTAAGGAATCGAGGCGTTCGTTGCTCGGTATGGTAACGCCAGAACGCATGCGCACCTATTAACGTTACCCTGAAACGGCGTCTACAAAATTTGCCCGGGCAAATGGCAAATAATCTGATTACATTTGCATAAAACCGTGCAGCAAATACAGTGTTGATACGTGAGCCTGGCTGGAATGCGAACGAAGAGAGAACGAGACAGAGAAAGAGAAGGACCGAGAGACCGCGCAGGAAAAAAGATAATTCAAACGCGAGAGGGTAGTTGGAGGGTGTCGAGCGGCGAGGAGAGTACGATACGGCAAAGGAGGAAGGAAGGGGCAGGGTTTGAAGAAACAAAAAGTCAATGAAAAGAGAGAAGGCAGGATGGCGTCGCGACGCGTCGAGTTCTTCCTCGTTCTCTCGTTCTTCTTACGTTGAAGATAGGAGAAGAGAGTGGAAAAGACAGAGAGAGGCTGGGGTCGGTCCAACGTGTACGCCGCGGTGCAACGAATTTTCAGCGGCGTCGACGGTGGCGGCAGCATCTTAAGCTTCATGCAAGGCAAATCAACCCTCCGGAAAGCGAAGTGCTATTCCCGGATTGTGCTAGCAGACCCTTTTACTTATATTTAAATTTGAAGATGGAAAGGTCGCGCGAGAGAACGAAGCCGGGTATACATGGGAAAACGTCGGGACAAATGAACGAACACGGTTCGCAGATACAGAGCAGAGCAGAGCAGACTAGAGCAGAGCAGGATAGCGAAAGAGGGAACGAGGAATAGCGTTTCGAGGAGGCGCTAGCGCGCCAACCAGTACGAAAAGCTCGACTGCTGCAAATAACCAAAATGGCTGGCTAATCCAAATGGAATCAGGATACACTTAAACGAATTGCACAGGCTGAATAAATCATTGGAAACTGCGGGATTGATTTGCATATCCGGCGAGGCATTATGCCACCGTCAGCCCTGTTCCTGCGGTAACAGAGGGCGAACCGAATCGGAGGAGGGGGATCTAAAGTCAGACAAGAGCATTCTCGAGATTGGCTATATTTCAGGGAGCGCAACCGAAATACCGGAGCGCGTTTGACTGAACGGTCGCGCCCGTTCGATGAAACCTACTAGAAACCGATATATAATCCCTCTCTCCAATGGCTTGCGGGCCGAGGAAACATTCGAGTTCATCGTGGCGGACGTGTGCTTGCGCTCGTGCGAGCAAGACCAGGCTAGGATAGAAATTTATGTGGTTGATCGCGACGCTATTGGCCTAATTATGTTAATCGCCGTCGAATTTCCGGCAGGTGAATTTATTCCGTCGAGCATGCTCCCGTGTGCACGCGAGAAACATTACCCGAAGCGGTAATTAGAGCGAAATCAAATTGCGTCGGGGAAAGGTTAAGAGAGAGATGGGAATCCTCTTGGGCGATGGCGTGATATGTGGACCAATAAACTGACGTCGAGTCTAATGGTCCGAGCGTCCGGAAGATCGATGCCGCTATTGGATTACCGACGTCCGCGAGTACGTGCCTGACGTTCCCGAAAGTAACGGCATCTTGAAATTATGAAACGTTCATTTTCAGATTGGCAAAACGTTCCGGGCCTCGCGCTCGAATTTTAAAACTAATTTATATCGTAACGATAAATACAACCGTAACGAAAACTTAATTATTACGTTTCAACAAATGTACCTACGCTTCTCTTGCGTGGAACGTATCGCATACTGATCCTACTTGGAGGGATGATCTTCGAAACAACCCGAGGACACGCGCCGAGGAAAGAACGAAAGACACCGAGAAACGGAAACGTACTTGCATTCGCGCCCTATCTCCCATAAATAAGATTCCTTAGTACGACGTTTTTTGTCCCTTCGTTTCACGAATTCCTGTGTGCCGGAGCGCAGCGAGAAACGCGTATCGAAAATACGGGAGAAAGTTGCGAAACAATGCGAGGAACGTCGTACTGTAAGGAGAAAGAACGAGGCGAGGATGGAGGAAAAAAGCTATGCGGAACAAAGGAGAAAGCTAGTCATAGAGTTCGCCGGTCGAGAAAATGTGGTGTCAAGAGCCCTGCTGAACACCGACGACTAAGTCAGGTATTTACCGTACTCTCTGGAATGCCTTTGAACGAATGAAGCTGTTATCGAACGTCTCACTGTACCCAGCCGACGACTAACATGCTGTCTACCGGTCTAGAATCTAATTAATCCTCCGTTGCTAGTGTGGAATCAAAATGAGGCACATTATTCGTTTGGAATGGTGTGTCTGATTGATCGAGGCAATCGTCAAGTTGAAGCTTCGTGTATCATTATACGTCATTGAACGAGACAGAAAAACATTTCATCGTTCATTGATATCTTTCTTACGCTTGTTCTGCGACCTACAATTTCCAACCAAGCACTACATCAAACATTGCGATCGGCGAGTCGGGGATTAATAATTTCTACGATTGATATTGTAATAAGCTCGATAGGCCTTTTAACGAGAGAGTATTTATTATTTTGTGATTTCCTTTCCTTTTTCTTTGAGACGGACGATAAACGAATCAACGAGAGTATTATTATTCAATGAGAGTAGAAAAGATAAATTGGAAGAGGTCAGCAAGAAGTCGAACATTGGGTATGGTCAGGATAGGGACACGTTATAGATCATATAGGGCCGAGGATCATTCACAAGCGAGTAGAAAGCAGCCCTTTGCCTCGGGATTTCATTATATCGCGAGAGTCGTGCCACCATTATTCACGCGACTCTGGTTGCGTGGGCTCACGACCCGCAAGAGCTACCACTGTCAGCCCTGCTGAATTATAAGGGCATTACGACGCGCAACTGTTTGTGGTCGTTAATCGCGAACCTTCTGGAAAAGCTCGAGACATCCGACGACCGACAAGTGACTCATATACGCGGCGACGACTTATCGAAAGTTGCAAAACACGCGAGTCACCAGACAACCTGCGATCGTTTCTCGAACGAGAGGGAACGCGTTTCAAGGAAAGCTGCGAAAATTTTTCTCGTCTAGACGAAACGTTTTTGCACCGGCACGTCGACTATAAGCATCAAGGATATGCGATTATAATAATGGCGGGAGCACGCGGGTATATGGTCGAGCTGGAAATAAAAGCAAAACAATTTCCAGCCGTAGTAAGTAAGCTGCTGTAGACTCTGATGCCTATCGGTGCACGGGAAACAATCATTGATAATGCGCAGTCAACATTCACGGGCAATTATTTACCCGTTCAACGCGTATTTTGTAATCTACGTAAAGCGAAGTAATTACACGTCTTCCTGTAATTACATGCAAATTATAATAATGTATCGTTGTTGCGATGAAAGTTTCTTTTTTCTTTTCCCCTTCTTTTCCAAGAGCTCCGAGCGGCGACGAAGCAGTTTCGAGAGCAACAACTCGCCGATCAACGCGCCACTTAACATATCGCGCGACGTCCAGCATTATACGCTATAGACGCTCCGAGCCTACGATTTCTACAGACCGCTTATTTATAGAATTACGGGCCCAGCAGCCAGCGACCGGTCGACCAACCGAGCGATCGCAATCCTACAAACGCAACGGTTGTTCCTTATCACGCGAACAACGAGCCTAACCCTCGTGCGCGCCCTCCGTATTTGTATTAGATACACGCGCGTGGATCGCCCGGTACGGCATATAAGTACTTGCATAAGTATGCTAGTACCCACGTAAATACATATATCTTGAATTTAGATAGAGGATTCGGGATACGTTTGAGGAACCAAGGGAAATAAATAATTGTGACAACAGGACAACAGAGGGAAAGAGAGAAAGGGCACGACACAACGGCAGAAGCACAGAGAGAGCGGTAACAGCAGAAGCTGTTCCGCCGATCCAGCCGGATCCCTCCGAAACACAGTCAGATGGACGTTCTTTCTGAACGAAACCCAATTAAGAAATGTTTTGTCCGGCTAGCGGGTAGGCAGCGGGTAGTTGAAGCGAAAAGAGGAAGAAGAGGACGAAGATGGGGAGGATCGGAGGAGATGGCAAAGGATCGAAGAGAAGAATCGAATAAGAGCACGAAAAGCGTAGGCGAGGAAGGCCAGGGGAACGATCGAATATCGCAGCATGAGTCCAAGGGGGATCGAATCCTCGATCGAGGATCGGAGGTAGGATATACTCGAAGAGAAAGAATAAGCCAAGAGGTCCACACGCGGGTCTTTCGCATAGGCGGTAGAACGGCAGCTGTTTGAGTCGAGCAAATTAGTAGCCGGCACGTGATTGGTCTGTTACCGCCCCGTCTATATTGCAATAACCACCGGAGCCACGCCGCAATACTTCCGAGCGTGAAGTGAGAGCCCCGGTCAAACGCTTCTCTTCTCCATGGTACCGCTTGTGCGTGCGCGCGTCCACCTTCTTTCATCTTTTCTTTCTTCTCTTTAGTCCCGGCTCTTTTCTCTATACCTTTCGGTCTTCGTCCCTCGCCCTCACACCCAGTCTACCTAACCCAACCCCTTCGATCTTCGTGTTCCCTGAACTCCTCTTTCGAAACCCTTCCGCGCCAGCTCGCAATTTACTCGCGATATCTTTATGCCGGAATTTACGAGCAGATAATCATCGGAGGGATGTTCCGGCATTTTTCGGCCAAATTATTATTATTTATATTGCGATACCCCGCGGACAGAGATCCAACGTCTTCGGCCGGCATTAATTAACTCGGGATCCGCGGTGATGCGCCCGAAGAAAATGTCTTTATTACGTGCCGATCTCCACACGAATCATTCCACCACCCTCGTCCATATTCGAGTGTCGTTTCACGCTCTTGCACGTTTCTGAACTTCTTTCCCTACAGGCGTTTCAGTAAAACCCAACCTGCCTCGTGAACCTCTATGTTCGGATACGAATGATCGGAGACTTGTTTGAGCTGATTACGAAAAATAAATTTGCACAAAGTCAGCAATGAAATAATCGTGGACGTTAGACGCGACCGAAGAGACGATTTCTATACATTTTAAAACAATTAAAAACAAGAAATATCAGGTACTGCAACTGTTAAATTCGAAAGGAACGACAAATTACAACGAAGCGAAAGAGCTATTTGACATTAGGCGGACACAATTAAATCACAGTGATGGTTTACACTCGCCCACTGTCGTCTGCCGCCTCTCTTCATTTCGCTCCGACAACGCGACTCCCTTTTCTCTTTCGTTCACACGACACACGGCTCTTTCTCTCCTTTGAACAGCTCTCGTGTACGTGTTCCTGCCTCCCTCGCCTTCCCACCACTTGCCCGTTATCCCTTCGCCTTCGTGGTGCGCGCGATGCTTCCCGGAATCGAGGGAAAATAAAAGTCAGAGGAGAATACAGCTCAAAGAAAAAGGAACGACTGAGAGGGAATAGCTAGCCGTGGACAGAGAAGCAAGAGAGGGTTGTAAAGGGGATGGGAATGGAGGAGGGGGGCGTCACGGAACTCATGCAACGTGAGTGGGCCTAAGGCACGACCGCTGTTGCTGGTGCTGTTGCTGCTGCCGGTGTGCTGTTGATGCTGATGCTGCCGCTGGTGCAGCGAGAGAGGAGCTCTCGAGAGCGATATCTACCTATCTTGATGCGATACAAGCAGCCACCTTCTATGCGATATAATCCCATTGCCGATGGGATCCGACGTGTTGCGCTGCTCGACGAAACCGTGCTAAGATAGAGGGGGTCGTAAATCCTCACTAGCTACCGTCCTGCTGACTCCAACGAGCTAAGTTCCCTTGCGCCTTATAAAGCCTACCCCTCTGACTAAGCGATCCGAACGCTACCGCGAGACGTTTCTTCCTCGTCGAGCTACATGACTGACGACGATATTCGAACCCTTGTTTCGTCCACTTATTCGCCAGTTATTAAAATCGTAATCGTTACTTCAACGGAAAAGTTCGCGATACTATTCGAATGATAAAGCGATCGCTACTGATCGGACCTGTCATTTACCACAGGACTATTCTAACGCGATCGAGCATGACTACATAGATTTCGAAAAGCGTAGACGGTGTTGCTACTTACTCATACCGTGACAACGTTCGCTTCTTCGTTCTTAGCTACGATCTAGCGGAACGCTTACCTGCAACAAAATAAAAAAGTATCGGATTAGAGTGACAAGTAGTATTAGGATCGATTATTTCGC
Organism: Bombus confusus; assembly: GCA_014737475.1. Classification (NCBI taxonomy): domain Eukaryota; kingdom Metazoa; phylum Arthropoda; class Insecta; order Hymenoptera; family Apidae; genus Bombus; species Bombus confusus. Next base: position 1,201,125 of record JACXIV010000018.1, on the reverse strand, counting down.
AATAAATGCTAACGATATTGCCGATCGACATTTCTCGCGATTTCGTTTCACCTCTATGGTGTATTTACACACGTATATGTACGTATTGCCGAGAATGGAGCTTCGTAATCAGCCGTAACAGCAGGAGGGTAACGATTAGTGAAACGCTGTGCACAGTTGGACGCCGACTTGTCGAAGTGATTACGCGGCATCGTCGTACGCGTTCTCTGTGTCTTCATTCTCGTCGCGCCGTTTCAACGATCGTTAAAGTTAATGCGACGTATACCGAAGTAGGGCAGATTGCTCGGACCGATCGCACGTACGTTCATTACGCGTTCCACGTCGCATAGCTTCATCGCGGCATGCCGCAGGCTCAGTCGTCGTCATCGTTAACGAAGAAAATGCGAGCCGAAAGTTGAAACGAAGCAATCCGATTAAATCAACCGGACCTCGAAGCTGCTTGCCTCTTCTCTCGCCGCCGCGACAGAAAGGCTCGAGCGGTTTTCGAATCGAAACAGCGGTCGCCATTTGCGGCACGCGGCTTCTTCGTCGAGCTCTACCCTTAGCATTCAAGGGAATTTCGGGGAACAAAGTTGTTGAATATCAGTGGAAAAGAAAATCGCCGCGGGACGAAGAAAAAGATGTACGAGCTCTTCTCGAAAGGGGAGGGACGACAGATAGAAGCTGCTAGAAAGACTGATGATAGTCCTCTGCGTTTCATTACCACCTCGGAAAACCGGTAACGCGACCGTTTTCTATTCCCCTCACGATCATCGACGGGTATGATCGTCGGAATTGAACTTCTTCTTCGGAAGAAAAACGCAACTGGAGCACGCGAAACGAACGCTTCTTGCGTAATTATCAGCGAGGACGGTAGGGCAAGGCAAGACAACGAGCCAGAGTTTCTTTCGGTAGAGGCGTATAGCCATCTTTAACGAGGAATACGGAGAAAGACGAGCTGTCGAAACGGGCCGGCGTAATTTCAAAAGAGGCCGTTCCGGTTTGATCGACGTTCCGCCCGCGGATTGGAAGATTTCGGGGTAGCGTGCGTGGGGTGGTGGTTGCTGATGGTGGTGGACGCACGCAAAACTGCGATGCATGCCGTGGTAGCGGCGAAGCAGTCAGGAAGAAGAAAAGAAAGAGAAGGAAAGAAAAAAGAAGAGAGAGGAGAATGGGGAGAAGGTGGACGGAGAGCCTTTAGGAAATACGGTATTCAGGAACCCGGGTGGAAAAAGTGGTAGGTTGGGCCTGACGAGTCGCCATCTCTGCCGGCGTCACATCACGTAGTGGGCCCCGAATGGCGGGCTCGAGATATAACGAACCGTCGGCTTGCCGGCGAGAAAAAGTTGGACGATGGCCAGTTACGTACCGCGTCACCACTATCCACAACGCTATACCTGCTTCTCGGTTGAAGAAGGACGAGGAGAAAAGCTCGAGGGAAGCAGCACAGGAACGAGGGACACGTAGTGAGCAAAGACCGAGAGAAAGAGAGGGGACGAGGGCGAGAAAGAGAAGAGGGAAAGAGTAAAGAACAGAAAGGAACGGTCCAGATCCTCGTTCTTTCAACCAGCCACTTTCGTTCCTGGCCGCATTCAGCGAACGGGAGGCCCCAGGCTGGGGCTAATGGGACGCAATTAAACGATTGGTATCAAAGAGCACCGCCGGTCGCGCTCGCGGGAATGTCGCGAACTAGATGGCAATGCCGGGGCTGTGCAACAGCGGCAGAAGCACACGGAGGCCCACGGTTGATTCGCTGCCGTGGAGAGGACGAGTCTAGAAAAATCTCGGCCGCGTCCAATTCCATCTCATTAGTGGAGGGAAACGGCAGCTGATGCTTGTCTCTCTTGCGGTCTTAGCGCAAGAAGAAGAAGCGTTCGGAAGCCATGTATGGAACCGGTCTCCCTCTGTCTCCCTATCTATACACCCGTATGTACTCGAACGGTGAATATACCGGGTGTCGACCACGTACCTCGTATTTCTTCTCACGATACGGACAGCTGAGCAGACGATCTAGCATTCTTCTCCGTACGATAACCACGCTCTTCCACGCCGGAGGACACAGCCGGCCAGCGAAATAAGGACTGAGAGAAGTTGGCCTAACTGCGAACTTCTGCATAGAGATTCGAGGATAACACGACCCTTCTGCTCTCAGGCTGGTGCAACCATGAGCGGGAGTCGACTTTACCGTGCTTAGTCCGACACTATACACGTACTCCAGTCTGATCGACGATCCAGCGTCGCGGGACGATTCCATTCCGTTCGTTCGTTTAACAAGTTCGAGTGCGTCTTCCGTTTATGGGGCTAAATAAACGGCGGCGAGCCTCGATCGAACCCTAAAAACTTGAAACGCCTAAAACGTTAAAGGTTTTCGAAGGAACGACATCTGGAATTTTAAGTGCACCCCAGATATATCGTAACGTCCTTGAAATCGTACAACCAGATGACGGATTACGCGAAATATGTTACAGAAAATTAGCAGCATTTGGACAGGACACCCTGTACATGTGGACCGCGCTTATATTCCGTATGTGCATATATTCTACACGTATATACCGCGCACAGCCCATACCTGCATGTAGCATGCACATGCATGCGCCGCAAAACAAAGCGAGCTCGTTAGGAGGTGCATTGCAACGACTGCACTCTTTGCTCTCTCCGGTACATCCTGCTGGCGGTCTGAGTCCGCCGACTTCGGCCTCCGGCCGACTCGCTTCTCTTTGCCCGTTTCTCGCCATTACGAACAAACTCATACTCGAACACGCTTTGGCTTTGTTCGTGGTTCGGTACCAGTCGCCAAGGAAAGGGTAATTGCCTCCAGTCTCTCCCGGCAATGTTCGAGAGATCCCTTTGGCAAACCGTGGAATTGCGTATCGTACCGTGAGATCGATCGTGTAAACTGCGCGCCAGTCGGCGAACGAGTCCCTGATTTATGGCCGTATCGAGCAGCCCAGTCCACCTAGGATTTCAGAGATAAGACGGCTACTACTTTCGCGTACGCGCCAAGCAAAAGCCGATTGCCAACGTGTCGCTTGGAAAAGGCCATCGATTAGAAAATGCTACGAGAGCTAGGATTCGATAACGAAGGAAATATGTATCTGGAGAAATTTACCATTTTTATGATCGCTCCTGAGACGCGGTACTTATGCATAACCGATAGAACGCGTCGTAAGGGATAACGGGTAGGAGAGACCGGTAGCCTTAAGGTCGAGATAAAACCCGAACAGTGAAATATCACCTTATTAATGCCAACCGCTTCATTAACGTCAAGCGTTAACACGTGCACGGTCGGTCAGAAGGCAATCCGTATCCGAAGCGAAATTATTACGCGGAGCGCTCTGTTGGCTACGGCACAGGGTGGAACGTGGCCGAACTCTTTGCTTGTCGATAAAGAGCGGATCCTTCATAAGCGCGGCAAACCACATAACTCTAGCGCGCGGCAGACAAGCAGAATAAGAGGAAATATGGGAGGTGATCGGCCTCTCTTCGAGGTGGAGTCATGCGAGCGCGGCCGTGTAGCCCTGACTGCAAAGAGGAAGACGGAGAAAAAAAGATCGCGCGGGTGAAAGAGAGAAGGCGGTTGGTCCCAAGAGAAAGAGGCTGCACTAGAAAGAGAAAGAGCGGACGAGAGAGTGTAGAGAGCGAAAAAGAGCGGGAGAGAGGCTCTGAGCGAGCGCCAACTGGGCCGACATAGCTCTCGACTCTCCAGGACGAGTTTATGCGATTTTTACACTCGATCTGATTTTTTGGCGGCGCGCCTCGCTCTCGCGAGACAGATATATGTCCCACAACCATACAAGAGCCGCGCGTATAAAGACATCGAAGCGAAAGCCAACGAGAATTCCTCATCCCATCCTCTCAGCTCACCCTGCCGTTCCCTCTTCGGCCTCGCTCCTCTCCTTCGCGAGCCTCGGTACCCCATCATCCTCTTTGCCACCATACTTGGTATACCCCTCTTCCTTCTCGGCCGTCTCCCTTCTCCTAACTACCACCACCTTCCCTTCCTTCTTCTCTCCCTCTCTTACCCCCTTCCCTTCACAAAGCCCAGCAACGGGAACAAGAATACGAAGAGTCGAAGGGCCTCGCCCATAACCGGTTCAGTCTCTCTCGTCATCGCGCTCTCCTCTACTCCGCCTCGACAAACCGGCAACCGACTAACTTACCTACCTGATCCACATAGATATGCCCACGATCGGATACCCAATAAACTGCTGCTTAATCGCGCCACCGTGTTCTGTGACATACATTTTCGCGAGCTATTTCGCGAAACGCCGATGACCTATTCGCCACGGTTCGAGCCTCCGACTTGTCTCTTCTTAACGCAACCGCCCGGTCACTTCTGGCCGAATGAATTGTCACGTACGCTAGCGTTAATTCGAGCACGTTAAACTACATCGCGCTTTAGTATTGGTTAATGCTAGGCTTAGTACAACCCGTCTAGTCGTTTGGTCGATACACTGTAATAACGAACGCAATGCTCGTTGTTACCTCGATCTACCTTTGAGTAAATAGAAAGGGAGAGAGAAAACGAGCGATCGTTAGCGAGTAGCGAACCAGTAATTTCCGCGTATCCCGAGCAGCGGCGAGAAAAAAGTTCCGCTTGGTCGACGACATCGCTCATCGGCCGAAAGAATGGTCCAATTTGCGGGACTCGTTTTGCGTCGCCCCGGCCGCCACTGCGCGCCATGTGCGCGCTTTCGACGACGATCACGACGAGAATAGGACGAAAAAAAGGGGCCTGCTTTCGATTAGAAGGTTCGCTGGGACCGTTTTCTTGATGGGAGACACGCGAGCACGCGAGCAACCGATGTACATTCGTGGACGAGAATAAGGGGGTTGTCGATTCGCCGATCGTAACAGAGGGGGAGGGAAAAAAATTTCTTAACGCGGGGAAGAGCGGAGAGGCTGCACAGACGGTGTAGCGTGGCACGGCTATCCGATCGAGGAGTACTCACGCATACGGGTCTCACTGTGGCTCGTGTACATAAGCAACGACAGGTAAGAGTGCAAAAGCGAGAGCAAAGAGTTAAAAGAAGAAACGCTCGTGGAACAGCGTCCACTCATCACGCGGCGTGTAGCCGGCCTTTACATAAGCGACCATGCCGCCTGGCGGCGAGAGCGAACGAACGCTTTTACAACTCAATGCAGAGCCCTCCTGAAGGCCCCTTCAGGCTATCTTTCTCTTCATTCCTCTCCCCCGTTTTCTCCGCCGCGTTTCTCTTTTGCTTCTCTCCCTTTAACCACTCGCCCTTCTTCGGACCTCGCATGTTTCTCTCCCTTGCGAGAGGATCAGTCGTAGCGGTATACGTACGCGCGCGTACCACTATCTCCTCTCTTTTCTTCCTTCGCCAAACGGACGTACCGGTCGCGCATTTATATTCTCGCGAAAAAGAGCAGCTTATTCGCGTCTCCTGACATTCGACGCGTATTCAGGCGAAGAAGTACCCAGGGATTCGAAATAGCCGGCCGTCTTTCGACGTCCTCGAAATGGTGTCGAGGCCGACGCGTATCTCTCAACGATCGCATTTTTCGTCCACTAGCTCGTCGAAATTTCAACACGTTTGCAATGAAAAATTTGAAGGGTAAGCACTCGCTGGAAAACTGACTTTACTCGTCTGAAAGCACGGCGTGCCAAACATCGAAACTTCGTATATACCGTTCTCGTTTCTTCTGAGAAAGCAACCGAATGAAACAATGTAATCGACGGCGGTTAACTTTCCACGCAACGAGTTCTCGTCGCGTGAGGAATTGTCTGCATACACGAGATATATCTAGACCATCGCGCGCTTCGGCCGGAAACCAAGTTTTAATTAATACGAATTAATAATTAATAGCGAGACCATGCTCACGGTCACCGGGTATCGTCTTCGCGCAAAAAACGATCGAAAAGCGAGGTAGAATGGAAGGGTCGAAGAGAAACGGCACGGCAGAAAGAGTTAATTATCGCGTCCGTATGATTTCACCGCGGACGCGATAATTAACTCAATCCCCTTCTTTGTCTCTCCCTCTACCCTCATGCGGTTTTTTATTCGGTGCGACAGCAGGTATACGAGCCATGAGATTTCAATATCGCAAACGGTTAATGAAGGCTCTCGTCTGCCAAGTGTAACGCAATCATCGCGGCGCCGCGCCGTCGAGAACTCGAGAAAGACACGCTGCCTCGGTCTTTAACGAAGCACAGAGTGATGATACGTTGCGTCAAAGTAGGTGGTGTCTTTTATACGGGTCTTTATTCCGCGTGTTACTAAACCATCCTTCTTGTTCCTCGTCTTTGCCTATTCGCCTCGCTTGGCTGACCCCGATCATCAACACTCTTCCCGCGCATACAGAACATAACCACCCCACATTATCTTTCACTTAAATTTTGTCTCGTTCGACGAGTAAGACATTCTCTTTTTACGTAGATAATTGTTTTTCTGCAATCATGGGATCTTCATCACGTGTCGATTCGTCTAGAAGCGCCGGCTCCCAAGGCACGCTTCCCATAGTAAACGGCCAGATGCGCATCATCCCGCCGAGTTTGCCCTAAACGGATCTCTACGTGGCGTTATAACGACGCACGTATGATTTATGCCCTTCAAGGTCCGATAAATGTGACTCGTTTGGTCGTTCGACGACTCAGAAACGCTCATTTTGCGAAAGATCTAAGACGTTGGGAAAGAAATCGATAATTTCTACGAGCGATGTTATCCAGTTATCTCGGGCGTTCTCTAAATTGATTTCAAGGCCTTGAACGGAACCCCAATGGAAAAGCCGAGCGCCCTAGCTCTTATCTGGCAACGTCCCTCGCATTTCTCTTACCCATTACGCGTCTTCGTTTCATTGGCCGATACGTGAGTTACCTCGAGAACTTTTAAACGAAATATATAAAGGATAAAAGGAAACGGAGGAACGAAAGAAAAAAACTAAAAATCTTGGTGCTAGAGTTAAACCTAATTAACAATACGCAGGGAACGCGTAACGTTTTTGCAGCTTCACCGAGCGCATCAATCTGTGAATTACGCGTGAAGTAATGCGCGCCGACGCGGTCGTGCTCTCGTCGAAGCTGTGGAAATGCGACACATTGGGCAAACACACGGTAGGGCGGATTTCCGCCGTTCACCGAGTTCCCGAACTCATCGTGAAGCGTACAATTTCGGACACGCGGAATTGTAACGACAATCCTCAAATTGGTAGCACACCGGGAGCTTAGTTAAGTATTCAGCTATGCGCGCACTGGTTTACACGAGCGTCCATTTCCGAATTTGGTCGATGTGAATAAGACAGCGACAAGGGAAAATCTTTTAGGATGATCGATTGTTAGAAAAGATTGGTGATTCGTTCCAAGTAACACAAAATCGAGTACTTAGAACAAGCACCACGAACGAATATGTATCACGAAAATGTTATTAAAATATAATCGATATTAATTACGATGATAATCTAATGACATGGAAATTTGATTTAGCGTTTGCTTAAAATTTGCCGAAGTTGCTAAGATGATGGAGAACACAATTACGATATTGTGCAAATTTCTATCAATAAATAATAGAAAAAAACATCAGAAAATACAAAGAGATTCATCAACTAAACATACTACCTAGTTGCAAAATAATAGAATCACTCGAACAAGTGTATGATTCGTACCAATAAATAAAAGTCATTAAAAAATATAAAGGAATCCACCAAACAAACGTTCTACTAGTTATAAAATATTACCAGCGTTACTCAAGCTAACCGGTTTTATTTCATTAGTTATTTATATTATACCGCCAACTATCTATCGTCTCTACCACTTTACTTATACATGACGTGGCTAATTAAGCGCGTAAAACTAGCAAAAAATGTTGCGTTAATCGCATCGGAGCAATCCAACGAAGTCGGTCAAGCGTAAAAGCATATGCGCGATTACTGTGTACGCACGATTACTACAGATTTTACGTGGCAGTTAATTATTTATCAGTAGAACACGTCATCATGTCGATAAGTTTGAACGTTATCGCGCAGAATTTGCCATATCTTGCACTTTCCATTCATTTTTTTCGTCCATTCCAGCGATGCACGCCTTCGCGTCGGTAGCCACGACACGGTCGTTAATTTATAATCGAGCTCGTTACCCTCGAATGAAAACGTTTCCTCGTTAATTATCGCCTTTAATTTTTACTCGACACCGGAGCGCGAATATAACCAGCGTTAGTTTCAACGGTGACGAATAGCTCCATTCCGGTGAAAAATAAAAGCCTCGAAAACGAAACAGAGATGAATTAAAGATTATCTCACGATGAAGTTCTAATAATACATTGCCATGTCTGATTATAACGCGTCAGTGATCTTGAGAATTGTACCCAATTTATAGATGGTCGAAGTATCCGACGGCAACAAATCAATGGTGTCTTTATAACGCCACGAATCCGATTTGGAGTTAATCTAACTTTTTATATGCCTTTTTTGTAAATTATAAACAATAAAGTCAATGTTATAAAAATCTGTCTAAACTACCTTTCATAAACTTTTATAAGAAAGTGATTCAGCTTGAATTTTATTCGTGTACATTAAAATAGTTAGGGGATCAATTAGTACCATCATAACCGAAAATTGTAATGTCTTTTGTAAACACCTGCAATTACCTCAATGAATATCACGATACTGGAGTTTTACACCCTCTGTGTCCTGCGCGCGTATTACTTAAAATGCCCGATATCCTTGGACATGAAATGTTGAAATTGCTTTTGCCGAAAGATGGTTTCGTAACGGTTGATTATTATCCAATACACGCTTGCTTAATGGCCTCCGAGGGAAATTATACGATGCGCGGTAAAAATGTCATCGACGAATAATGCGAAAGGACAAACAGATCGATTATGATTACCTTTTTGCCGTAAGTGCATCGTTTCGAATCACGCAAGTCGTCTAATGATTATGAGGAGAAAAAGAAACGGAGAGAAAAGGGAAAAGAGAAAAAGGAATGCGTTGGAATCTTACTTGGCGCGACACCGGTTTCCGTCGAGATAATTTATCGCAAGAACATTTTTCGAACGATTCCTTTGCCGCGATCATTAACCGTACTGTCGTAATTATCGTGCGCGTTTACCATCGCCAGTCTGAAGCAACACAAAATTGACTTTTACATTTTGATTTATTCACTTTTTTTCTTTTTCAATTGAGAACGACGACCTAATAACTTAATGGCGATGACACGCTGTTAACTACTCATTTCGAACATAACCGTTGAAACTTTTATCGAAGTCAATGTACTTTGAAACATCAATATACCCGCATTTAGACGCGACATCTACACTTGTAAGATATGAGGTTATGTATTTGTGACAGGTGTGCGTTTGACAAAAATTATCTGCGTATGTAAACCATTCACCGAATTATTAAATAAAACGTTGGCTTATTTGCATGGTGGAAATGAAGAAAACAGAACGATAGCCATGCAATTAAAATGCTAACCTAGATACACATGTAGTTTACAAAGGAAAATAATTAGAATAAGCAATTGCATATACGATGCAAATTAAGGCGGCACGTTTTGGAACTATTTCATATTTATTGATCCTATAAAATCGAAAATGAGAAAAATATTTAAGTTACATGGATCTTTTAATTTTGTAAATGTTACTTTCAAAAATGTCAAATAAAGTATACTAATTCAATCAACGATTACTACTAGACAACGCGCAACTAGTACGACCAAAACAGTAGTAACAATCTCAATTTATTCAATCAAAATTCAATTGCAAAACGATTTGGAAAATTTGAATAACATTAGCGATTCGTAAAATTGACATTGAAGTTAATGGAACTGCATAAACAGTGCAATAACGCGCACGCAACAGAAACATTACACTAAACCGTCCACAATCGGTAAGTACCAAATGATATGCAGTTCACCGCAAATGATCAAGCAGCAAAATTATCAGGTTCACGCGAGAAACATTAAAGAAGAGCAGTAATTTGACCAAAACAAAAAATTAAATTCAGAACACAGAATGCACTTGCACATACACGCACGTGCACGTATAGGTGAGCATCACAGGCACACGTGTGAACAATCGTAAGATGGCTCCATCATATCCACTTGGCGTCGAAATGGAAAGCCAACGGGATTTTTGGCGACTTACGTACCAGTGTCGGTGTCCAATCCGCGGTGACATCGCGAGCTGGACAACAATCGTGCAACGATACCGTGAAAAACAATGAAAAAACGGTTAAACCGAAATCGCGGCAGAGAAAAGATAACCGCGACGACACGGTGGCCATGTTGATCTTTCGCCCCACCCGATTCGTCGTGAGCGCTTAGAGCACGCACGATCGTTGCGCCACGGCGCGGCACGTTGTCCACGGTTATAGGCCCGCGCGTTCCCGCATCGACCGGTTTTCATAGCCGTGTGCCAAGCTTGACTCCATCCCAGCATGCTCCCCGTTGGGTTCTCCCGAGTCGCCATATTGCCATGAGACGAGTTCGAGCCAGATCTGCGCAGGTCGGATGCCGCGGAGGCAACCTTTGCCTCGGATACACCCACGTCGCGTATTTATCTATTAGATTTACCTCGGCGATATAACCTTCAATGATCGATTCGTCGCCTGACGCGGCTTTAAGTGCGCGATTAACAATATATCGAGTGCCACATGAACATTTAGCTTGGGAATGTTTCACTCTCAAAAGGTAAGCACGTGGATGCGCGAGTTTGCGTCTCTATGTAGGTATGGTTATAGCTGAACATGACAGCGCGCGCGTGTGTGCGTGAGCAAAAGAATATGATAGGATGTATACGGCGGCCATAATGGCATCGATAATAAAAAAAAGTAAATATTCGACTTTCGTTTTAAAATGAATTGTCGAAGCGTAACGAAAGATCACCTTCCAGTTTTCGAATCATACGGTTTCGTGTACAATGCAGCTCGAAGAGTCGCCGTTTTACAAGATGCTTTGCTATCACAGTAGTACGCGTGCGTGGGTTTGCTGACTCACGTACACACGCACGCATAAACATTTGGCATTGCAGTCGTGTTTGTATCTGCGCAGTAAACCGTAAATGTTTATGAAGTATTTATAAAAAGTTTGATAAACGTACCGTCCGTCAGTAGAGGAAAATGTATGCATTATGAAAATGTAAAGTCCGAAAATCGAAATGAAAACGACCGGACTACCCCGACTATATATGGAGCTCCTAAATACGCGTTGAAATAATTATGAACATTACCGGGGAAATTTCGATTATTAAAGCACACCCCAAATTCTCAATAAAATACAATTATCCGAATTATTAATGAGATTTGTATAAAATATCTGACGGGGAGAAATTTAAGGATTGGAACGATTCCAACGAACATTTCACGACCGAATTCCTCATTAACATCCAACGGGATGCGCTTTCTCAATTCTGCTGGCTGTCTTGTGTCAACAAAAGTGTTGCACACATAGTGCGCACAGACGGGTCTGGAATCGTAAATAAATCGTCCGGAAACGATACCACCACACGGCATCTACTCGAGTAGAAAAAACAAGTGGGTCCAAGCAGCGCCACATGTTGAAAATAAGTCATCATCTAGAAGCGAGTTTTTTCCTCCCAAGCGGAGAACCCGAAATACACCCGTCCCCCCTCCTTTATGTTATCGCGACTTTTAAAAAAGGAGGAAATAAATCGTTTCAAGTTGGATAATAACTCGTATCAAAAGTTCGTGAAACGAAACTTTTGCAATTACCCCTGGCGCTTTTATAAAAATGGGCAAAAATTACTTCGAGAAGACCGATATAACTCCCAATGTATTTCCAACAATGATAAGAACCGTACATATTTTTTCGACCGATTCACAGAAGCCTACCTTTACCCTTTCTCGCACGGTCAGAAGTTTTCCGTCCGAAAACGACTCTCAACCCCATTCCAATTACCACTGTGAAAGCCATACGTCTTACACGTATACTCAAATATACCAACCTACGCGAAGCGCTCTATTTTCACCGTGATTACAGAAACGTCCGAAGAACTTCTCTGTATCCCCCAAGTATACCTGCTCATCCACTCGCGATACCGAGGTGCTGTCTCGTCTTCAGAAACTGGTAGCAGTAGCCCAGGCAGTGGCTGTACACCGCGAATGAAAGCCACCGGATAGTTTCGCGGTGCAGCTAATTTACGCGAAGTCGAGCAATAAACATCGCGTCTCTCGCTAGAGAATACCAGGCAAACGCGCACACGGATGAACGAACGAACGAAGCTCAGACCGAGGAGAACAGAGCGAGAGGGAAAAGCGACAAAGTGCGTTCGTGTGTACGAACGAGAAGCATACGCACGTAGGGCGCAACAGTAGCCGTAGCGCCGGTTAATTAGGGTTTAAGTTTATGAGGTGCAGGCGCGCACGCCCTACCCCCGCCTCCCCCATTCCACCTCTCGCCACCCCCACCGACTCACCCCCTCCATCGCTTCCCATGGTCTTTGTCGCTCCCCGTTAAAGCGGTCTGGCTGTTTCTCTGTCTGCTACACCCCCACGAGCCCTCATCCCTATGCGCGCGATTCACCAAACCACCACCAGCACCGGTAACATCGTCCTTTGCATTCTACGCGCATACATATGCTTACACGGGAGGGATTAATATGTGCGTGTGCACACGAGGATATCAAACTTCACACGCGAGAGCAATAACAAATGTTGGACGTTCACAGCTTCACAGGTTTATCGCCGTTACCGCCGATTTACGCGTGGCTGTGATAAAAACAAAAAAAAAGAAAGAGAGGGAGAGAGGAGAACAGATCGAAATAACGGCAGCCGGCTACCGAAAGGATGGTGATTACCGTCGCCTAAATGAAAAACCCGATACATTATGGGCTTTTCAACGGGAACGACCGACACCTATGCTGTATCATATACGTTTCCAAAGATTCTTTCCCCCGCGGAATTTTTTGAAGATTTTCTTTTTCATATGAGACATTCATACTTTGTAATTTGGATTAGTTTCGGCTAAGAATGTTTTTGATACCGTATTAATCATTCGAACGATAGTAATTGCAAATTTGTAAATAGGACTAACGAACCGCGAACAGAAACCCGTTTCAAATTTCATCGACGTTAGAAAATTTAAAGTTGTCGATAAAGAAATATTTTGGTGAAAGTGATGTCGAAGCGTTTCTCGAGAAGAGTTAACGGTACGATTAAAGGCACACGATACCGTTGAATACGCTCGGTCGTATGTAGCAATATATTTTGGTTTCCAGACAGTAACCTCTGTTCCTCGGAGCTGCTGTCATTGCTCTTCTTCCTTCCTTCTCTTGCTTTCTTTTCCTCTTTCGTGGCAATGTAGATCTGTCTACTGACAGATCCATTAACGTCGTTGATAGGCGTATAAAATTTATGCGCTACAAATACTTAATGGCGCGTTATAACATGACGGCGAAATTTTAAAATTTACGCGTCTTTCATTTTTTTTTTATATGACTTGAAATAGTATTATTTTTCAATCTGTTCGTTACTCCGTTATTCAATGCCCGTAATCCTAATCCTCTTCGTTAGCTTACGCAATATCTTGCAGACTCGAATACCTTTCCGCTGCAATGGCGGCGATGTACACCGGAAAAGACGTACAAAATCCTTTGTACAAGAACCAGTGTCGTTATCGGATAAAGTTATACGTTGGTCACTTAATGACTACACAATCTAATCTCGAAGTGAAATCCGCCAACGCTGTCGATGTGCGTTAGCAAAATAAGCGATAGGTAATCCCGTTATTAATGAGCTTTACTCCGTTCACAATGGATATTAATTCCACACAGTACGCTCGTATAAATTGCGTCGAATTAAGATACTTCGTCGTACACCCTCTCTCAGTTATAATATCCTCGATGAAAATTCATAAATGTACGTTCGTTGAAATCGCCAGACTTTTTTTTCGGATTTCTTGCGGCCGGCTGTCATCCACTCGTACGTTATTCCAGCGAAATTATCATAATACGTTTCCAGACTGGAACTCCCGACGCCATATATCGCTAGCTCGTGATTCTATCGTCCGCTAGCTACCGTCACAGCTCGGATCAGCCGCAGTACGCTAACTACGAAAAGCTACTACAGTGCTAAGAATTTTTTCAATATTCTAACGACGCGCGATACTATCGCGCACGTCTGTGCCTGCTCGAGATATCAGAAACACGACCGTCTGTATCCATTACTCGTCGTTAATTACGTCCACCAGTACTTGTACTTCGAGAAGATCTTGGTGTTTCAACTCTGGTCTGGAACGAAGTGGCTTAGGAAGCAGCGCAGATATAGCCATTGCGTTGACCACGTTTAAGCAAATAAACATACTGATATATCCTTCTATTGACCTCATAGTTGAAATGTTCATGTTACATGTTATTCGTCATTGTAATTGTATATCGTTGAGTTCTACAGTCATGAATAATCGAACGACAGAGTACACCGAGCTCCGAGCCAGTCTGAGTACAGACAGCTCTGTAGACGCTGGTAAGAATTGAGTTCTCGAGTAGATCGCGTGTCGAGTCGCGGTTATTCTATTATTTATCCGGAACGGTATGCTCGCTGGCCAGAAGGTGTCGTCAACAGCTCATAAAATCAGATCGGGTTGGATGCGGGTGTTATCAATCTTGTTCAGTCTGGAAGGGGAATTCGGCGTGTTCGCGTGCTACGAACGAACGATATCAACCGGAAATCTCCTGTCGCAGGTTGGTCTCGCGCGAAACCTTGCATCGCGTGTTGCCATGCTACTGCAGTCGGACAAAAACCAACCAGAGATAAGGCCACCTCTTGGAAGAAGGGCTGAAACGGGTCGGAAGGGAGGAGGAGAGAAAGGAGGAGGTAGGGCGATTTGAAACACAAGAGGAAGAGAGAGAGAGAGGTACAGAAAAGGAGAGAATCGCTGCCGCCGCGTGATACGGCCAGCTTTCGAATGCGCCGAGTGCAAACGAGTCCACCACTCGACGAAACTCACGGGGCCGTTCCCTCTTTCGTGATCTCTCGCGATATTCTTCAGGCCGACCGCTTCCACGTTGCACACGTTTATGCAGATATCCATGCACACATATCCGGGCGGCACGCCGCGCACCACGGAGAGACGCGCGCAAAAACTCGCGTGGGAATGCAAAAATGCGATTCACCGGTGCGGCGAACCACGGCCGGTCTCTTCGCGAGAGTTCTTGTTACATCAGATAAAGGCCAGCCGCTGAAAAAAACGCGGATTCGTTAACGAGTTCAAGTGCCCATTCTGGAGTACGTCAAACTAATTGCACACGCGGATATATTTCCACCGTCTCTCTTAGGAACCTTCTTTTAACGGTACGTCGCGTCGCGATGCTCGCCGTGTTGCGACGAGATTTTAAATTGTCATAATAAAAACCGGTCTTCTTCCTATAATTCACGCGAGCAGATATGAATATCTATATGAACATTCCCTTTATTAGCATTGACATCTAATTTTATCATTCTATCTTTCAAAAGCGATAAACACAACTAAACAATTAACCGATGCCGATCGAAAGTACATACAAAATTTGAAATTGGCAAAGTCATACTAGAAAGTAAAGATATTCATATAAATAATAGGAGCAATTTCTCGTGTGGAGAAAAAGAGAGAAAAGAATAGGATGTTCATTTTCATCGTTGCAACGATCTTTACTCGATACTTGAACAAATATACGATCGCGCACACCGCGTGACTTCACTTATTATTACGTATCTGGGAGGCTGGGCGGGACGAGGGGCGAAAGCGAGCGGTATATATGTAACGTGGGGGGTGGTACATAATATATATCTAACTGCGCCGCGCCGCGTAATTAAATCATGCCGACGGTTTTGCAATTAAACTCGATTATTTGCTCGTCGCTAGCCGCCCTGCGCGCACCGGCCTCGATTTAACTCTTTCAAGCGACGCGCGCCCACCCTTCGGCACCCTTCATCCCATTCGTCCGATGCAATATCCTTCTACTTGATACTGCGGGGCCAGCCACCATCTCCGAGCTCATTTCAAAACGCATTCCTCTCGGCCGTTTAATTGCCGCTGAAATTCAATTAATCTTTCGCCCAAGGTTTTCCGAGGAATCTATCCTTCTTTGTCTTTTAACTTCCATCAACGATACTCGTCGAGGTCAAGAAAGCGTTCTCGACTCTTATCCAGTTATGGATTTTGATTTTACGATCATATTCAGAAATTTTTGCAACGTAAAGTGGACCGTTTTTTATTGGGTGCTTTTATGGAACCGGTATATTCGCCGACAAAAAAAACTCCTAAAAATTAAGTCTAAGGTTGACTGAGAATTTGCATTGTAGACGAAGGTTAAGGTGCAGCAGGTAGTTCCGGTACTTTCCTCGTTTATACGATGCGGTTGTTACGGGTAATAAAACGGCATCACCGTGACCATGCTTAAATATCTGTGTACACGAAGAAATTTAGGGACCGTTTTCATACTTTTCCGCGTGTTCGCAGTGGCAAACAAGAGCATGCAGAGAGCCTTGTATCATTTTAATTTCAATTACGATGAAAAAGGATACGACGGTACATAATATGGAAAGAAACGATATTAATAGTAAGCAAGTCGTAGACGTGACACGAATAACAGTTTCGGATTTTATCTCGTTATAAAGCGAGTCTTCTATTTTTAATGTTCGAAATTTAGAAAATACTGTTCAGCGGTAAAAAGGTCTTATCCGAGCACAACTTGAGCAACCTGCGGATCACCGTGCATTATCCCAAACTTTCACTACACGAAAAGCATCGTTCTCTTTTTTCTACCCCCGAAAAATAACAATACTGTGGGGTTCTAACAGGGGACGCAAGCTAACTTTCACCGAGGAAAGTTAGAATCTTCAGTTTCTAAAAACCGTTCTACTTTCATGACAAAGGTGCACGAAAAAAAGTGAAATCTCAAAGGGCAATAAAAAAGTAAAAGTCGCTTTTTTTGTTAGGGAACATGCAACGACATAAAACATTCTTCGACAAAAAAGGAAAAGCTAGCCCTTAGGTCCTTATTAGGAAGTTGTGTTCTTTGCGTGACGAATCTTCTGGAAAACTTTCTCTATTCGTAGGATGTGAAAAAAAGAATAAATTTGCTGCTTAGAACATTCGCTGCTACTATGTTCCTCTAGAAACTTCATATCTTTTTTATTAAAGATATTCTTAATTTAAATAAAAACTTTTGTTTCAATTTCATTGCTTTCGATACTGTTTGCCTTTCTATATATTTTTGTCGAAGCATATAAACTCAAAAATAAGAATCCTTGACAATAAAAAAATCCAAAAACTAATAACAGAGTAATTATTGTCGAGTATAATAACTATGGTTTAAAATAATTAAATAACACTGAATGCATTAAACATATTATATTGCTTATTAAAAACCAGTGTTAATTAAACTGAATTTTTACGATAATCCTAATCATCAATAAACACGATCGATCGAAAATAGTCCATCTTCTAGGGACCTCTGATAACGTCTCGTATCCCCAGATCATTAAGGATCTGTATTTTCTCCGGAGTAGCACTCTCCCTCGATTTTCCCGGGTTTTGTTCGGGCCGCACGTTTGTATCTCGCTCTGTACCGTGTAATAGGGAGAGCGAAACGGAGGATGCGACAATATCCGGCGCGCCGGCGTCCGACAACTGATAACGCCAAGGGATGTTTATGTATGTGTTCATAATATGTTTCGAGTTATGCTCAACCCCTTCGAAGCATCGAGGCTATCCGTGGTACCGCTCGAAATTACAGACACGCGAAATTGCTCGAAAACGAACAATACGTCCGATAAATTTCGAAATTCAAAATTTTCATCTCGTTAACGGTTCGTAACCGAATGAAGGAGAAAACGCGATAGACATTGAGGCAAAAAGAAGTCGCAATTGGAAACTAAACGGTGGATGAGAGACGACGCGAGAAGCGCTATAATTCCGGGCAAATTTTATCGATGCCGAATGAATAAACCTATAAAAAGGGAAGTACTTTTGCCGGCGACTCAATGGTTTTCGTATCTATATGTAAATAAAGTGGAGAGAAAGAGAGCAAAGAGGGAGAGAGAGAAAGAGAGAGAGAGAGTGAGAGTGAACAGGCGAGGGAGGAGTTGAGAGGGGAAAAGAAGAGGCGGCCATTTCTCTCCATGGAGCTGGTGTAATTTACGCGAGGACTGAAGATAGCGAAGGAACTTAATTCACGTCCCGCCGACGAAAAAATAGGATAGAACCACTACCACGAGACGGAACCACCTCGTTCGCTGCTCTTAATTCTCGTTACAACGGAAACGCTGCCCTTATCCGTGGCCAATTACCTAAGCTTATTAACTATTCTGGATAAACGAACTTCTCCCTCTGTCTCATTCTCGCGGAATCTACGATCCGTATAGAATGGTTCTTCCTTCGACCAATCTTATATATATTACACATATACATACGTATCACTTATAATATCGCGTCGTCGTCGTGAAATGACGAAATACCGAAACATCGCGACGTTCGGTATAAAAGGAAACGACCGTGTAGACATTTTTGGTTGTCAGGTCAGCCCGTGACATTCCGCCGGCAATTATATCTCGATAGGAAAGAATACGGTCGACACGGTGTCTGAATCGGCTCCGCGCGACTCGCGTCTCGTGGCGTGGCTATACCTCCGTCGAGTGAAATAATAGTTCGGCCTGGATGCCACACCCAGTATTGTGTTCACTCATACTCGTGCCTCCCCGTCGCCTTATGCGCTTGCTTTGGCATTTTACGTAGGTATACATATCGATGATATACATGTTCCAGCTCGGACGTACTCGACACACGGACGCACGCGCGGTACAAGTGTACAAAAGGGGGCGCGTATATAAGCGTACAAAGACGACGAACACGTAGGCACGGGGAGACCCGTGGCTGGGTCTCCAAGATAGCGAGATACGAATGTCGAGAGAAAGAGACTACGGAGAGAGCCATGGAGGGACAGAAATAGATGGAAAGAGAGAAAGAGAGGTAAGCAAGGAGCAGCAGAAACAAGGGAAGAGGGGATAGCGGGGGTTGGTTTGGAATAAAGGTGGGGTCGCGGATGAACGAAAGGGGGTTGTATGGGATGATGGCGGTGGCTTTCTGTTCGTTCACGTTCGCTTCCACGTCCCTGCAGACGTGCCAGCCGCTGATCTACGATTCCCTCGCGCATAGCAGACCGCATAACTTTCGTCTTATACCTCTCGTTGAGATCTGGACGACGATATTGCTTATCCGCGTGTTCGAACCGCGACCCGCTTGAAATCCCCGCAAAACAAAGAAGAAACACGTCGCGGAGGATAGCGAGAGAAAGATTGCCTCGCGTCTTTAGGGTGGCGTTTCGAGGGGTGGACTTGGTAAATCCGCTCGTTCATCCCACGTCGGATGAAATATTCTAACGCGAATTTCAAATGGGATAACATTCCGGTCAATTTATAGTTAATAAACATGAGAACGAGAGAGTTGGCTGAATGAATTTCACTCGAGAGGGTGCATAAAGTGTCGCGGACCCTTATCCCACGATAGGCGCGGTTGCTTCGTGATCGTATGGAAAAACGTCGATAATCCGATGCAAAGGAGAGAGAAAGCGTGGTATATAGAATTTTACAAAGGCAGCAATTTCGAGACGATCGCGATCATTAATAGGATGGTGACTTGTGTCGCTGAACTGGTTATAAAGAGCGGGAGAAAAGCTCGAAAGGTATAAATTCTATTATGACCCTCCGGCGCAGTCTGAAGCATGGTATTACTAAACAACGTTGTCTCTGGACGGAAGCCTTTAAAAGAATGGAATAAGGGAGACGAAGAAGGTGAGAGGTATTTTGTGGAAGAGATAGTGGAGAGCGAAGGGAGAGGAGAAGGTAGCGGTGGAGGAGAAAGAGGAGGAAAAGGAAAGCGTCCGCCCCTTTCCTTGTGCTCAGTTCAGGGTTCCAGCTCGTGCAAGCGGTTAACGCAGCCATTTCACGCCTCGGGAAGCATCCAGTTTCCTCATCCAAATTCTAACCAAATTCACGGATATCTCTCCTCCGACAAGCTACGAGGATTTCTATTTAGCGGAAGTTGGAACATGGCGGAGACAATTGAGAGAAATCGAGGAAGTGCTTCTTCCCGACCATTGCAAATTAATCCTTCCACCTTTACAACCGTATACGGATAGCGTTATATGCGAAAATGCTTTACAGAAGGAAATGACAGCTCGTTTTACAAATTACAAAATGCTTTTCATTCCCTAAGGAAGAAACGAAAAGGTACGAAATAAATGGATGCACGCTGATAAGGCACTTAAAGGGAGGATAACTCGAAAATCGAGATGCTGTATCAGGCAACCCATTGCCTCGAATAACCCTGCGTCAATGTGATCTTCCTACCAACCCTTTAGCCATTTAATCCTTCGTCAATCGGTGGCGTCCGATCGGACCAGGGTTATCCCTTAAAACTGCAATTCTTTATGGAATTAAATAGTAATTAACGAGGGCGACTTGGTTTTTGGTTCTTCTAACGGAGGGTGAGAATGAGAGGGGATAGCACGATCGTTTCATCACAAACCGGAAAATCGCGCGGAACGAAATCCCGTGTTGGGGACGCGCAATCAAGGGAATATGCCCATTGAATCCGCGCGTACGTTGTCTGATACCGATACAACATCTATTCCACGGAGAATTTCCATATAGGATTCGGCTTATGGCGGCTGCTGGATGCGCGAAACCGTCGGATGTACATGCTATGGAATTTTTACGGGCAGCCTCCGTTGTATCAGTTTACCTCGTAAAGCCTCGCGACCCTTTCTGCGTTTTTCCTGGCAGAATGGCTTAAAGTGAGTATCGATCAGAAAGTCTGAGGGAATTACGGTCCATGAGCGATTCTCCATTGCCTATACCAAGTGGTTATATCTGCCATACGTCGTGTGCCATAGGAAAGGGGCGGCAACCGCAGCAGCACGACTGTCCTTCCTCTCACCCTTCGTCGCCATACCCGTACTCGGCTACCCCAATTTCACCCCCGAGAGCCAATATTTATTGATCACCCTCGAAGGCATCGTTCTGTATTCTCTCTGCCTCGCTCTCCTTCTCTTACTCTCGCGCGGCTAGTCTTCCCTATTCTTCCCCTCACCCCGATTTCCTTCTAACGCGACCTCTGCACGTTCTCTCGTGGCGAACCTTTTCTTCGTTTTTTCTTTCTCCCTCGTTCTTCCCTCGTTTTCAAGAAAAAGAGAAACACGGGATCGGTCCTCGGTTCCCGTCGCGCTGTCAAGACGCTCGCAGCTGTTCTTCGCGATGCTTCTTTTCCCGGCAGCCTCGCAGAGGGAAAGAGTTCGTCAATGGGGGGAAGGGAAACGGAGTTCGAAAGCAGCAATAGCAGAACCGGGACTCTCGACGCGATGAAAATTCACCCCACGACTCTTTATTCTTGGAAGCCTGCCTCCCGTGCCGTTCAAGAATGCCACGGCTCTACACCGAATTCGTGGAAATTCGAGGGGGTTACTCTCTCCTCTCCTGTGGTAGCAGCATCTGTGCGAGCACGCCTCGCCCCGAATAAATCTAATCTCTTGACACGCGATCCGAATTCGGCACGAAACTTTCGAATCCCTGTTTAAAACGCTCCCGGGACGAACGCGACGTCGATGAAGCGCTTCTGGTTCATTTTCGGCGTCGTTCAATTCCAGACGGTGATTTCAATCGATCGTAATCCTCGTGTGACATTTCCTTAGTGTTCCCGATTGAAATCATCCCCCTGGAAATCGACGCTGAAACCTTGAGCACGCGAAACGTCTTCTAACTTTAATCATGTTTGAAGAAAGCACAACTCACCTTGCAACCATGTCCAATGCGGCTTAGCAATATCTTCCTTACCTGTGACAAAGAGAAAAGTCTACGTGAGGATTCAACGTTCTCTGGTTCGCTCGCGTGCTCGCGCGCGTTTATGCGTTTGCAAGAACGTGGAACGATCCGAATAAATCTTTTTCGACGATCGAAATCAACGCAACACCGGGTGGATCTGGAGTGGGTCGGGTACGGGCGGAGTGAGAGGTAGAAATCGCCGGGATATCGCGTACATATAATAAGAGGCGTCACTTTTTGAATTATTCGCTGAAAACTGATCACCGCCTGCGCGAAACATCGTAAATTCTGGAAATGTTTAAGCAACCCGGGCGCGTATAATGCGAGAGCAGCGTGCACGATCGATCGATCGGAACATTTTAAAACCGAGCCAATGAGAATAACTCGTGGCCCGTCATAAATGAAGCCATAAATCGTATTTAGCCATTCGCCAAGCCGAGGCGATATTTCGCGGCATCGGACAACACAATTTTCTATCGGATAGTTCAATTTCTAGATCGAGGATTCATATTTAAAAATATCTGCGCCAATCGGACGGGATTAAACAATTAACGATCCCCAGTGCCCCTTCGCGCCACCGTTACCCCTTCCTTCATCTATGTCACGTTTGTTCGACGAGCAACCCTCTCCTACCCTCTTCTCGTCCCTTCCTCTTGTTTTTCATTTCGCCGGCGATTTCGCTGGCGCGTGATGAAACGTCGATCGATGAGCTACTGAATGCATTTTGTACGCGGCCATCGAACGCCGGATTGTGTTCGTTAATATTCTATTAGACATCGACAAATGCGTGCCGTGTTTCAACGACACTCCGCGTTTAATCTCCTTCCCTCATTATACATTCAATCTCTCGTAAAGTGAAAATGACGCCCGGCAGGGATTCGCTCAACTATCGACTGGAAAGCGGTCCTTTCCATCTGTTTCGAATTCCGCGGATCCAAGCACCTGGTATGATTACCGGCGAACAATGGCGCGTTTTTATAAATCTTCGATTCGAGAAATATCTATATGATAGACATTATAAAATTGAAAGAGATTACGAGGCACAATACAATAGCGCTACTGATTATAACAACCGGTTAAACCAACTTCCTCCGCCGTTATGCATATAGTAAAATTAAAATGTAATGCAAAATGCAATCGGTCAACATTAGCAAATAGCAGCAGACACGGTGCATGATCATCGTAGCGGAAAGGATTAAGTTAATCGCGCGAAATGGGAAATTTCAATTGTCAAACGACTCGCTTCAGAACGCGCGGCAATTATGCGCGCGCGCCTCACCGCGCCGCTTGTAACTCACCATAATAACAGAATAGTATAATCAATTTCAATCCTGACTCGAATTACGATGCTTCGGTTACATCAATCATTAACTCGTTTATCGTGTAACCGGGCTAGTTAGTCACGATCGTAAAGCAACCTATTGAAAGTATAATGCGGCCAACGAAAAGGGGTAGGTAGCCGCGGCGGCAACGATGGCCGCGCATTAAACCAAACAGAGCCGTTTTACACGCGTATCGGGTACAAACGTACTGGCCATGGTAATCTAGCATCTAAGAACAACTTCTTTCCTGCCCAGCCGGGCTCTGTCATCCATATTCTAGTTATTTGCGCACGTGCACGGCCGCCAGCTCTCGACTCGTGCGTCGGTGGTGCCTCTACTCACACGTGGGTGTATCCGTGTGTTCAACACACGCGCACGTACTACGTACTTACGTGTGTTCGCACGAGCAAACGCGCCTACTTAAGTCAGATATTATCGGCAGAGGAGGCAATTCGATTGCGTGTACCGAAGCATGGTGCAGCGCTGATATAGAACTACTAAACAGGTCGTAGATCAGCTCGGTTAGTTATAACGCTGCCTCTGCTTTGGCCCCTACCACCACCCCCTTCGACGCTGAACCAATTCCCACCGGTGTTCTGGATCATTTGGCGGCCCGCGGCCGTGAGATGCGCGCATGCACCGCTACCACGCTCTCTGTGCGCTATCGCGATCCTGTA
Source organism: Bombus confusus (assembly GCA_014737475.1). Taxonomy (NCBI): domain Eukaryota; kingdom Metazoa; phylum Arthropoda; class Insecta; order Hymenoptera; family Apidae; genus Bombus; species Bombus confusus. The sequence continues at coordinate 1,177,376 of JACXIV010000018.1, read as the reverse complement.
ATTCGCCCTTCGATGGACTCTATGATTTTTAGAAACGATTCCGAAAAAAACCACACCGGCAGACAGCACCAACCACCCCAGGGGAATTCTGTGCAACTGCACTTTTTTACGGCCGTGGGATACAATGCTGCGAGATTCGTCGATCGCTGGAAATAAAGCGTTCTGCGATAGCTGGTTCCCGCGTGTTCGATTCACGCCCCGTTTTCTCTCTCTCTCTTTTTCTGTATCTTCCTCTGTTCCTCTCCAGGTTGGAATCGCGGTTTTCTAGTCAATCTTGTCTTATCCAACTACAAGACGATTTCCGAACATCGATTTCCTTTTCTTATTCCTTTTTCACTGTGCGATTTCAACAGATTCGAGCCGTAGTTCGATGACCACAGATCTTGAACGAAACGCGGAGTTGTAAATCAGTGAGAAAATCTCATATCCCCGACGAAGGCCGTGATGTGCCTCGTTCTTTCGTTCGGCCGGTTACGGCCTCCGACCGACGAATTGATAATTCAAGAGGGAACGCGTTATTGGCTCCCGAAGTGAAAATCTGCAGACCGGTGACTTACGACACATTGCCGGTGACTGGTTATTAGATTATTGGTCGTATCGACAGCTCATGCGTTGGCTGCCGATATAGGGTGGAAGGCAGGAGTCACAGAGGCAGCCCGAGAGGGTGGAGAGAGAGAAAAGGGGGTAGGTTCGGGGGATAGCGACGGTCGGTGATGGTGTCGCTGCTTGTGGGTCGCGTACGGACCACGTACAAATATAGAGGGGACCGGGGTGTGAGGGCTGACTGAGGGGCAGAGGAAGAGCAGGGGGGGCCAGCGGCGGTGGGACAAAATGGGGAGACCGTGATAACGATAACGTACGATCGGCATTAGCTGGCGGCTTGCTGCGGCTGATGGATGCGCTAATTATCAGCAAGCAGGAGTTACAGTGTTTCGCGTAGCCGTCCGCGCGCGCGGACGATCACTATGCGTTTCCGATAGAGACCATCGTGAAAAAAGAGATTACGCGCTGCACGGTGAAAAAAAAAAACAGGAAAAATCCGGAATTGCCGAGCATTTCGACGTGACGGTTTTGGTTCGGAAAATTCGAGCGAGGATCTCCCCATTTGGAACGGACCCTGTCCCTGTACCGAACGTCGATCTTTCGACCGGCCAAATCCGAGCCTACATCCCGATCGCATCGTGTTGCATAATTTGCAAATTCGCTATTGTTATCATGATTGTGAAAATGGAGGTCTGAATGGAATTCGCGAAAAATCAGTAATTGAAATAAGAGATAAAAAATAATTTGTCTTGAAAACGAAGCTATTTCTCTGTTTCTTCAATGTTTCTTTTTTTTTTTTGGCGAGTTTAAAAGGAAGTCGACAATAGGAAATCTATTTCGTTCGCGATCCGAATGGACGATACAAAAGCGGTCCGAGCAATTTTCTTCCCTCTTACGTTCAATTTCGAAGGGTGGAATCGTAGTTCTCGCACATCTATGTAAACCTATACGTATCCGGAAACCGCAAGCTGCGGTCTAAGCCCTAGATGCATCTACGTAACATAATCTACGATAGCGGGCGGCGCGTATATAGCGCACGATCGGTCGAGATCCGGTGCCCCGTAATGAACATTGCGCTTGTTTATTTAATGGGAAATTCGGTGGCGCCATAAAGCTCGAAGAAGGGGGTGAAACCTATTAAATTTATGTTTTCGGTTTACCCGCTCTGACGGATCGCAATGCCCGCACGCGTCGACCTCTAGCCACCCCCTGTCGTGGTTCAACCACCCTCCACCCACTTGCACCGCCATTTCTACCACCTACTACTCCCTTCCACCCAGCTTTCCTGTATCTCCTCTACCCTCTTTCTCTTCCTCCCTCATTCAATTTCTCCCGCTCTCTCTCACTCTCTCTCTCTCTCTCTCTCTCTCTCTCTCTCTCTCTCTGTTACTAGCATTTACTCTGTTTCTCCCTTTCCAAACGAGCACTCATCTCTGTCGCTCTCTCTTCGTTTCCATGTGTTTGTGTTTACCGTATTGGTCCAGTGTAATCCAAACGGAGATATATATTCGTAGTGGCTAGGGGGTTCGGGCAGGGTTCCGTGAACCACGTTGCGGCACCCATCGTGACGGACAGCGCCGCGTCAGCGCGTAAAGCATCATCGCGTTTCTGCGGCTTGCGATCGCTCGCCGTACGTTTCGTTGCTCACAATGGACCGAAGATCTAAAATTGAACTCGCACACGGTCATCGATCCAGCGCGTACTGCGTATTTTTATTGCGAATGGTTTCGGGTTTATCTCGTTCTTCTTCTATTGAAAATTAAAATTACTACTAGATCGCTTTATTTGAAAAAAAAGTTATCGTTTAATATCGTTTAATATTATTCTGCACGTTTTTTTTTTTATGAATTATGAGTACGTCTAATAAAACCTGAATAAATTCACATCACAAGTCTCAACTTTCGTACCGTTATCACAGCATCTTCCGACAACCAAGACATCTCCTCCTCGGTAAAAGTTTCTGTTTTAACAGGTCGAGTAGCTAATGCCTAGTAACCCTCGAAGAATCTGGCATAGGAAAAACGGCCATCCTGCAACTTTATCCCTTTTGAATCCCCCTAATTGCCAAATTTTCCTCGCCCTTAATTTAGTGTTATAATTGCTTCCTACCCCTTATAAGGGGTTGCCTGCTGGTGCTTCAGTTCCCGTGATACCGCTACCCTTACGCCGTTCCTTATATCCATACCCTCGTCCGCGAAATATCCTTACGCAGCTTGCCTTCTTCGTCCTCGTTGTGCCGTCGTCCCTCTGTCTTTTATCACGGTATTTCCAAATAGCCTAATAAATTTGTACTCGATGCGCATTTAAACGACTCAGTAGGTCCGCCATCGATCGTTGCTCGTTACCACTGACAATCATTGGGCATTAACGAACGATTCGTTTCGCTTGTGTCCCCTTGCTGAATTGCAAATAAATCGCTTGCAACGATCGATAGATGATATGGAAACCTTAGATAAATAGCGTAATACATAACGATGCTTTTATAATTATAGGATAAAATTTAATAATTGGACGATATACAGTAAAACTTCATTTATGGGAACGAAGTTTTGTTTAGTGTCCAATTAACTGAATCCTTGCCTATTAAATTTATTTATTTAGATATGAATTCTTATTGCGTGAATGAAAAATAATAGGTGGTTAGGAATATTAATGAACTTCTACATACGAACCATTTATCTCTCGATAAGTTACTTTATGGTAGTGATATTTTCTTTCAAGAGAAATAGATTATTTCACAAGTTCTTAATTATAATTTGAAGTGTGGGTTAGAAGCATACTCGATACGAAGAACACGCGAATTGACTTTACACGTGCAACGCGTGCCATTCTGTTTGCCACGCAGTCACGTCTGCGAGCGTTCATGTTTGCCCAACACAGTGGCCTGCATGTACGGGAGAAAACGAAGCTAGAATGAGTTTTTATGTCACCGAACACCTCGCAATAATAAAGCGATAATTTTGCCTCGACCAACCCGGGGTACGATCCCCCGCGTCTATTTTCGCAACTTCCACTAAATTTAGCTGTTTACCGCAGACTCTTCAGACGTCTTTCGAGACTACAGCTTTCCACCTCTGAAACTTTTTATCTTCAACATCTTATAAAATCATAAAATCTATAAATATCACATTTTTATGCATCAATAGCAAGAAATATGCTATTCAAGAAAAATCTGATTTAGAATGATTTTTCAAGAAACTTTTCCATTTCTAACGATATGCAAGATTTTCGAGCCAGATAGATTTTTCATTTTACATATATTACAAAAGCGAATTTAACTAGTGTTATAAAACTATATAAGAAAGTTTACTTGCTATACTGTCTTTTTCATTTATCATACCCCTCCACCCACCCAATTAAAGTTGGTATACAAAGTGAAAAATCTATTTGATCAAAAACTTTCGCAGTCCACTAAGTCGAATTAATCAAAACATCGTCTACTCGTTCCATGGAAAATCCCTTCTGAATGGAACAATGCGAAGGAGAATGATCGCAAAGGTCGCAATATGTCCAGCGGAGAGGAAATGCATGAGATATAAACGCATCTGACGTGGCAAAGTGCGTTTGGCAGAGTCTATATAATTTCGGCGCGGCACTCGGATGTCGTTGAACGTACATATACATTGAGCCACATCCGGGGCCATATAGACTGTCTGAAGAAACTACTCGAAACGACATAATAACGCCCGAAACATGGCTATGTATGCGTTATGCGTGCGCTATACGGTAGTTCCTGTACATAAAAGTCAGTTTACTTTCGGTTTACATGGCAGTCTAGGTACGGAGCTAGCTAGTACATATCGCAGAGAGTCGTTCAGCTTCCCGTCTCCATTGCGACCAGCAGTCACACCAATGGATCGACTGTTGGAGGTTTCTTTTCGAGGCCTGCGCCTCGTATATATCGCCTCGCGTATACACACAGAGAACCAAGTCTACGATCGAATGGCTGAAAGTTCTAACGGCTAGGCAAAAATGTGTCCGGAATCATGGCGTGCTTATTCTCCGCTCTAACGACCCAACCCCCGCGAGATAACTTGTCCAGCGGTGAAATGGCTCACAAATAAGCGACCGATAAATCAGCGTCGCAGCAAAAATCGTGGCGACATGCCGTGACCGTGAACACATTCCCCGCCATTGTGTATTATCGAAGTCGCTACTTTCTAAACACAGAAATTCAAGAGATTTGGAAAACAGAGGAATTGCCTGCCATTTTACGGAAATAATCGGCACCGTATTAATTTTCAGCGACGCTTTGTAATGTAATTTTAATAGCAAGTACTCAAACATTCTGAATAGAATATTCAGTTTCGACAAGGATTATGACTAGAAGGATCTTGTTAGCGAGTCGTTAACAACTTCGAGATACCGTTACAAACTCCCCTCCCCGTTCTCTTTTATTACTCTCGAAAATTCTCGTCGTCCACGACGACGACGACGACGACGACAGGATATAAAAACAAACTCGTTTAAAGAAGAATAACGCTCGGTTGTGGTTTGGTCGTCGAAACGAAAGAAGCGGGCGCATAATGCAGCCGTCGTGCCGCGCGGGTGGAAAAGAACGAAGGGAAGAAAAAGCGGTCAAAAGAAAAAGGTTCGCGCGACAGCACGAAGTTTCTTCGCACGATGTTTTATTTGGCGGCCGCGAGCGGTGCAAGAGTTAAAGCACGGATCCACCACTGCCGCCGGGGCGAAGATACAGCCAAGTAAAGTAGCGGGCGTTAGACTCACGGTAGGAGTGTATAAAGGCCCTGCCCAGTCACCGCAAACTTCTATTCCCACCTCCTCCACCCCGGCACGCTACCCTGTTACCACCCTCCGCAACCCCCGGCGCATACCGGCTACCAAAGGGTTCGTAAAAGTTGGGGACGCCCGGGATATTTACGCGTCATCGTAAACTGTAGGCGTCTTCTTACTTACCCTAGGATACACTGGCGCGCTACCTCCGGCTATAGCCAGATACAACCCCTTTTCTTCGGCACGCCGCCGTCCGGCCCGAGATTATTATGCCGCTATCAAATGGCTCCGTTATTTCGTCTGGCGTGCTCGAAAAAATTCATCGTTTACGCTTATATAGTGACTCATTGAAGTATTCGTACTCTCAATTGTTGATACTGAGGGGCTGATGTTTCTTTACAACACAAATTTTCAAATTCTTGTCGATGATAATGAATGTTGGCATAATTAAATTTAGTTAATAATAATATTATTCTCAGCGATAAGAATTTGACAAATCTTATTATGAATTCTAACTTAGTCAGCACAATATATGTCCTCGATGATAAAAAGTTTGAAACTTGCGCGTATTATTTCTTGAGTTCGTGTGAAATATTAACAATTTAATCCTTGTGTCGAAGCTCGGGTGTTCGTTTCATCGAAGATCAAAATTACCATAGATGCCTATTCTTTGAACATTTTTACGTTCACATCTAGTGTTTTGTTAATTATGTAAGTAAAATTTTGCGGTCATTTATATATCATGCGAAAGTCAAATTAATTTGCAACTACACGGTAGTTTGTCATTCGAACTAAAAAAGAATACACAGTTTGTAAAAAGAAGACAATCGAAGAATATTGGAAAAGTGCAAAATAATGTAATACCGAAACGGAACTGTTATAAAGTAGCCATGAACATTTTGGTTATTGACATATGGATTAAATACATTTTCAAATGATTTACATTAGTACCTACATCGGTATTATACAATCTTTTCCAATTTTCATAACGCAGCTCCCTTTTCGTTATATTAAATTCGCGCAACTCATTTTCCGTTGTATCGCCTTCATGCATCTGCTTCAAATGTTTGTTAATTATTATCCTCCGAGGATCACTTTACAAGACATTACAACCCCTCAAGAATTCATGTATCATGAATTAAGAATCACACGTTTAGATAGCTTCAAAGCACACATAAATTAATTCTGGGAATTTCAACATGAAGCGTTTAATTCTGTCGCTTGGTCGAATTAATTTTCAAAGATTGGAGATAATAACGATTTTCAGGTAGATATCGCGGTAATGAAGGAATTAAGATCAATTAGCGATTTAATTTGTAACACAGAAGGATCGTCTGAGTAAATTGCTCTATTCAGGCAATCGCCTGTTTCCTTTTTCCTAACATTAGCATCGGCGGATGGTTAATGCCAATGGCACAGGTATCCTCACAAATATGGCCTCGAGGTAAACGTGAAATTCGAAAGAACGCAGCACGAAGGTATGCGAACACAGTTTTAAACGTATGATTTCGTCAGACATCTGGCTCAATGAATTAAGTTATTCAGGCTGATAGATTCTACCTCGATAAACATAATATTTAAAAATGGCTGCTTAATATACCTAGAGTCTTTGAGACAATAGAAAATATTCAACATAAATTCTTCGGGCTTGTTCTTAACTGACTGAAATATTATATACAAACATCGTTAAAGAACAGTACATTATTCGATACTAAATTGAAGACTTTGAAGAATTTAAATTGAAGCTGAATTTAATTATTTTAAACTAAATTTGAAGTTAATATGAATTTGGAAACTAAAATTTAAGTTTTTCAACTTGAACATTAGACTCTACGAATTTCAATCGATTTATTCAAAGCATTGCTAAATAACTATTTTCCGATTGAACTATTTTCTGATCAAACTTTCCTCTAACGCATTTAGTACAACGTAATACGTGAGAATTTACAGACGGAATAAGACGTCGAATCAGGAGATAGTCATGCATAAGGTCAGCGATCGAAACTTCACAATGGTCTATTTCAGTCCGTTCTACGACTTTCTATCATTCGTCATGCACTCCGCCGGAGGAGAGTTGTACACGCGGGAACACATGTTTACCAAGATTCCTACGCCCTTCTCGAAACCGCTCCGTCCGCACGGAATTGATCGGTATATTTTCGAATTGGCCCGGTGTATTTAACGGGCACACATGTCTGCTGAATTTCATAGGCGTTGTTCACAGTTGTGCACAGTGAACCTGCCTATTCCCCGCTCCGGCCGTATTTATAGACGATGTTTTGTCTATTTTCTATGTACTTTACACGCAGTCGGTGGACGTTCAACCGTGACGTTTGCATCTCGTTCGATTTTATTCCGCGCGTGACACGCGAGTTGCCTCTGCTACCCCCCAGTTAAAATATTTTTAACCCCTTCTCTCCCCGAAAGGATTTTCGAAAGTTACAGTCGCGCCGGATATTTATGTATCGTAAATTCGAAACGCCTTCCTCCCCAAACGCTCCAAGACACGGAGGTTCCTTCTCCTTCCCCATTCCGAATTACCCCGAAACTAGATACAAGTCACCCCTTCGGAACGCGGTAGCCTTGCTCCGTAATTATCCTACCAAATGGTCACATTGTTTCGCATGCCTGACCTGGTTAAATTAAGCGAAACTGCGTTTCGTGCGGCTCAAAAAATTACGCTCGATTTAATTCGCCCAGAGATAAGATCGAATTGAACGGCACATGATACAAAAAGATGTTCGTCAATGTTTGCTTTTCTACGGGAGAACAGAAGAGCACTCTGGTTGCTTTTATTTCTGTTCGATATATTTCAACTTTTTGAAGCAAAATGTTCGTTATATTACGTAATTCCTATGAGTGTATCTTGAACTATATGACAAAGGAACTACATGGAATTATATAAATTACGAAGCGAAGATTTTCGCCCAACAGTTTGAGTGCTCATTAAATAACCGAACCTGTTCGTACGTCAATGATTATTTTATGTTAATATGGTATTACATTCTTAAATAAATAACTTGAATTTATAAATCTAAATTGTTCGTTTCGTAAGAAAATACGTATGTATTGCTTAAAATTATCAATTCGTTATTAACTTATTGCGTCAAATAAATACACGTTGCTCGTATACGATAACGCTATGACCAAACATTCGAATGCTTAATTATCATTCGGCAGTAAACAGAAATCATTTTTTATACTATCGATCATACCATGTTTTGAATTTCTAATTACTAGAATGCGTTGCTATTTAAAAGGCCGAAAAATTTGACAATCGTGGTCTTTGTCGTGTCCTGTCAATTACCAAGGGAAGTTTATTGGAAAGAAAAAAAGAGACCGTACCGTAGGTATAATCACACCTGGATCGACGATTTCAGATCTCGCGATTCAAAAGCTATCTCCTGTTCGTTCCACGATCCGGTAGCTTCTTCCTTTACATGGTTTGCCATGTTCAATGGCATTTCGATATCGTGTCAAAGAGAGAGCGAAAAAGAGAGACAGAGAGGCGGAGAAAGAGAAAGAGAGAGTAGTCGCGCGATACGAATCGAAAGTTCCGGAATATCGAGCGACGATCTTAAAAATAAAGCCACACGCTATTTCCGATAGTCCGTCGCATCGAGCACAGATTACGTTTCGATCGAACCGGTATAAAACGACAGAAACGTGTGATTCGAGGCGAATTTAGGAAGTTCATGCTTCGAGTTTCTCCGTCTATGTTTGGTGGAAGTTTGTCAGGACAGCCTTAAAAATGCAGAGAAGTCGATCTGTAGCAATGGCGAACGGCTCGTTCCGAATGGGAAACGCTAAGCTCGTTCGTTCGTTCGTTCGTTCGTGCATCTAGAGGGAGGGTTTAATTCCCTTGAAGCATTGTCCACGTTAGCCACCATTACACTCACATGGCCGTGCAATTAGCAATGTAAATGCCGGTTAGTTAGTTAGCGTGTTCGTAAAGCAAACGAAGGTGGGCACTGGGACTAGATAACGGACCTCCCAGGCGAGTGATCATCTCAATTAACCTTTGATAACGCCACGGTTATCAATTGCTTTTTGCATACCAATCATTGTCTCCGTTTTTTCGTCCGAATTTACTGTGTCGCTAATTCGCCCATCTTTTCGCCAGCTTGCAATTTTCGGTCAATGGTAAAACGTCTCTCGCGTATCCTATTCCCAATTCAAAGGCAAAGCCACGGTTTACTCAAACCGCGTATATTAAGTTACACCATGTTCGTCGAATTAAACACTTTGAATTCGAACGTTCGTACTGAAACTTTTAGACGTAAATCTTCGAATTCAGATACATTACTATTGAACTTCTAAATTTAAACGTTTAAAGAGTAATAGCGATCGCAAATCCCGTCATTTTACCTAATACAACCCTTGAACAACCAGAATATCTCCTCCCAACGAAGTTCAACGCTGTGAACTACGTATAATCCCCTGATGCATGCAGGTCGTACACTATAAAATCCGGAATACCTCATAGATCCACAGGGAGTCACTGAAACGCACGATCCTCTAATTAGTTCGATCGTTCGAGAGCTTCCATGCCGTCGAACTGTGAAACGCGACTCACTCGTAAATAACAGCTCATGAATGAAGAGGATACGTTGTGGAAGCCGGGCCAAGGAGACGTGGCGCGGATGCGGCCCGAAGATCCGCTGTAACGAACGCGCTCGGTAATCGCGACGGAGAGTCGCATGACGACCGTTGAACCTTACTAATGGAACGCTCGCGATAGTCGATCACACCACTTAACATGTACGGGTATAAATCTGGTGTCGTGGCGAGCCGAGGCAAAACAAGCCACCTAACGAAGCGCCGTGTCGATTCCTCGCGTGGCAAGGCGCGACTACCTCTCCTCTCTCACCTCTCTCGAATTCCAACAGTTCCCCATTCCGTTCCGTTCCGTGTGCCTACATTCTGATCGTCCAACCTAGAGCGAACGGATATCATCTTTTCTAAGATCACGATTCTGTGTGAGTTCTCCCGGCCAGTGAATACACGGAGCACGCACACCCGAAAAAGAAAGGAGCCATACTGCCTTCGGGTATGGCCGCAAGGGTGTTTCCCACGGACGAAGGACCAGCCCCCTGTCCCAAATTTTTCTGCTACTCGCTATGATGACCCCGTTACCGGCGACCATAATGGCCTGGCCCGATCCCTACTTTCTTCCTCGGGGTCCCGTAGTCAGCTGCATCTGCTTCGTGGAACTAGACCAACCTGATGCGGGGAAACGTGAGACTGAGTAGGGAAACGAGAGAGGGGAATGGGCGACGCAGTTTTTTGGAGGAAAGTGTAAATAGGGAAAGTGAAATCGTAGGAATACGCCCTTGGGTCGAGACGCGATTTTGAACTTGTTGGAATTCGTATAATCTTTGAATTGAAACGAACAATACTATTGATTGATTTTTTTTTTGTGAGATTATGAATAATTGTTTCATGCGTTGCTTGTGGGGGACAGGAGTCTGCGCAAGTGAAATCGTAGGAACGTAGTACCTTCGAGATAAGAAGCGACTTTAAATTAGCAGAAATTTGATTAAATAATATTTGAAGTAGTTTGCTAACCGGAAAACACGAGTTAAGTATAGAATCATATGAATTTCTAATTGCTCTTGAACATGTCCAATAATATCCTTATTTATAAAGATTTTTTATGCAACATTTTTTATGTTAACATTTTTATGCATCGTTTCAATTCTGCTAAAAGTGAATTATATCATACTCACTAACTTTTAATTCGATTATTAAACATTCTGATTAAGGGTGTACACCTCGTTAAATACGAAATTCTTATGTTTGATTGATCGTTTGAGGTTAAACGATTGTTTTACGATATCTAATTTGGAGAAAGAAATTTTAAATATATCAGAACGTGGACGAAAGGGCAGAGGCATTTTGTCCCCGTTTTCAAATACTGTGTTACAGCGATAGCATTCACGATGCGAGCGATTGCGCGCGAATTAATTTTATAGCTTGACGAAAAGCGCGTCAAACGCGTCGTATAACGTTGCCACAAATTTGCGAGGATTTCGTATCGAGCCCATTAAATCTTCCGGTCGAGCACCGGGTGAAAATGAAAATTAAGCGATTCTCGATTGTTTACAGAAACGCCATGACTATTGTGCATCCCGATCTTTCGCCTCTTTTCGCTCTTTGTTCTCGACACGGGTGGGGTAACCGAGGCGAGCTACGTTACCGACAGACGTGCTGGGACATTTAAGCTCGTGTAGTTGCGGTACGTGGTCGAGCGATGGCGTTCGCATCTTTATGCCACACCCGAGATCTTTCGCCGCTCGCAGAGAGCGTCGTGGAGAGCCCTTCACGCCTGACAACCAGTAGCCACGTGCCGTTCGTTTCTCGGGTACGGTTAGAACGTGCCTCTCGTTTGCCAAATTCTCTGATTGTCCCGGACGAAATTTTCAAGCATTACAATATCTGTAAACTGATACTCGGTATAGGTGGATTTTTCTAAAGATGCAATACGAAGTCGTTTCTTGGAATTTGGGTATAAAAGTAAACACGTAAAATATATACAAATCAAGTTGATTTATTAAGGAAAAAATTTATGCAACGAATTTACAGCGAACGTATAGAATTCCTACGAACATTCATCGGTATGCGGGAACGAATCTCAAACGCTCGGAACAAAGGAATGCCCTTTAAAAGTCGTTTGCGAGAAAGGTCGAGCCGATTAACACACGGAATTTCTATAGCCAAAATTATCGCGTTTCCTAACTAAACTCGCCGCACTTTTCAAGCGTCAGACATTTAAAAAACACGGTTAAGGGAAAAAGCGGAGGCGAAGCAAGACAGTCGGACGATTTTCGTTTCCGTCGATCAACCATTACGAGACTCATTCTATCATGTAAGAGGGCTGCCGCGAGATTCTTCGAACGTCTTCCGGTGGTCGATTACGGTAGCTAGAATCGGGCTAGCGGATGTTGTTAACGGCGTTCGGTGGGCTCGTGAAAGCGGCCGCCGATAACAAACTGCCGGTCTCGCGGAGGCCCACCACCTTGCGACGAAATTAGGCTGTCTGTAAAATGTAATATTATTTTTAGTTGGCTGCCCTTCCCCGTTCACCGGCGGCAGTAACCATAATTTTTCGTGGGCCCGCGTGGCGTGACGCCGGCTATCCGCTCGGCCAGAGCTCTCACGCATACCAAACTCCATCCACAACACACTAATTCTCTCCTCTATCCACCCACGTGCTCGTGCTCGTGCTCTCTCTCTCTCTCTCTCTTCTGTCCACCCTTCCTTCTTTTCCTTCTCGTTCCTTCGTCCACGGCCTCCTCCCCACCAGAAACGATCGCATCTTTTTCGGCCGCTCAGCTCTCTCTAGCGTTCGAATCCGCTTCTTCTTCTATCGCCATCGTCGTTTCCAACGTTCGCCATTCCAGCTGGTCGCCACGTCTTCGCTTTCGTGTACCGACCTTCAAGGCTGAATCGAAATTCTAGCGGACTATTCCGATCGACTCGAACCAGGGTCCTCGCCCTCGTTCCTGACCTTCCGCACCTTTAACTACCGGTTCGAATAATACCCGTGTCGATTTCATTTTCTTCCTTCTGGCCGATGCTACCGATGTCTATCCGTGTCTCGCAATTCGACTTTCTACTTATATAGCAATGATTCGAGCGGAGGCTCCATCTAAGGTTGTGGGTCTTAGACTGTGAATGTTTATCTAATCGCGTTCGCGTTGACGCTTTTATGGGCAAGACTATGATCGTTGCTCTCTTGGTCGTTCGTTGGGACAAGAAATGGTTATAGCAACGGTTTTGCTTTTTCTTTGAACGCGCACGAAAATTCAAACTGCTCGAGAAATTACGCCATCGCGTTATGAATATGAGTATCTATAGGTAATACGATAATTGTAATTCGTTTGTTCACCGTTGAAAATGTCTAGCTGTCCGTAAAAGAGTTGGGGTTAGATTAGGCAAGATTTAAATGCGCACGAAGATTCAAACTATTCCGAAAATCACGCCATCGTGTCATGAACATGAATATCCATTGTAATACGATAACTGTAATTGGTTTATTCACCATCTAAAGTTTCTAGATGTCCGTAAAATAGTTGGCGTTAGATTAGGCAACATTCGACGTTTTATATTAAACGATTCATTCCTCGATCAGATACTAAAGATATTTGTATTTTTGTAACTAACATCCTATTTATTTTGAAATATTTCAATTGAATTATGTTGCAACGCGAAAGAATGGTACATGCGGTAAAGGAATGAAATGAAACAGGGTCACAAAGGGTTAACCTCTGCTTCTACCCGATCTTTATATTTCCTTCCAGCTTTACAATTTTCTTCAACTGACCAGCATGTTCGTGAGACAAAGTACATACAAAATGCTTCGAGACTTCTCTGGAATATCCACGAAGCCGTGGAGGAGGGAAACGGTTCAGACACGAGCAGGAACTCGAGAGCGCGTCGGCGGGTCAGCGATCCTTCCGCTGGCCAGTCCTTGACTTCTTCCGCGGATTTCACCGGAATATCAGGACCGCGAATCATTTCAACGGCTTTCTCCTCGTGATTTTCTGTCACGCAATTAACGTTCGCGCGCGACCAGCCGCGCTCATACCGAAGGGACCGAGCCGCGGCGATAAATCGCTCGGTCGCGCTCGCGCGGGCTCCGGGGAAATTTAAAAACATTCGCGCCCGTCAGATTTCGGGTCGTTGGAACGCGCGTCACATCGGGCCAGCATCGTCAATCCAAAACGGAGATCGCATCGATTATTCCACGCTCGGATTTATTCCCGTTGTTCGTTTCGATCGATGGCATCAAGCGTTTTTTCCCCACCATTCTCCTCCTGATTACATTCTATTTCTGAATAAAATTATAGTATCGCATCGAATCAAATTTAGATAAATTATATTGGAATTGTCGGGGTTGGTGTAAAATGTTTTCAAAATATATTTCTTTATTTCGAGGAATTGGTATTAAGTTAGAACGATTGAAATTATTTCAAACATTGTTATTATTGTGGAGGATAGGAATCGAAGATATGGTTGCAATGTTTATTGTTCCATCATTTATGACCAGATATATTTTTGGAAATTTCTTACGTCTTATATTCTACACCACGTTCTTTGACAGTTCGCGCATTATTGAAAAGAACGAAGACCTATCGGAAATGCATCGTCAAGATCGCCCTCTTGGACGCACGAAGCAGCCGACGAAAAGTACCAATTAACGGCGGGAGCCAGCCTCTATCGAGCCACGAGTCTTAGCACCTTTTATCCTTCGCCGTCCCACTCGCGGTGGCGATGGGCGTTTCGTTTGACATTTCGCGCGATGCATCATAATACAAACAAAATTGCCAGGCGAACCCTATAATTCTGATAAGCGAAATTCATCCAGCTGATATGGAAAACAATGCCTCCGAATCAGGGCATCCACTACCTATCGCCTACGTGTCGTCTTTCACCTAGAAACTATTCCGTTGAAAAAGAATCGAACACGATAATATCCTTTCTCTTCCACCCTATTTTTTTCTACCCCGCGTTTTTTCTCCCTTTTTTTGTAACACCTGCACAAGAAAGCGTCAGTGACGCTGCAACGAATGCAGCCACGATGGCAAACTCTGTACACAAACAATGGCCACACGCGCGACAATTAAAGTGATTTACGGAACAGAGACATTTTTCAGTTGCTCGTAAAAGTTTAACACCTGTGTCGGGATTCAAACGGCGCCACCCAAACGGTATCGGTCCCATTAATCCCGGGATCGATTAACGGCGTTTCGTCGGGAATCGACGCTACCCGAGGGTAAACAACAACGCGTCGCGGCCATCCCGACGACATCGTCGGTAATAACTTGCCATTACGGTTAACGATAGGCGCGCGAGCGCGAAGAAAAAGAACTGCCAACCTGGCGCGGTGTGTACCTCGCCTCCGATGCTGCCTGTATACCTGAAATCACTTCTCCAGCCGTCGCTTAAAAGAAGGAGAAGAACAGACAGGGTGGAGGAAGTGGAAGACGAAGGAGAAGGACGAAGAGGAAAGACGAAAGAGGGTGAGGTGGTTACGCATCGAAGGCGGCCCTATGGATGGCTCGCAAATCATCCGAATGCATCATACCGCAATTACACGGCGAGAGTTCATTTAAATGCAATAAATAATACGCCACTCATTGTACCGTGCCATCTGGCGAGTACGTTCTCTTCTCTAATGCCCTCTGCGAATACCACGCGTGCTACGTGGACGGGCCCGAACTGGGCCTGCAGCTTTTCTCCCGTGCCAGCCAGCTTTTGAACGGTCTCCGTTCCCTTCTTCTTCCGAGAGACATCGTCGTTCCTCGAACGCGACCCGTTCAAATTTGCCGGCTGTCGGCGCATGCCATCCTTTCAAATTATGCATCCGCGGATTCGAGCGAACCGCGCAGCCTTTCGGACCAAGCATCTTTCCGAGCGGACTGTTAAAGAGGGTTCACGTGTCTTTCGCTTCTTCGTTAAAAACAGGGTCAATTCGTATTTATGAATAATTCAAAGAAAATTACGTACTTTCGGAACGTATAACTACGAATCCCCTACGCTCGTTTAATTCACCAACGTGATAAACAATAAAACACTTTCCCCCTCGAGCACGTCGGTTTTATCTACGGTTCCCTCTGCCACGAGTTCACCAATCAACCAACTATAACGCAAACAGTAAGAAGATGGAGGAAGAAAAGAAAAAGAAGAGAATTGAAACGTCAAACTGAAATCGATCCTAGAATCGAGTCGCGGAAGGAAACGTGGCATACGTTAGGCAAATCGCACAGGCTGGAATGATAGTTTGTCCGGCGTATTTATCGTTCTAAATCTCGACTGGCTTAATGCGGCCATAAATCCAAAAGGCGCGGTCCGGGCATCCCATCAAAAAAGAGAAGGTAGCCGTCGCGTCCCGGTGAAATATTTCCAAGTTGCAGTTCGCCGGGGTAAACGTTGCCACCGTGGCCACGGGAACGGCCAACAGCGACGACGCCACCGTCACCCGCTATCGTGATAATTCGACGTGGAATTTGCACATTCCTCGGAGCGATGTATGCTCGGCGTCAAAAGCCGGTGACAGAGCGACACAGAGACGCGTCTTCGTCCATCGAGATCCGGTTAAAGGCGGACACAAACACGACGAAGGAGAAGAGCATGGCGAGTCCCTTTGATGTCACGACATATCTGCCGGTCGATCGGCCGACGCACCCTTATAAACAAGGGTTACTCGAAAGAAATCGCAATAATTTATACCCTAAGGGCTTGGGCAGCGATCGCGTGTCGCTGGGTTACTACCTACCGGCCGTACGCTTCACGTATGCATACACACGTGTTCGTGGCGCTGTCACGTGACCCGAGCATTTTCGTTCCACGCGAACACGAGGTGTATGTGCTCTGTGCCTTCTGCGCTCTGCTTTTGAGGAATCAATCGACCGCGGTTGCCCGCCTCGTCCACTGTGTCTCTCCTACTCTCTGTTCCCCCTTCGACCATCGTGCTTGCGACTTCCTCCGCGACGCGAAGGAAACACCATTGCAATGGTCGAGGAAGGCTTTGCTTGATTTCGATATCGTCGATTTCAATTACTTCGATATCCCGATTACTTTCGATATTTTTATTTAAACGGCCGTTACTTTTCCTTTCGTGTACGAAATGTATCTGCGAATCATTCTAGACACGTATCTATCGTTCAGGAATAAATAATTTTTCTTAGTTTATCTTTAACTCGAACAAACGAAGTGTGGACAAGAACAGCTCATCGTGAACTGCGAAAGGTTAATGGGAAACATAACTCCGTGGCATTGTGCTTGACCGAAACGCAGCGTGTACGAGTTCCCAAGCGTGGCGGCGGCGGCGTCGATCTGTGTTCGTTAAAGGGATTTCCCGGGAGTAGTTTGAAATTCCGGCGTTAATAAATGTTAACCGAGTGTCGGCATTAATTACGCGCACAGGTTCGAGACGCGATCGACACCGTGATACGCGTTCGAATGTCCAGTAATTAGCGAAATCTCGCGATCGTAATGCAATAAATATTCTGGTCACGTGATCCATCTCACGAGGAAGAACGATGCGCTGCCGGTCGCCAGAGTAAACGTATTAGAATGTAAATGCGATGCGAGCGTACCCATGTTGCCTCTATTCGATGTAAGATAGACAGATCTTTCTTTTTCAACTTCGTGTCCTTCGAAGCGAACCGACACGCGTAAATTAAACGTGGGCAAAAGAATCGGTAAAGGGAACTGTGCACACATGTGTAAGTTTATTCGTGTGTATAGATTGAGATAGGTAGCGATAAAGAATCTGTGCACGATTCTGTTTTTTCTTATCGCTGACACGTCTCGATACACCGACTAACACGATTCCATCGTTCGGCTCACGATATCTAGCGAACGTAATTAAACGTCTAATGTTACCGTGGCGCATTTCGTTTCGTTACTAAATTGGCTTCATCTACGAATGTATGCATAAGTGAAATCCCTCGATGCATGGAGAAACTATTGTTATACGGAAGAATCAAGATTAATCTAATTACGTGTCACTTCCGATTTCTCGGGTTCCAAATTTTCTCATCAATCGTAACGTGGGATTTCCTGTGAATAAACTGCGGTTTTTTTAGCACAACAGGCCGAAATATCGTTCCCGTCTCTAATTTCGTCGCCTGGTGAATCTTCGTTGTTAAGTGCTTCGGTCTGTAAACGGCAGTTGGAATTTAAAATAGAAATGCTGCTAGCAAAGTCACAGAAAAAAGAATGGAATTTGTCGTTTCCTGATCCTTCTTAACGCAAAAGTAACGCTTTCTCGAGTCATGTTTCAACGTTTAAAATTCTACCATTTATTTTTAACGATGTGTAGTATATTGCTTCTATCTTCTATGTTCCGAAGTGGCGATCTCGTTCCGTCATATATCGATTAGAGCTGACAATTATATTGAAAAATGACTTCGTGCCTAATTTCTTCTTCCTACATAGATACCCGGTAACGAAATTAGGGATGTGTTTTTCGAGAAGCAATACGTAATCGAATTATCGAATGAAAGTGAAGAAGATCAAAATGTGGCCTATTTTTTTTATGTGACAGCGTGCTTCAGATGGTATTATAAGCTGCGCACATTTATATCACAAATTAAATAATTTGTATAATTGTATAGATCCATGATTTGTCTTATATATATATATATATATATATATATATACAGTTTCATAATTTCAAACGCATAAAAGACGAGTAATTTTAACATTTTCTCGCTAACGAACGAAATTAGGAATACTTGTTTTAACAACCGAAAATCATATTCTTTCGCATATATATTTTTTACCCTGTTTATATGAACTTTTATGAAACATTGATTACAGATCTTCGTTACTCAGCTTTCAAGGTAATTATACAAATTTTTCCAGATTAAAAGACCGATTTAGTTTGGGATTAACGCTAAAAATACTTTCTGGGCACGAAACTTGGTCACCTTTCAATGTGGTTAATTTTCAGGTAGAAAAATGCACGGAACGTACAGTATGTGCATGTACCTGTGATAATATTTAGTAGGTGAAACAGATAGGTTCGGGTTCGAGAAATAGATTTGCTAGGTTCAACTTCTCCAAATGTATTCATAAGTTCGCTATACAGGACTAACTATGCATCTAGTAGCTGTATCTAATCGTATCTGCAGACATGCCAATTTACTCGCCCATCTACTCCACTTCCTTTGCGAACTCCTGCTCGTATTTAAGAAACAAGTCAGGAACCTTGTAATTGGTCTGTATTCTCACCCTATATGTAACTTGCTATTAATCCTTAATTATTTATTCATTTATATCGATCCTTTTCCGTACCGGAGGATGTCACCGGTGTAAGAAATAAATAAACAAATACATAAAAACGTAAATTTCCATAAACGTAAGTGACGGATAGATTACCGACCATAAATATTGGATCTATTATTATGTACTAGAAATACATTGAGTGTTTTCACTACTTTTATTTCCTACTTTACAACTTTGTTATAGTTAATAATACGATAAATGTAAATCCGAGTAAGTGCCCTATTACCTATGTATGCTGGCGCGTATGTGAAAGTTAAAGATCGTTGAAAGCATGTATGCTTCTTGAATGTATCGTAATACAAGCATTTCACACTAACAAGAAACTTCCATATATGAACTCTGCGTACAAATATGCTACAGAAATAAAATATAATTTAATGTATACTAGAGAAAATATAGTACAGTATAGAAGATTCCACATTTGCTCCGATCGAACCGTTGGTATTACCAGACAAACGATCGTAAAAATGAGGCGCAAGCGGAAGTTCGTCCGAACGCCCGCAGACGAATGACATCTTTACGTCAACCAAATAAACCCTAAATTATACCGGAATTGGAATAATTCCAAGTCAGTTGGACTACGTCCAAGGCCCTTGCCTCCACCCTCTCCTTCGACTGCGCGATCCTCTCTGCGAGGCATTCTCGTTGGTCGTTCAAGATCCAAAAGAAGAGGTGTAACGTTTTAAAAAACACATTATCTTGGCGCGGCGGAGGATTGCGGGCACACGCGTGCCCGAGGAAAATGCATATTAAAGCTTATCTCCGCGAATGAAGCGAGTCAGAAACGAGCATCGTGCGGAACGAAGCAACCTGGGGACTAAACTACCGAGTAAGCGTGTTGGAATCACGATACAACGAAAATACACGTAGAAATAAGCTGGACTATTTTCATTTTCTCGTTGGCGTAGATCCTCGATAATAGGAATAGGAAATCGAATGGTGGATTATTAATAAATCGAGCAGGCAAGGGCACGCGTTTCATCGACGAAAAGATGGAACGGTGTGGAACGAAGGATCCGAAACACCTAAGCAGTCGATAAAAGACGGATGGCAGCCGCGTTAAAGCCCCATGGGTGCCGCACTAGCCGTACGGTTCAGGGTGGTCCGGCAACTTTCCGCCGCAGGAATGCAACAACGTAACAGAAATCGTCCCTCTTCTCTCTAGTCCTCCCTCTATTTTTCCCCCTTCTCCTGCAGAGTTTTGCTTTCATAAAAAGATGCCCCTTTCTTTTTTGCTTCCGCCGTTTTATTTTGATCGTTATTATCATCGTTATTATTTTTGGACGGCTGCGGCTCGATCTTGCGAGGATCCAGGTTCGAAGGTGGAGTCGCACTGATGCCGGATAGCGGAGCGAAAAGGAGGACGACTTCGAACGAAGCGAAGGGGGGAGAGGGGCGCAGCAACGGGGGAAACCAAAAGGGATACACGCGTGTATCGCCATGCATCATCCTTCGTTCGTTGGAGAAACCAAAGGCCACCGCGGGGTGCGTTACCTTTGCTGCTTTGCCTATGGGCGCCTAAAAACGCCAGGATCCGTTCCTCGCAACGGAATATCCACAATAATGCATGGAAACGAACTCGAGCATTTCAACCAATTTGTACGTTCACGTAACGATACGCGTCAAATTTTCATCTTTGCGAAACCACATTACTTGCTATCCATATAAGTACGCAACTGTAACTGCTTCTTATCCAAGACTTTGCCAAAAACGTTCAGACATTCTTGGATACGTACGTACGTCGATTGAATTTCACTGGGAACGGTCAGGTATCAAAGCGATGTAATCTATTTAACGATAAATCACGGGCAAAAAGGCATTTTCGACGGGATGGCCGACCGGTGGAACACGAGTTCCTTCCGGCTGCGCGAGCATGGTCGCACGAGCGTCGTTTGCCGGTTATCGAAACCGTACACACGGACCTATACTTGGAATACGAATATAATGCGAGTCCGACTATAGGGGGGCTTTGCGAGCTCGCAGCGTGGTACCATCGGAGCACGGGTAATGAGACGGCCCCCGACCAAGAGGAGTTGATATGCCCGCGCCCGCTCTGCCTATAGTCCCTTTACCATAGAACAACCGTCTTGCCCTATACGTCGTCGACCAACTAACAAACATTCGCCGGTCGACCTCGATGCTCGCGGGCTTATCGATGCGCTCCCCTTGCCACGCTCTTTGCCGCGCGACCAGGACACCGGTGCACTTCGCACACAACGTACACACATACATACGTATATACCGCGTAACATGTATGGTTAAAAGAGCCTCCTGTAATTTCTCGATTGGCCGGCAACGAAATTATGTAATTGTGCACACACGCGTTTCGCGCTGTTCGCGCGCTATGTAAATTACGCGCGAACCCGCTTAATTCGACGACGACGACGACGACGACGTCGACGACGACGACAACGACAAGAGGACGACGATGACCGCGAGTAATGAGCCGTGCTCGCCAGTATCGAGCAGAGTGGATGTAAACTCCGCGTAAATTACGGTGCTCCCATTTCCATCGGTCTTTAAGAAAATGATTAAAATCTGTTAAATACCACGGCTGAATCGATCAACCTATAAAGCAAAAACTAGAAGCCCGGAGCTTGTTTCCGTACGTGGAAAGGAAACGAGAACGCTCGTCGATTGTGCGTGCACGTACCGAATTCTCGATCGTGATATAAGACCGTGCTGGACCGTTAGCGGACCAACCTGCCTGTTAATTCGACCGATCTAACCATCGTGGAGAATCCAAGCAAATACAATGTTTCCCTGAGGATCGCAGCCTGCAAATCACGCGAACGCTCGGCTTTCCGTGACCGGCCGCCGTATTTCCTCGAAACGGCGATTTTTGCATAGCTGTTAGTGAATTTTCATAAATTATCTGCGCGATAAGACGCGTCTATCCACGGCAAATGCCCAGCCGTGAATTAATGTAATCGACCAACTTAACGGAAATCGCCGGGAAAACGAATTGCACAGATCCGGGGAGAGAATATCGGCGCGAATCAGCTTCGGTTGTCTGCTATTTAGACGATTCTCGATAACCGTTTTTCTCTCGTTCTCATGCCACGTATTAACCGCGTCTTAAAGGCACCTGTCCACAAGCAAAGGAATTCGGTTTCCACGCAAACGAAGCAACACGGCACGAAACACACGCGGCCGATTTTCCAAACGTGGAATATACATGCTTACTGCACGGAGATAATGCAAAGGTTCGCAAGCCGCTGGCACTCTATAATCATTAAA
Source organism: Bombus confusus (assembly GCA_014737475.1). Taxonomy (NCBI): domain Eukaryota; kingdom Metazoa; phylum Arthropoda; class Insecta; order Hymenoptera; family Apidae; genus Bombus; species Bombus confusus. The sequence continues at coordinate 1,155,059 of JACXIV010000018.1, read as the reverse complement.
CGATGACTGAATTAAATTATCTGTAATCGGTCGGTCGGATCGGCTCGATCGGTGGCTCGGAATCGAGGAACGTGACCTCGTACGTAAGACTACCTACTTCTCAGTGGGTCTCATCTCGATATTGCTATCGATCACGAATACAGGACAAAAATGTGGGGAGGGGGGAGGAGAGAAAATGAAAAAAAAGGAATCACGCCCTATCCTACGGTATCTCGACGATTTTTCGTTGGATCAGACAAGTGGCTTTTATCAGAGAATTGCCGCCAGCTAATCGAGCGGAACCCGAGTTTCTGTAATTTCTACGCTTCGTAACAGAGAAAAACACAAGCTACGTTAGCGGATAGAAAACACGGTCTAGATGAATCAAGCATTTACCATTGGTCTTTCGATGTATTACACGCGACGTTTGAGGAAAGAACATTGATCGCTCTCGCGGGAGTTTCGAGAGGATGAAGATCGTAAGAACGTTGGTACGAAGAGAGTACAAAGTTAGTCCGAAAAACCGCAGCTCGTGTAGTAATTTCAAGCGCATTTAACCGCAAAAATGATTGTTATCGGAGAAGCAATGGGGCAGGAGTGCGCGATGGGATCTCGTATTAGCTGTTCCTGTCCGGCCCAAGTAATCTTCTCGGCGTTCACAATTCGACAGCGTTTGGAGCAATGATTATGTCGATGGGAGAGCGAATCGCTCGTGCCGCGTTCCAGCCTTTACGAACGAAAATGACTCGATGAAATCAATAAAGGATTATCGTTTGTATACGATAGGTGGGGCGTCTTACGTAGATATATACGGGAACTTTAATGATATCGAGCGTAGAAGGATTCGACATTGTTCGTCAAAGGTGAGTCGGTGAAAGTCAACTTTACGACCTTTAAGATGCGAGAAGAGTGAGAGATTCGAGTAATCTATGCTTGTACGGATTTAGATAAAATGATATAAAGCAAGATCGAATGTAATCACGCGTCGTTTGTATTTTATTCAAGTCATAAATAATCTTTATAAAGCATGTTTCAAACATTTATGGCAAAATATTTGACGCTGTTCCTGTTCACGGAAGTGGAAAGCTGTCACGCCCCGAATAAAACTCGCAAATAAAAGAGTGACAGGCTAATAAAGTCGGCATCGATTTAAACGTATTTAAGGGGAGACCCTCTGCAGTCTATAGCACCGTAGGCAAGCAGCCATTTATCCACCCTTTTCCCCTTCCACGGACACCAAGGTCACCTAAATCTCAACGAGGTAGGAGTTGCACTCAATATTGTGACCGAAGGTGTAAGCTATCGCGTTTCATTCTTCTCCTTTTGCGTTGTTCGCCTCTCTTTCTCGCCTCTTTCGCTCCGTTTTCGTTTCGTTCTACGCGCACACGTTACCATTACCGCCGCCGACATCGACACCACTGCCGACGCCGCATCCTGATCGTTCCCGGGCGGCGCAGTTCTATATCCAAGGCGCTGATTTGATGCACGTTTTAGATACGAGCATCGACCAACCAGACACGAAGATAACGAACTGCTAATACTAAACTTGAAAGTTACACACCGGAGAGTATTGAAACTTTTCTTTCTTTTTTCTCCACTGCCGTCCAAAGAGAGAGAGAAAAAGTGTGTGTGTGTGTCGTGTGTGTTATATATACACGAATACACACGGAGGGAAGCACGCGTGGAGCGTGTGTGGTGAAACACGCGCGAGCCATGGGAACGGGAGGACGCGAGGAGGTGAAGCGAGGCGCCAACCGCTTTACCTTTTTCAAACTAATTATCGGTAGTTTGCGCTTCCGTGTCTCGTTAATCTTATCGTAAACCTCCCCCATCCCTCCCTTCCCCTACCTTTTTTTCAGAGCAGCGTGGAAATTGAATAGCATTACGCGTAACGAATTTCTCCCGTTGAATCTTATGAATTTCATTAGTACAACGTCTTCTTCGGTCCACTCGTCTCCCCCCTCCCCGATCCGCTATGTTGTATCGCACTTATTTTCTTGCTTACTTAATTTTTTCCTCAACTTTTTGGGTGGAATGTTACGGGATCCAAATACGGGATGACGATCGCTTCTCGATGGACGAGAGAGAGAGAGAGAGAGAGAGAGAGAGAGAGAGAGAGAGGGAGCGGTCGTTACATGCCGACCGAAGGATGAGCAGGTTAAGTACGTATACGCGTACTACAGCAGTTATTTCGCAGATTTAGTAGGCACACAAGGGTCGGCGCGTGCTGATAATACCGCCTCAGTTCTCACCCCTGCCATTTTCGACCTTACCACGGGTTGAGGAGAACGCGTCCTGCCTCCGACTGCCTTTCCGGCCAAAAGTGATTTTTCCAAATTCCCTGGCAAATTAGGTCCATTGACCTTTGCGCCGAATAATGCTCCAGCCACCCTAGACAGGGTTAACGCGAAATCTCAAACGGAAAAATAAGCAACCGGGGATGCATTTAACCGCACGAATTTCATTAACTCGCAATTTCGCGTATCTGTCCCACCGCGAGTTATTTCGGGAATGCAAACGCGATTTCTCTCGCGAAGGATATCCTTTATATTTAATTATTTTAATCCCGTAGCGGACTATCGAGGAATAAGAATCCCTCGAGCGCCAGAGTTTATTTTCCTCCTCTCCATTTTTCACTCTTCTCAGTCTTCTTCTTCTTCTTCTTCTTCACCTTCCTGCTCCTTCCCGTACTATTCCTACCTCCTCTTGTCTCCCGCCCCCCGTCCGTTCACCCTTCGTTTTATTCTCTTTTCATTTCACAAACTTACATAAAATTTTAAACGCAATCCACACTTGCGCAACGGACGGCGCGCACTTCGCGCGGAGGTACAATTATGCAAAAATCGAGCATATTCCCTTAGATTAAGGGGTAGGTTAACCACACCTGCATGCAGAGCCAGACATACGATTAAATCCATGGGCATGGATAATGAGATGCGTGTTCGACTTTAAGTGGTGAGCCACGAGTGAGGAGATCTCCGCAACCGGTCTCTGAATCGCTCATACCTACGCGGTTCTCCGTTCCTTCTTCTTCCTTTCTCCTTGCTTTCGTCGCAAAACGCGCGCGCCCGCGCGCTCGCGAGCTGACAGAATAAACGAAAAAAGTGCACTTCGATGAAAAGTCACGAAATTTCCGTGCATATTAATCAGACTTGTTGGCTTCCTTATAACGACCTGTTATTTCTGCTAATGCTAAGTAGCTGTCGTACAAAATACTTCCTCTCTCGTTCTTTTTCTTTTTTTTTTTTTAAACGACACCGGTTCCACTCGAATCTGCGTCATTTAAAACCGTTCTTATCTTTTAGCGACTTTCGTGACGTGTAATTACTATTGAACTAACGCGAAGGCGGATACCCGACTAGGTAATCTAAAAAAAGATTAAGGAATTCGAACATAGGAAAAAATACCGTGCCGATAATGATAGCGTTACGTCGGTCGTCATAGTTCGAGCCGAAGGGACGAGCGGAAAAAAACGAACGATCGCGGCGCGCGGTGGTTACGTCGAGATGGCTGTGGTCGAAGGAACAGGGTTCTGTGGGCCTATGGGCCAGTGGAGAAAGGGTCGGTACAATTGACGAAGTGGGGGAAAACCAGTGATGGACGGACTCGCTGCTCCCCTGGACGGTTCGGGCCGCACCAATAACTTTCCGAGACTAGAAATGGCACTCGCGTCGCGTGCTTTCCACTCTACTATCAGCCACATGTTTAAATATCGTAAATATTTTTCACGATACTCGGATAAACGTATCTATGGAACATGATCGTACTGTGATTCCGTAGATTAAAACTCTATTCATCAAATTCTGCTATCTTACACAGGAGAACGATACAAATTTTGTAACGTTAAAAAAAAAAGATGAATATGACGACACCAGGCGAGTACTCTAGAAACTGTACAAAGTTCTGTAGTTTGTAACGCGACGACGCGATTGTTGACTCCTAGAAAAGCGTACGAACCATTGGAAGGTAGCATGGACGCGCTTGCAGGACTCTTGACCCATAAAGCATAGGAACAAGTTTCTATGACGGCACTCTCTCGCGTATACGAAGAGAGAAAGAGAAAAAGTGAGGGCGAGGAGGCATAGGAGCGAGCCGAAGGCCGTCTGGGCGTCGTACATCAAAAAATCGTTTCCCACAGCTGAACTTTGCACTCGAAGCCGAAGATAGAACGCGATCGTCTTACATCCGCGATAATTAGTGTACCCGGACAAGCAAACATGGCAGAAAAAAGTGATTAATTTATCAGGGATCGTCGGCGGAAGACGTTCCTTTTAAGAGTTAACAATTTCTTTCGTTGTCTCTTTCGCACCGCCCCCCATTCCCGCCCAGCTTCTTCCTCTCTTGCGACCTTGCGAGCTACTCGCAATGATATAACTCTAATAATTTGTCCCGTCAAAGGAAGAAAGGAGGTATGTATATAATAGGGATCGTGACCCGATGTAACGCGATACGTAGCTGGTTGCTGCGTTCGCTGTTCACCGTGCCGCGCTCTCGCGCTATGCATTAGATGCACGTCCACGCGTTTTGCAAGATTACCATCCTCGTCTCGTCTTGTCTCGTCTTGTCGCGTATCTAGAAAAATTATCGGTTCGAACCATGCCGCGGTGAACACGATGTAAGTGGAACAATGCTTCTGTTGCTCCCTTTGTTTCAACGCAAGTCCTTGTAACACGTGGGTTGATTATCTGAGTTTGAAAGAATGGTAATTTCAAACGACATAGCGTTCTGAAATGTCAGAATTTCTTGCCGCAAATACAAGGAAGAGCGCGAAATGCTATTTCTTCCTACATTCTATTTTAACAGATTATTTTTAATCGTGTGTCCATCGTGTAAAAAGATTGGAGCGTGTCACGTGTTTGCACAAAGCGGCTATAAACATATCCACACGAGTTCCATCGTGGTGAAGAATAGCCGCACGACAAAACATACACCGGCTACTTCCTCCAACCAGAAAAAGAGCAAACCAAAGGTGACTTTATTAGCATACGATTGGCACCGTCCATCTTAATGCCCCTCCGCCGTGGCCCTCTTCCCTTTCCGCGCGTCTTTGTCCCCCTTTCCGCGCGTATCTTCGAACAATGTTTATGCCCGTGTTCCCCGATGTTTAGTCGGTGCTCGCGCGATTCCGAGGCCACCGCGTATCTTTCTGCCAAATTCGATTTCTTTCATCTGTTTCTTCGCACACCGCTGGTACTAAAGTCTCTAACAAACGCGTTCGCACCTTTCATACACTTTTACATACAATTATTGACTTATTACCTAATCGACTAATTAATTAGGTTCAAGTAACTATATTGAATTTCGTATTAGTGGTATTTCCACATATTTATCTCCAAAGATTTGATGCCTTGAAAATGAAACGCAGAGTCTTGAAAAATAGACAAATTTACATTCGTGTGAACGTCATTAAAGAAATGAAATATAAGCAAAGACTTGTTTCACCCGCTAGATATTATAACGACTATGTATCGAATATCTTATATATTGTTTATCGTTTTTGCAACTTCAAATTTCGCATAAATGCATAAAAATGTGCAATATACTGGTAAAAAAGAAAAATGTTTCATTAGATAACAAGGGTGAGCCAGTACTTCTTTTAGCCGTTGAATATCGATACGAATCTTTATACATCGAGAGGTCAAGGAGCAGACAATCAGGCGCGTTTTAACACGCATTAAGCGCGTATATCATTTTAAATTCACCTTGTTTCAGCTTGTCCAAAGTTCAACGCGTTCGATGTAAATTATTCGAGCGTAGTTCCGCATCGTTGCATTATCCCGAGCTAGAATTTTTATTCATCACGAAGCGCGTACGCGACGTAGTATTAGAAAGATCGCGGAGCGAATCGATCGGTCGCGGATGCGCTCAAGTTCGCGGCTAAAAGCGAGAAAGCTTTTACTTGGCGCGGGACGAAAGCTCGTCGAGGACGTCTTAAACCAAACCGCGGTTTGTACCAGCGTCGGAACGTATTATTATTGTTCACGTAGTTACCGTAATGATCGTCATTATTGTCATCAGGAGTGTTGCTAGGACATTCCTTCACGGTAACGAGTTTAGCGAAGCTTCGCCTGAGACGAACAGGATCTTGAGGAGAAAGAGAGCCCGAGCAGACGTGGCCCGAGGGCCGCGTCCATTATTCAATAATCTCGCGAGCCAGTGCTTTTCGTTTTAACTGCAACCTTTTTTTGGCATTGTAATATTGTTTTTATTCGCGATCGATACGCCTCGAGTAAACCGTTCGATGCCTGTTCTTAAAGACACTGAGAATTTGTCGTGCAAGGCATCACGGAAATTTTCAAACGAGCTAGCAGTGCTCGAGGATAAAGATCGATAAGAAGGTGAGCACTTTTTTTTACAAAAGAGTCTACATTTGCCGATGATATCCAAGCTGAACATTATCATAATAGAAACGGTGTGCTAATACCGAAGATCCGTCACTGCGATACCGCGTCAACTTAATCTCTTCTTTGTTTTAATTATAATCTGTTTAAGGCACGAATACGTAACTTTTATCGTCAAAAAGATCGGTATATTCCAGGAAGAATCGATAGACATAGGAGAAACTGATACCAAAACGGAAATATGGTCCTTAAAGAAATCACGATAAAGAATACTGTACTAGAGAAGAATGATTTTGCTCGGATCGAAAACGGAAAAAGAAGAACCACTGATGTTAATTTGGCCTCTCTTCCGCTCTGTGCACTCCTCATCCTCCCTTTTCTTGTAGCAATTTCCATAGCCTTGTGCGAATAAAACGCATTAAGATAGTCATCATTGGCTATTAATTTATGGCTCCGCGTATTCAGATCGACGCGATAGTATCGACTCGTTTACGCTGTGTTCCGCACCTTGTACCGACCGAAGAAATCTGTCCAAATCGAAGCACCATCAAACAGCCAACGATATCACGAATGTGCCTATTCCCTGAACGAGAAATTCTTCGACTTGTTTTCAAGATCATAGCGGAGCTATCGAAAGTGTTGGGAGCCTAGTTTTTGCGCGAGAAACTCGGAAGACATTCGCGGCGGCTGGATTAAAGCAATGATTCTTACGTGCGCGCGATTTACGCTCGCTATCTCACCTTCTAGGATGAAGAAGAGCCACTGTCGGCAGTTTGTCCTGTCTTCCGCCACGCACTCTTTATTACCCCGTTCTTCGCCGTCTTTCCCTTTCTCTCTCTCTCTCTCTCTTTCTCCGCGTGCACCCGCGCGCTCGCGCGATTCTGTACAAGTTCAACACATTTAGGGGGTTATCGTATTATGTCGAGTCACGAACTCGTTATAGCACGGCAAGACGGATCGGCGCTATAAAACCACTTGGTTTCAGTTTAACCAAAGGGTGCACGGTATAACTGGTTTACATTTTGCCGCCTTTCTTGCTCCCTGCCCCCTTCTACCAGAGAGAGCGCGTCTCCCTACGGTTGCACGGGAAATTTTTCACGATACCGTGTGGCCTCCAGTCTCTCTCTGTTCGCCTCCTCGAAGATACGATCGTTGGAACGGTGCAACGGGTCCACAGGAAAACGTGGATACAAGATACGACGAGAGTCTGGCAAGAGAGAGGCTCGATGAAAAAAAGCACGAGGGCGAAGAAAATAATAAACGTGCACGAAGGAATCCACGCTAATACCACGTTTGTGTGTGTATGCGCGCTCGCGCGCGCGCCTGTATGTGTATGTTGTAGAAGCGAGTAAACGGGAGAAAACCGTTTAACGACAGAGCAAAAGGGGAAAAGAGAAGAACGAAACGCGGCCGAGGGCGAACGAGAGACGAGAGACGAGAAACGACGAATCGAAAAGGCACGGGGGATGCACGAAAAGGGGCAAGAACCTTCGACAGAGATACACCTACCACAACCGCGCGCTTCCTATCGAAACCGGCACTTTCGTTTCACGCAAATTTTAAGTTTCGCGAATAAATTGCTAGGCTGTCGGTCCGAACGAAACGACGCCGAAGCGAAGCGAGGCGAGCCGAGCCGCCGCGCGAGTCGACGAGGAAAGGCATTACCCTGGAGGTGGTACGAGAGGCCGAAGCAAGCGGCAACTAGTCGATCCACGTGCTCGTTATCACGGTAATAATATCGACGATGTTGTCTTCGTCGTCGGCGTCTTCTTGCCGCTGACTCTCGACCGGTCAGCACGAACCGGTGAAAAAATACTGAAAAACGCACGATAGGATCGTGTGCACGCGCGTTTTACGTTTTTGCCGCCGAGAACGCGTGCGCTCGCGTGTGAATCGGCGCGCTTGGACGCGAAATCGAGCGCGGCAAAATCGGCCGTATCGAACGGGGAACGTGGGAGACGATGCCGACGAAAGGTGTAATTTTAGTTACGAAGAGTAAGTAATGAGCAATCGACAGGCTGAACGGCAATTTCGTGGCGGCCTGCCTTCTCCGTCCTCGGACCAGCTATCTCCCGTCTCGTAGCTTCACTATAGGCCGTATGCATCTTTCCCATCTATACGCGATATAGAATTTGTCCTGCGTGAAAGTACCTGTGCAACTAGAAACTATCGAACGTGAGGAAACAGATCGAAATACAGAATTAACTCCTAACGAAGCAATTTATTCGAAAAATCACGAAACTATGGTTAGAAGGCGGCGAGAGAGCGTCCGACGGGAAACGTTGTTCGACTCCTATCCCGCTGGATAATCACAAAACGAAGAAATCGGCTGGAACGTAATTATTGAAATTGATTGGACCTTGATGCGCGGTTAATCAATAAGTAGCGACTCGTCCGAAGTAATGTCACGAATCGTCGACAGGAATTTCGTATCGTTTCGCGTGGCTATGAGAGAGGAGGGGAGATGGGGAGAGAATGTGCAAGACTGGTTTTTCATTTTAAGCGAGCAAAGGCTGTGCATTAGTGGCTGAAACGAAGAGAAAATTGTTAGTTTCGAGAACGTATCGCGAGACCTTTGACTAAGTATACACACGGCTAACAATGTTCAAGTATGGATTATGCAGTGATGCAAATGAGAACAACGAACTCGAAGAGAGGTGTTTCTTAGCGACTATGGACCACCCGGTCCTGTTACGTAAGGCTTCCGAGAATCGTTTGCTCGCGATGGATATATTCGAAGACTGTTTCAAGATAAATAAAATATATTTGGCAGCGGTTGGTCTACTGGTGTTGAGAATGAAACAAGGCTGATCAACGTGGAATATCGTGCGATAGATCGACGGAGATCTGACCGAGCCGATTCCAATCTCTCATACACGAAACCCGTTCCTCAGCACCGGTCGCGGGGTCGCTCCTCTTTCGCGCATGTGACGCAAAGCATCGCTGCGTTTCCCGGCTGCTCTACTCGCTACCGCACGCCGTGTCAGCGTTCTCTCGTAAATCCTCGTGGGCGGGGCGTGAACGCAGGCGTTCGCGTTGATGCTGTCCAAGAATAGCGTACAAAGTGTATCGAATTTGTACGATTCACCTCCCGGCTCTTCCCGGGCCCTGTTTCAGCCCTTTCGTTACACCATCCGGTTGATATTCTTTTTGGGGAATGGGGGGGGGGGGGCGGAATCAACTTGGCTCGACGATGCTTCACGTAGAGATTGTCACTCGCCAGCACTCGCGGGAAATTTTCGTCGAACACACTGGCACGATAGTCGAATGTGTAACATTCTTCCTATAACTATCCCTTCGTTCTTTATCCTAATATCCTAAATCGCTGTTAAAGATCGTATGCACGAAATATGTCACCGTAATAAAAATCAACGAGGACAGATCTAACCCGAGATAAGTGGAATTTACGATTACGAAACACGATTGAGAAGGGAACGTGGCCGACACAAGGCGACTAGGTATCGACGACGGATCGAGCTCGACTGGTCGAAGCGACGGCTGTGAAACCCGGAAGAGCCGGTCGGTTTCGGTTTAAAAGAAGGTAAAAGTAACAGTTATGTTCATTGTCGCGCCTGCCTCGTCCGGACGTTTTATGACTGTCCCCCGTAAAAAAAAAGCTAACGGTCCGCTCTCGTTTCATCGCTATACAAGCCCTGTTTATTGGCTTGTGCAACACAGCGGAGCAGCGTGGATCAAGAGGCCTTACAGGGGGCTTAGTCCTCAGGTCCGCGTAGCCGCTCTTTTCCGTGCAAAGTGCCGTGTTGGAGGACGAACGTGACTACGCGACCGTTTGCCAGTTTTATTGCCAGGTCCAGGCAAATTACGACGCCGTCCGACGACTTTTACGTCTATTCGCCGTGGCGTCCCTTCTCCCTGACTATACCGTAGCATTTTTCCCTCGGCCAGCAAAACCAACGTGCGACGTAATAAAGATCGAACACGGTTACCGATCAGAAGCGTCATTCGGATCGTCCTAGCTTCGTGGGGATTTCTTTTTTCTCCATTAATCACACCGGGCTGGGCGAAACAGAATGTCAATAGTGTGATGTCTGAACGTGTTAACGTAAAATATTACGCTAATTTAATATACGTATGAAGATAAAATAGGTAAAACAATTAAAATATTCCACATACTGTCGTTCTAAAATAGATGATCGAAAAACCAGTTTAGAAACTCCGCAGCGTTGCGATAAGTATCGCACGACTGACAGGTACCAGGTATCGTGTCAAACCGATCCGTTTCGCCCGGTGAAATATTAACTCGAACAATACCAAGATTTTTAAGTTTCTTCCCGATGCATGGAATTTGGTTTCCGCGAATAATCGAAGATAGCGTGGAACTACGAACCGCTGACACTTTTACACGTTTAGATAAAGATACCGACGCTTACAGCAGCCATCGTGGCGTGCGTCGAGGAACAGAACATGATGCCCGGAAACGGTGCTTCCTTCGCATCGATACATGGATTTCCATTAAAAGTAAATACGTGGTAAGGTCGGCGCAGCTCCGGTCTAAGGCTCGCTTCGTGTGTAATATATAATATGCGGTTAGATGCAAGACTACTTTTAACCACGGCCATAAATCAAACAACCGACTCTGCGTGCATTCCTAGAGAAAACCTGCTCCGGCCCGAGAAAAAAGTCCCGGAGACCCCGCTCGAGATCTCGCCGCGTCTAATGAACGTGCCTCGTTCGTTTCGTTTTGCAAAACGAGAAACGATAGCCTATTACATTTTCCTGTGTCCGTTCGAACACCTTCCGTCAAATCAACGCTTCTCTCTTATCTGCATACTCTCGTTTCTCCTTCTGAGTCTCGCATGGCGGACGCTGGATTAATTCTAACACATGCATATTTCACGCGTATCACATTTACGCGTGATCATCGTATGAAACCGTATAAACCAATCATATTTTTAAAATAAGTCTTATTATCGTGTAGGAGTAAATTTTACTTCATTTTATTAGCGTACAGGAAAAAATTCTTTTCGTTTCGCTCTGCGCTTTATCAGCATGAAATAAAACATTCGACGCTTGTGGCAGCGATGATCAAACCAAGCAAGGGTTAAGGTTAAACGGTCAGCAAGATCGGCGATTGAATACGCGCTAGTTGCAAGTGAAATGTAAAAGAGGAAAATTTCTCCTTTGAGTCAATTAGATCTCGCGAGCGGACTATGGTGGTCTTAAAAAGCAGACAGCGGTATGATTTGTGTCGTGTTAAAACAGTGTTGCAACGAAGCTCGGCGATCTTTGTATCATTGTACGCCGCGAGGAGATTGTTTCGCTCGTCGTCGACGTTTTCTGCCAACTTTCAATTTAACGGGGAGATCCGAGCCTTTTTCTCCGAAATCACCATCTCGCGCAAGAAGGGCCTGTAAAAATGACTCGGAGGGCTCCGCTCGGACGGCTCGAGCCTTGGGCTACTCTCCAATTAACCCATATATAGATCCCCTCTCTTTCTCTCTTTCTCTCTCTCTTTCTTGCTTTTCGACTCTCTCCGTATAGGTTGGGTAAAAGGAAATCGAGCTGGCTCGTTTGATCGATCCTTTCCGCGACTTGCATCGCCGCCACGATTTCCTTTGCGCAGGAACCACAGTTCGAACACGACGGACTCGTCGAAACTGAGTATCCCAGATCGAGATTTCGAAATCACGATACCAATGCGCATATAAGAGAAGAAGAGGAGAGTTGGCCTCTCGAAAGGCACGCGCGAGCTTCTCGAACCTCCGCTATTATTACGACGTTACGTGGAATTACGAACGCCACACGATCGTCTGCATGCACCGTCTTATTACAAAATCCTCAAGGCCTTCGTCAAATAATCCGCGTTTTCCGCGACAAGCTGCGTCGTCTAGAAAATCGTCGTCGCGGTCGTGTAAAGTTGTTTACCTCGAAAAAAACACGATAGAAAAAAAACAGCTTTCACAGGGGCGGTATGTCGCTATAGGTAGAGGAAGGGGATAGAAAAGGGGCGGGGAGCGTGTGTGAGGGAGAGTGAGAGAAAAGAAAAATCGCAGCAAGCCGAGAGCGACAGTGTTACGGTAGCCGTAAATTTCTTCAGCTAATGGTGCACAACAAACGCTTGTCCGTACCTAAGCTCATAATGTCCGTTCACGCCGGCCTAATATCGTTCCCGGCGTTTAATAAATATGTCGCGAAGGTAATACGTCATAACTTTTCCACGCGTCGCGATCTCGTGCAAGCGTGCGCGCGAGCGCAAAACCGTATACACACACGCACGAAACGGCCCTATACACGCGAATCTACACGAGCGGCGACCGCACGAGCGATGTATTACGTTGATATTCGTTGAACGGTTACCGCGTAATGTCACTGAGTTATACGCTTCTTAACCGAGACTCTTAATCGCGGGATAATGTTGTCCCAGCTCTTTCTTTCGCTCCTTTTGCTCCTCTTTCTCCTTTTTCCCCCCATTCTCTGTCCCCTTTTCTCTTAACCCTGTCTTTGTCTTTCTTTTTCCCTCTATTCGCCGGTTGATACACACGACGCCGCGCCATGTACGCATACCGATAAAACAAACGCGCAGTGTCTCGCGCACGTGACGAATGCGTAATTTCGCCACGGACGAATGATTGTCCGTACGTTTTTAGTAGCACAAAAAGGACTCCAAGATTAGATGCTCGCCCCCTCCCGTACTGCGACCGTGCACCGCCGCCGTGTAAAGCATTCATTGAGTCGGAGTGCAGTGTCGATGGCGTGATTCATGCATCTGGAATTCGGTGGCGCTTCGAGAAAATTAATTAAATCCCACTGATTAATCGCTCGATCTCTCTTTATCTTTTTGTTCCTACCTCACTCTCGACTTGATCTCACTCTTTTTTCATCGGACGCTGGTCGACGGGACGTTCGTTCGTGCTTTTTCCAGATTACCTATAGACGAAACCGAGATACAGAAGACAGACCGCCAAATGTTTATACTATTAATCGTGTTGTTCGCACAACACGATTAATACGGCCGGCAGGTAGTAACGGTTGTACCGAGAGCCCGAAGGATAAGCGGCCGACGAGTCGTTTATGCGCGTCCGCTTAAAAACGCCAGATAGAATCGTACATCATCGAGCGTACGACGGGAAAGAGGCGGTAAAATTAAGAAATTTTCGTTCCGGCACACAGCGACGATCAAGCAATTATTTTAAAAGGTCAAGAGGTTTCAGCTGGATAAATTATGTCCGTCGTCCTTTCCCACCCGCGTCGGCGGTCAATAGCTACGAAATAAACGTTTCGATTCAGTTCTCGCGTGAACGCGACTAACTTATGCCCCGTTACAACGACAACAGGCGGGTTGGTAATCGTACGCGTGAAATTGACGAAAATGGAGGAAGAAGCGTACATTTGCGATCTGATCGGTGTAACGAAGAAAATGACAAGAAAATAATAGAAAGTAAACGGATAGATAAAGACAAGACTAGACAAAGGACTAGTGTTTGTTACGTAACATACATTCAAAGCGACAATCGATACCTCACGCTGACAATCAAAAAGAAGGAAAAGCTTGTTAATATGCGCATATTACGATTGCGTTGATCGTATGTTCTGCCTGCGGTAATTCACGATTGCTGGCTATACCACGTGTCCCGGTTCGCTAGAGATAAAGTGTATCGATGTCACTGGCAATTAGCCGCTGCTCGATATTCATAACTTTTTTACGCTCGTACCTTTGGGATTGCTAGAACCTGACCGGAATGGAGAAGGCAAGGAGCAACGGATACAAAAGCGTTTTACGGTCAGATCGCAGAGGAGCTTAGGCTGGCAGGTGGTGTTTGTAATGGCCGGCCATCGGCAGACCAGGCGGCAGTGCTATAGGCAGGTTTGCCGTGGTAAAAACTGTTGCGTGAGTTACGAACGTGCAAGTCTATTTGCGGTATCGACGGGTCCCGATTACATCGTTGCGTATTAATTGAATACGCGCCACAACGACGACGGCGCAGATGGCGCCGAAACGCTGTAAGAAATCGGGACACCAGAGAGAGAAACGGCGAAGAAACCGATCGAATATTCTTTCCAGTACGCACCATCGCGCCACATTGCCACGCCACACGCCTCCTCTCCACTCCTCTCTTCTCCGCGATCCGTTCGTTGATAGAAACGGTACGATACAGTCGCGATGCGCCACGATCATCGATTTCAACGAGTTCCACGTACGCCGAAGCACCGTGTCGAATCCCTAAGTAACGCAACGATGGAAGATCGATGGGAAGAAGAAACGTTTAGCCAACTCGATGTATGTAAATTGTTTGTTTTATCGACGAATCGACCATTTCTCTATCGTTCTCTGATAAATAATGTGCAATTGTGTTTTTGTAGTCCGTGTGAAAGTATTTAAACGATTCGCCTGACGCTTTACGAGTACATTATAGGATGCCGATGCGTCTTTCCCTCTTCGGCCGTTCATTTTTACATGGTAGTTTTATTCCTTTCCTTTCAGTGGTGAACGCTCGAAATGTACGTGGTACGTCTTCATCTGCAACAGCAACGGCAAGTATTCCGCAAAAACGTGAGCAGGAACACTTTTTGATTCAATTATTTTGCCTTGTATCCTTCTTTCCTTGCGGGCACACAGGTATACATATCCTTTGTCTGCCGGTGTAGTCGTTCCGATCGTCGAGCACCTAAACACGTTCTTCGTGCCTACGAAGCACGGCCGATCCGAAGTATGCATTATCTCAGCCTGGAGCAGTGAAATGGCAGTCTGCTATATAGACGAGCAAGAAGCCGAACCAATCAAAAGCGCGGCGTTTCTGCTGTCAGCAGCCTTGAAATCTCCAGCCGGCGATCAAACGAATTTCCCTTTTCCATCGTGTCCCTTTATTTAACGATCCACCCAGCGGAACGTTTCGTGGTTTTTCTCGTTTAACATTCTGGACAATGAAATACGTCTCGTCGACATGGTTTACAGGCGTTTTCTTTCGTGCCAAAACACACGAGACCATTAGTCTAGCCGGTAGCGTGATATAGTGATCGATAGAGATCGAACCGAGGGAAGAGCGCAACTTGGTAGGGAAAGAGTCGTAGGCTGTCTTCTTCTGTTCTTTGCGGAAACAACAATCTCAGAAACACGGGGTAATTGATGAATAGCCATTGACAACAAACGGCACGCTGTGAGAGAGGATTAATCCCGGGCCACGAGGGCGATAACTCCTCCCGCATGAAATTTGCAAAACAGTCGGATAGCGTATGAGCTGTTGCCGGTGTGTAAAAGCGAGCCAGCGCACACGAGTTCGTACATGCGAACAGCTCGTCCATCAAATTGAGAACCCTGGTAGGCAGCCGCTATACGCTGCCGGCTGAACGTGCGATCAGCACCTATGCTTTGCGCGCGCGTTACGCGCCACTCACGTTCCTTCGCTTCTTTTCTTCCTTACAGCTCGTAGGCACGAATAAACCATTGCTATTGTTTACCATCGGGCCCTGTGTCGTTACTGTCCTGGAACGACGGCGATGTCTCGCGGCCTCTCGATAAAGACGCAACCAGGGACCATCGTCGTCTTCGAAGCCGTCGTTTGTTGGCTTGCCTATGCACCTTCTCTACTGTAACACATGTACGAGTGTCCTTCTCTCGATCCTCGAACGAGATACCGGTGTAGCGTCCATACGCTAATATCACTCCGTTTATCTTATAATCGTGCTCGCATACATTTCCTGTGCCTGTCGCGATGGAAACATACTGCTGCGTTCTACCTTTGTTTCCATGTTTATAGCGTGTTCGATCATTTGTTTTATTTTATGGGAAATAAACTTTACTTTCGTCGTTTTCGCATCGTCTTCATCGGCGGTATCCCAAAGGAGAAGAGATACGTTAGAACAAGCATCACGCTCTTTTTTTCTATCCGAAGAGAATGGAGATAATTGACGCTGAAGTATTCTTACGTATTACGGTAAATGATCGAAGTAATCTTCAGCGGTAACTAGCGGTGGATCGTATCGAAACCGAATCGCGATTATTCCGCACATGTAAAGTTCCGGCGAACGTTGACCAGTGCGTTACCAATAGCGTGAAATAATATTACGGATTTTTATGAGCGGCAAACCACGTTGTCGGTAAGAGAAAAACGTGGGACAGGATGTAAGTGATTCCACCGATCAGAAATTACGCTTTCATGCGGTGAATCTCCAACACCCGTGATTAATACTCTTGAAAATTTTCACGTTATAACGCAGCAAAATATAAAAGTTGATCGACGATACTCGGGTTCGCGTTGAAATTATGCGGTGGGGCATATGCAAATTGCGAATATCCCGATACATTTTGATCGATGTTTACAATTACTTTTAATGACACGCTTCTACGGCATTTTGTCTCACTATGGCCGACTACGGCCTTTTTTCGCAACAATGAGTGCACTGCTGCACGGCATGTTAATGAATGCGAATTAAAAGTCAATCAACGAAATGTTACGTACGAAGAAAATCGAACAACAGCTTGTAATCTCGTGCGATTTAAAACGATTTTCATGAAGATTTTTACTCTATCTTTATTTTCTCCCGAGTAGAACACCAACAATTTAAATTTCTCTACTTAGTATAAAGAGGAAATTTACAACAAAAAGGTTACTACCCTCGTTCGTGACGAGATGCAAGCACACACGTTACACGTTCGATGAAGTAAAAAACGACTTTTTTCCGGCTACTTTAACTACAACCTTCGCATTTAACTCTCGTTGAATATATAAAACAGACTACATACTTTTCTTCTTCCAATCACGAATTCGCAGAAAATATGCTCTTTTGACGTGTCTAACATATGTACGTGGTTTTAGGAAGTCTGGATAAAGTTTTTCTCGTGCAAACAAATTATAATAATTCCACGCAAATATACGAACATTACAAAATTTAAACGACAATGTTATATATAATCATTACATAATACTTGCCGCGAAAGAAATACTACTTACAAGAGAGAGAAATTGATCGCTATTTTTCACGCGTATCGTTTGAAAAACTCGCGTTTGAGGAATTCAACGGGCGAAGAGCAGGATGGAATCCCGATCAAATGTGAAGAGCCACGTAATTTTCAGAGACCCGAATGTTTTTTGAGCGAACAGTACGCAGAAGCGGCGGGCGTGGAGAAGGGAAAAGGGCGTAGTAAGTCATACGGAGAGGCTCGTACGTCATCCTCCATCCGGGCCAACGGAGCAACACATGGAAAGGGGCTGCGGAGCCTCCATACACGACGAACGCACCTACTTGGCTTGCCTCTTTAGGTCGAGGTTCGCTAGTGTTCGCGTACCACCACACACGTTCATAACACGCACTCACACGTTGGTCACTCGTGTGCCTCGATATGTAGGAGAGGCTGAACCACTTGGTCACGGGCGTGCAACACGCACGCCTATATTCGACGCAAAGTCCACGATCCGATCTTTTCAATTTTCCAATTGTAAATTAGCGCCTTAAATGGTTCGTAAAAAAGGCGTCGTACAAGCGTGCGTATACGGGAACGAAGCGACCGGAAACATCGACCACTCATCAAGAGGGAAGTTCTCTCAGCCATGTTTGTCAGCCATTGAGGTATACAATTTTGAAAGATACGAAACAACTACGCGTATGTTCATGCCAGCATGATTATTAATTATTAAACATTTTTCAGAGTCGTATCGAGGATAAACGTTAGAAATAAACGACCAAGGAGGGAAAATTATAGTGGAAAAATAAGGAAAGAAAGTGAGTCGATTATTGTTATTTACGAGACGATTCGGCAGCAAACGATAATTAGGCGGTCGCGTGAAACGAATCCGTAAAAATCGTCCGCCCATAAATGATTTGTACAATGAACTTGCCCGTGTTTCTGTTCCAGCAAAACATTTCTACCACACACGAAGACGCGGAACGATCTTGGTCGATACACACGAAGATATGTGCTCTGTATTACCGACGAGCCTCGCAGCGACGATAGCGGTAAGCGCGGAGGCACATAAGAGGGAGGGGTAAACGAGCCGAGCCACGATTTCGTCGTCGTAAACGTCAACGTTACGGTTACAGCGTTGTTCCTAGCTGGTTTATATTGAACGAGGTTGCTCCCCGAGGTACGTAACACCTACTGGCAACCGTCGTATCGTCGAGTAGCACCATACTCGTTTCCAACCCGACAGAGAAAGAGAGAGAGAGAGAGAGAGAGAGAGAGAGAGAAAGAGGAAGAGAGAAGCGGGTGAGACCACGTGGCTTTTACGCGGGAATCCCATTGCTTCGGCACAAGAGTTCAAGGTTTGTTAGCTCTCTATCCGTTCGTACACGGTGCCGAGACTAGACGAACCGCCCAATAAAAATCGCCATAACCACCACGCGATATCGATGCGCGTAAATCAAAAAAAGAACACGGATATACAATACCGGTTCGTTGGACTTCTAACACGTATTTTGCATTTTTTAATCAATTTCGGAGGGTCAGCCTTACGAGGGAGCAGGGTTGGATTATCGAACGATTTGATCTTCACGGTACGCTTCTCTGAGCGTAATTTTTCTTTTTCCGAATAACGTTGATCTTTCTTTTTCTTATATTTTTTACCGTTGATTCCATAATGAGAAACACCTATTAACGCTTTATTTATGAAATTAGCATTATGCTTAACATTTATAAAATCGAAATTGTGAGAAACGTGAAAAGCGTGAGAGTCTAAAAAACAAGGGGTAATGAAAGTAATTAAATAACCGAATTCATGATTCTTTTTTTTTTTTTTTTTTTATTACATCGATGGATTATCGATCTTTCTGAAGCATCGTGAAAACGGAATAACAGCTGGAATTAACGTTCGCAAGAAGAACGCCGTCGGGAAACGAAGCAGTTTTACAGAAAATAAATGAACCGGGGTGTACAGAGATAGTATTCGAAGCTCCGTCTTCACGCCCTCTAATTACCTCGTAGACGCGGGCCAGACCCTTCAATGAGAGGCCATAAATTTTCCTTGCATTTGGAAACAGCCCCGAAACTGATACCGCACGACAGAAAAGCCTTTTGTGAATCGAGTCTATGCGTCTTGTAAAATTGCCATCCAGTGGAAGAGGAACGTGCTCGATAAATGTAACTAACCGTTCAATCTTACGGCGCGATAATTGTCAGATAGATATGGGCGATTCTCCTCTTTCTTTTCTTCTTTTCTCTCTTTTTCCTTTCGTAAAACGTTATCTAAGTAAACGTTGTCTATACAAATAAAAGCTCGGTTCTATATCTATGACGATTCATTATACACCCGATAGCATATTATATTGCTTCATTACCGCAACATTAATAAGAGAGACATTTACATCTGAAAACGGTGGCGATACGGACGCTTCGCCGGCAGCCATAAATCACAATGAATTTCAAGCGCGTGTACCCTTTGATGTTTATCACGGCCAATGATACAAATGCATTCCGTGCAATCAAGTTTCTTCGGCCGATCGTGAGGCGTACGCGGCGCGGTAGTGCTCTCAAGAGCGTTAATGTTGTCCCGAGATCGTGTTCCCGTAACACCAATCCGCAATAAAACGAAGTTAATGATACCGTGTCTATCCTTGCTGATTTGTGCGATTTGGGCGGCATAATCACTTCTTCAATCACTTATCGCACACTTACCAATGACGTGGATACCGTTAGAGGATCGATAAATCATCCTATAAGATATATCATCTTACGTGTTTGTCGTACGACTCACGTTCCTTGTACAATACTTAGAAAAACTATCACCTTGGAAAGGAGAGGCCATACTTCTCTCACGCCTTAAATTTTCAGACGAGATATTTGAAAGTCAGAGATAGAAGACGTGAAAAGTAGTCCCTTTTTTTGGACAAAAAGTGGAGACAGAAATCTTTATAGACGTAAAGATAGTAAATAGTTAGTTGTACTTCGTCGTTTCTAGAATCAGTGTTTCTACGGTGCGTGGCACACCGACAGCAATAACATTAGTCGATGGATCGGTTCCGTAGGTGCGTGTCGATAAAGCCAAATTATTTATTGTAGACCGTAGCAACGAACACCGGTGGAGGACATTGATGGCTCTATATTTACCAGCAGACTTTAATCTACGACGAAATAATCCATAATCCTGTATCGATAAATTCTGTTACGCGTGTATCGATTGTAGCCGGCGACGTTGAAGAGCACTTGCCGGCTAGTGCGAAATGAGTCAACGACTTTCGATCCGCGAGAGCATAGAGAAACCTGTTCGACGAGAGTGCTAGCCGATCAATCGCCTTTTACCATTCCTACGATTCCTCCTACGATCGCCGCATTCCGTCGTATCGTCGACCCGATTTGCACACTCTCTAATCGGACGATTAAATCTTCCGTCTTTCCTCCGCGATAAAGGCAAAAAGGTAATAGCAAACCGTTTTCCGACCTTTGTCGATCGAAGAAGCGAAAAACGAGCGTGCGCGCGCGCGCTAGCCGCACGATTCATCGACTATAAATCTTGTTGCAGTTATTGAATGGAAGACGCCGAGTTGATTCAGGAATACGCGAGCAAAACGACGCCCGGTTGAGAGGATTCTTTCCTCCGGGCCGTGAGCCGGGACCGGGGCCGAAACTTGACGTTAGATGGAACGAGAACGATGCAACACCGCCGCCTTCTTGAATATTAAATTCTTTCTGCCGTTGAATTTAGTATTTATAGAAGGACGTAAAGAATAAGGTTCGTTCAATAAAATCCCGTTTCTTGTCTTTGAATAAGCACGCGCCTACGTCACGAAAGCTCATAAAATAATCTGTACACCTTTTGTATGCATAAAGAGAGAGAGTCCCTCTCGCGTGGTTCTCCTGCGGGAGGAGAAAATAAAAAAAAAAGGAGGAAGAGTACAGCGGCGGGGCCTTAAACCGGACCAAAGGGCGCGAGAAGGAGGCTTAGGAGAAGAATATCGTAGGGAAGAGTGAAACAGGACTGTGAAGAAAGAGAGGTAACAGGGGTAAGAAGAGAGGACCAAACCACGAAAGACGAACGATCTAAGACCCAGCTGAGTTGGTGTAGAGAATAGGCGGTGTCCAAAGAGCGGGACAGAGTTCGAGAGGTCCCGATCTGCCTACGACAAAGCGAGACGCTTCTAGGGATCCTCTCGGCAAGGGGGACAAAGACATCGCTAGAAACAGCTGACTACCGGAATTCGTGGTTCCGGAGGGGTGAGTACGACGAGGAAGGCACTTGAACCCCAATTGGACGAGGGCTTCCCCATTATACTCGACGTGCCCAACGATTTTACACGCACTTGACTCCATTCTACCTATCCACCAGACGTAACTTTATCGCTGTACGACCGAGTTTCCACGATCTGACGTTGGTTTCCAACGTTGGGACGCGAACTGCACGAGAATACACGACGCACGGCAAACGTACAACGGCCGAACGTAGATAATACGTACCATCTACGATTCGCTCTGGTTTTCGCAGGGATCGGAAATAGATCTTCTACTTTTAGCAAATACTTAACAGTGAACGTAACGAGTATTCTAGCTAACATTGTATTAATCGGAAAACCTATTTGGCTCGCCTCGTACGTCTCACGGTCGAGTCTACGAATTGATACGCGAAACTAAGAGGCTCGAGATCGATGGAAGAAGCGGGAAAGATTAATTTTAGCGAGAAACGAAATTCTCGAATGTGAAACGGAGACCGTGTGCGCGCGCTTTTTTTACCAACGACCCCGGGGGGTGGAAAGAAGGCGCGCTCGAGAGAGGCGCCTCCTCGGACAAAGAGGCAGACGCGCACACATTAATGATAACTCGAAGTGTCACTTTGCACGTCGCTTTCACGCGGGTGAGTTAGTTATTACCGACACCCCCGTCTCCCCCTGCACGCGGTGCATTCATTCGCGCAGAAGGCAACGGGATATTTTTAGTTGGCTGCCAACTATAAATCCGTTATCTCGGCTACGCTTCATGACGGATACGTCGTATTTCAATCGACACACAAATAGACTCGACCGAAAAAAATTACGACCAGTTTCGACGTAACAACACAACAGCAACTTACATTTGACAATAGTATACAGCTCGTGTCTTCCATTTTTCGGAACGGAACCAAGGGTGGAATGATTTGTTTAGATATGTATCGGGTTAGCAAACATAGAGCGGAGTTTTCGCGTTAAAGCCCGTGTCGCGCCTGGTCCCGGTTTTCCCTCCTGTACGAAATACAATGGAAAGACGCGAGACGAAAATATCGTCAAGAAAATCGGGGAGAGACGCGGTTCCAACTATCGGACGTGTAAGTTCCACGCGATTCGAACGTTGACCGTGAAACATTTGACGAGGGCGATTTAGCCTGGCGTATAATGGAGCTGGGTAAACTCGATCCACCACGCCTTTCCCGACCACGTGGCCTTCTCTACATACTACCGACCCGCTGCTGCTCTCTCTCCCCTAAGCATCGTATGGTCGCTTCTCTATATTTCATCACGGCTGTTATGATAATCGTTGGATGAGAGAGAGAGAAAGCGAGAGAGTGAGAGAAAGAGAGAAAGAGAGGAAGAGAGAGAGAGAGAGAGATCTTATGAATGTAAACTCACCTGCTATAGCCATCCAGGGGTAGAAGGTATGGTTGGTGGGTTGCTGATGTAGTTGCGTGGCAACCGGTTGGCTCGCGGACGAGTTCAAACTGCAGGTGTTCCAGGACGACGTGAGGGACCTCGAGGAACTGTTGTTACCAGGACTCGATGCCGGGTCGCCGCCTACGAGACCACCGTAGCTACCAACCCTCGTTCCTTCTGGAGTGCACGCCGAAGGACGGACCACCGAATTGCTCTGACTGTTCGACCCCGAGGTCGCTGACTGCCAAACGTCCTTGACGGCCGCGGCTGCCATCACCGCAGCGTAACCATTCTGATGCGCCGATGCTTGATCTTGTTGCTTACAGTCCTTGGTTGCTGTGGTCGAATAGGAAGAGGTGGTGTGTCCGGTCGCCTCCGGTGTCGTCGAGTAAAGTTTGCAGGCCGTCGCGACGCTCGCGTCGTACGGCGAATCTTGAGGTGGTCTCGTGTTCGTACCTCCGCCTGGATGTATGCCCAACGACGAGGACGTGTGATGATGATGCTGCGTAGACGCGTAAGGTGACATACCCAGGCCGAGAGGGAAGCCTCGATAGGCCGCGGCTGTGGCGGGATCGTGATGCTGACTGGCGGCTCCTGTCTGATGGTGGTGACTTCCGTAGAAGCCACCCGCAGTCTGCTCAAAGTACGAGTTCATTATCCCGGGTATTTTGAATCACTTGCACTGAAACACCGCCACTCGAGAAACAAAAAAAATAACACGCGAGAGCGAGGAGGCAAAAAAGGCAAGGGCCTCGTGTTCGCGAGACGACTGTTCTCGGTAGAGACTTCTCCGAATCCTTCGAGAGGACGGAAAAGGAGGAACGACTGCACGATCGAGTGTTTTGTTGCGTGGCTAGTCACGAGCGACGTTAAGAGTCCATGCTCCGCGCGACCCGATATCTCGTTCGCGTTCTCCGAGTTCGTGGAAAAGGTCCGTTCACCGTTCGAAAGGCACCCCGACGTTCGTTGGACGAGAGACGAGAATTGTCGAGGTGATGGTCGTGGTGGTCGCTGTCGTTCCTACTCCGTGTGTCCGGTGGTGGTTGGCGCCAAAAGGCGTGATGTAGGCGCGTCGCGTCGAGCACCGATACGCTGTTTGACGCGAGTGGCGACAGGTGACAGCGTCGACGAGGGACAAGCAAATGGGCATTAAACCGTTTTAAGAGGTCATAAAAGTCATCGGTAGGTATAAGCGGTTGCACCCAAGAGTGTCAATGTCAGTAGGCCGTAGAAGTATAATTCCGAATGGGACTCATGGCAGCGGCGGGGGCTTTTATGGGCTTGTTATGGTTACCGCTACCGGCAAGAGTGTAAACCGGCGGTCTAGGTGGTGGAAACGAGCGATGATCGTTAAACCGTTACGACGCAATAAACCGGGGTAATAAGACGAGCTATAAAACTGGCTGTGGGTCTCTCTACCGCGTGCGCGCCCGTCGACGATTCGGTCGGCCGGCACGCGACGATTTCTCCCTCGCGAAAGACCTCTCTCTTTCTCCTCTGTGCGTCTGTCGTATCGAAATGATTTCTATGCGATATGATATTTCTCTCTGTTATCGGTGACACAGGCCCTGGGCCCCGTGGCGTGTCTCGTAAACGTTGGTCGTACTTTTTAAAAGGACCGAAGCGACCGCTCCGACTCTGTCCGCACTGCACTAGCACTAGCCGAAATGTGACTTCGCTGATGACTGCGAGGTTCGGTACGAGGCGACGTACGAAGGGGATCGTAACGAACCACGGTATGCCAGTGCGGTGGTCCACGGCACACTACCGCTTTTCTCGCGCCCCGTGTACCGCCACTCTGTACCGTCCTCCGTCTCTTACTCGCTCGTTCGCCTCCTTTCCTCTCTCTCTTTCACCGTCGACCTCTCTTCCTTCCACCATCGACTTTCCCGTCTCACTTCTCTCGCTCTACCTCACTCTTTCTCGCTCCGTCTCTCGTCCGCCAGCCCCAGAGTCTCGCCTCTTTCTCCTTTCCACTATCATTCCCTCTCTTCGTTCGTGAGCCACGACCGTCTCACTCGCGCGCGCACACTCTTCCACGGTTAACTCTATTGTGCGAACGAGGTACGCGCGCTGCTTTTCCTCCTTGTCTTTCACGCGCCGTTCCCCTCTCCAACGCGATAACCGACTTCTCTCGCTTGCTCCGTCGTCGCTCGGCTCCCCCTCCCCCGCACGCTACGCCCCCTCCACGCTTATCCACTCGCCCTCTCGATCCGTCTCGCTCCACCTCTCGACAACGTTTCGTCTCGTCTCCCGCGCTCTCTGCCACACCGGCTCCTCTCTCTTTCCTTTTCTCTCGATTAGACTACGCAGCGCCCCCTGTTGATCGTTCGAGTAACTCAACGACGTGCCGCGAGATTAAATTCGTACGCGGTGCTGGTGTGCTCCGCCTGGTATTGTACGTACGCGTTTTTGCGTTTTAGCCATCAAAACTAGATGAGACGAAGGAAGAAGATCGAGCAGATCGGAAGAAGTACGAAGAGAAGGCCAAGGGAGGTTCGCCGAGACGCGAGAAAATAAAAGGATCGAAAACGACGGATAACCGATGGGATCGAAAAGAGACGAATATACATTGCCGCTACGTTAGGGTGTAAGAGGTACGCGAGAGTACCGAAGCGAAGGTAAAGAGAAAGAGAAAGGCAGGGGAACGGTGAAGGAGCGGCAGAAAGAGAAAGAAGAAGAGAGAGACGGAATAAGAAGCGAAATTGCGGCAGCTAAGAGGGAGACGAGAGGTACTAGCCCGCGTAGATCGGACGGCGAGGAGAAGGGGGAAGAAAACAGGGTGCCAAGGGAGGAGGTTATGCTTAAGGACCAATCAGAATTGAATTCGTCACGAGTACCACGCCGGCACAGCACGAAAATTCCTACGCCATGTGAAAGTAGTTCCAAGTTGGAACGACGCCCATGACTGGTTAGGCGCCGCCCCGCGTTACCCCCACCAGTGAAAACACGCGAGTAGCCGCGGATACAGACACCGCCGGCCGCCGTACGGTAGAGCGAAAGCTGCACGCCACGCGCGTCACGCAACGTTTCGTTTCCTCTCCGCTCCCCCTCTTCGGCCCTCACCGCGCCCCCGCAGCTTCTGGGGATACGTGCACCGCCACCTCTGTGTTTCGTCGCGAACTAATGCTGCCAGATCCATTCAGACGTTCAAACGACCAACATCAACGAGGCACCTTGCGATTATCGTCATTGCCGAAAACGGTCTTCGCGAATCTACTCTTACGACGGAAGATCTTTTCATCGACGTGCGATTCGCAAAAGCCAGAGGAAAAGAGAATCGAATGGTGAGGGGGAGAGAGAGAGAGAGAGAGACAGACAGACAGACAGACAGACAGAAAGAGAATGAGAGAAAGAGACGGCGGAAATATTTTGAAGCGAAAGGAACGCCGTGTTTCCGTCTCGTACGGATTCGAAGATTTCAGGTCGAACCGGTCCGAGGTTTCCCAAGTCTGTCCGTGGATTCGATGATGACGCGATTGCGAGTACGAACGACAAGAATGTTATCATAAACGTCTTTTACGAGATACTTGGACGTTTTACGAACCAATTAGACTACGGCCATACAATTAAAATGCCGTAAAAGTGAGGTTCGTGAGGGAAGCGGGCAAGCGCCGTGGCGCGCGCCGCCACCAGTATCGGGAATGTTTATTGGGATGTAAATGTCGCTGGATTATCGCCCCCGCGGTTCGCACCTCGTAAATTATTCCGTAACGAGCCGAGTAATGCCCATCATAAGCTGCTCTCAGGGGCCGGACCGGACTATTTGCTCGTTCACTTTCGCCATTATGGATGTTTAGGATATAACCCATCGACTTCGCTACCAGCCTCCAGAAAAAACATTTGGATTTTTGCTATTCATCGAACGACGCCTGACTACGAACAATTATTCGTACATTGTCTACCGCGCCCATTGCTGCGTCTAACATCGATGTTTGTCAACTTTCGTAATTATTTACGACGATATGCGTGTTTGTGTGCAATTTCATTTTCTCTTTCTATGATCTATATCTAACTTGATCCAATCATAATAAATAGGGCAGGTTCTTAATTTAGAAACATCTTACATGTAATTTTTCAAAGCGATGTTACGGATATTATGTTTCGAAATTCTAAATTATCACGCGTATGCGTCAAAGAAGTTGCGTTAACCATTAGATAAACGATAGTAGAAGCGATAAATCGAAATGGAAATGCTAGGCAATGAGAGAACACGTAGAGTTTTCGCGGTTACGATTGTTAGGATTTCAATGGATTATTACGAGTTGCCGGAGCAATCATCAAATAGCCGAATTGATAGAGCCTTTGATGAAGAGACTTGATGCAGTTTTCGCTTTTGTGGGACTCCGACAGGTGGCAGCCCGTTTGCTTGAAAATCATGACGGCAATAAACTCCGGTTTTATGACCACTTGAACAGAATCGTAAAAGTCAGGGCCTTTAAGCTTATAGCATGGTAGGACGCGTGTCGAATATGGTGGGGGCGTGAAGAGAGCCACCATAACGCGGAAGAAGGGGAAGGGTACCAGGGGCTGTGTGGGTAGCCAAAATGGGCCTAAATGCCCCTTTTAAAACACCATTGAAGATAACCAGCCACCACTAAAAGGGGTTTATTTAATGACCAAGGTTGTTCTCACAAAACCGGACGCTCTGTGGCTACCGACGACAGTTACCTGATGGCTTCATGATTATTACAAGTTTCTTTTTTTTTTTCTTCGCACCAAGTGTTGCACGCTCGAACAGTGTTCACCTGCGTTACAAACACTCATACCTGGCCGTCGTCCCATAGAATGAGCAGAAACAACAGTTAACACACATGAGACAGTCTCACCGATCTTCGTGTAACGAGAGACGAGTTAAAGCGTTTTCGAGTTAATCTCCGCTCTTCAAAAATATTGCTATTGCTGGTTTTAAAGAGACTCATTTTAAGTATCGCACGTACACGCATACAATATATGTATGCATTTGGTTCGAGACACGGCAAGACATTCGTTAATTTTCGCGACCAAATATTAGTTGCGATAAATCTGAACACGTATCAGAGAGTATTATCAAGGAGGAACGATCGCATGTACGCCAAAATGGATGATGGACATTCTCTTCTTATGGATTTAAAATAAAAAGAAAATGGAGAACACAGGCGTTCAAAGGTAGTGGGAGGTATTAGACGGCGTAGCTATAGCAACGAGAAGATGGACACGAAAGCAAAGGGGCCGTTGCACCCGACTCGAGCAAATCTGCACTCTTGCTAAACCAGCATCCATTCTTCATCGCTCTGGTGGCTTTGGCTCTTCTGGTCTCCTTCAGTATGGTTCAACGCACTGCTCGGACTCTCATTTTGGCTGGTCTTTCTTCTTTCCTCCTCCGACTCTTCGCCGTACTCTCCCCCGACTTCGTTTTCTCCTCTTTTGCCTTCTTATACCGCCTCCCTCCGCCTCCCCGGGGAGACCCAGGATGAATATTCGATCATGAACGAGCGTCAGAATTTCAGATAAGCGCGATTCTCGTCGTCGTTATTCGCGCGGATCGAAACTCCTGGGGATCAACCTGTGATATAAGGCCGCTTGCGCCGGTAGATGATAATGGCGAACTGGGCGGTGCATTGAAACGGACCGTGTTTTATATTAAATAATGGATGGAATTAGTTTATAAGAAACTAATCGGAAAAAAAGAAAATTCAGAGAGAATATTGACCAGAAAGCGTACCGACACGCCAATCGTGTGTTCAGAGATACAGAATAAATTATTTGGTGCGAAACTAGAATATATTCCAGCAGAACTGAAATTTGTGTTACATATTTATAAAAAGCGAGGAGCGAGAAAAAAAGCAATTGCTATGTATTTCGATGTAACGTTGATGCATATTTGAAATTTCAACAGCCAGCAACAGATGTAAGAGGTTTTGTAGCGTGAAAATGGAATTTTTTCATTAAAAATTTATATCCATTTACAATTCACAATGCGCATTCGTATAAATCGCGACGGAAAATTGTGAATGAGAAAAATTTCTGCAACGAAAGAAAGTTTATTTACTGCGTTCGTTGAAATGCAAAGTTTCATTTGATTTAATCAACAATTAATATAAATATAAAAATGACGAAAAGGAACAATCGACATGCATATTGATCTACAGTATATTAGGAAGGGAGGCAGGATCGCTCACCAAGGACGCGGAAGAAGTCCTCTTTGCCATCTGGCGGTTTCCTGCAGTATCACCTGACTGCAAAATATCTTTTCTGCAGCTCTCTACAGTTCTCGGCTGCCGATATTTCGATAGGGCGAAAAATGCATCTCGCGACTCAACACTTACACGGTACATAAATATTTTCTGACCCCGTTTCGTATCTAAATAGAAATTCTAAATGACGGTTTCCCGCGGGATTCTGTTGCGGAGAAGCGTTAAGGGGAAAATGAAACGTTTACGGTTGCCAATCCTCCCTGCGCAGCTGCACTCGTAAATCGCGAGGTGGAACGTGAATGTTCAAATAGCTGAACAGATTAATATACGCGGAGCAGTTTTGCGTCTTTGGTTAGCTAATCTTAACGATAATTTTACACGCGGGCAATCTCGTTGGGGAACTGCGAAAACGCGTTGGTAAAACACGTAGTTGAAAAACGGGAAGAAATGGTCAAAGAGGAGAGGAAAAAGGGCACAAGCGAAGACAGCACCTACGTCCACGTAATTGCTAACCAATTTATTTAAACACAAGCTGAACAGTCGTTAAACTTGATGGGGGCCTACCTTACCGGTTGAGGAACCTGTTCAGCAGCGAAACATAATATTAAGGAGCGTTCACACGAGTTTCGATCGCGAGACTTTGCGTGGCCAGTCTTAGAACCACGGCAGAGTTGGACAAAATTTCGAAATTATTAGCTCGAAACCTGTATTTAATGCCATCGTTCGAATCGTTTCGTTTCGATCCAAATCGGTTTCAGCCATGAAGGAAATAAATCGACGCAAAGATAATTGGTGAAGCAAGCCAGCTGCTCGCTTAAATGCGGTCCCTACTTCAAATATTAATATTAATATGTAATATATATATATATGTATATATATTTATATTCACCGCAATGCAATGTTAAATCATAAACTCGAACGTCAAGATGCCATTGTCGATTTAACAGCTTCTATTATAGCACGATGAAACGCACGACGATTTGCATAATTTCAGACGCTATTAAAATTACGTCATGAATTATTAATTTTCATATCATTTTACGCGCGAAGATAGCCCCATTATCATCTTTTTTCGTGGATAGTAACACGCATCGAATTATTCTCCATATCGTTTCGTATCCTTGAACCGATCAAAGTCAATAAGATTGGAAATGTGCGGTGAACACGTGCGCACGAGAAATATCCAGTCGGTGTCGTTCACTCGTGTGTATATTTCATAGCGTTTCAAAGTTATGCAAGCGCGAGTATAAACATGGAAAGATACGATTCATTAGCGTGTTATCAAGATAGCAATGAGTAGTAAGTAATACGTAATGATAGGATACAGAACTGTCGTGGATAATGAAGAAAGTGTGTTTGCGACGACAAAGGGGATAATAACGGTTGGTTAGAAGTAGCCGACCAGGCCGAATGAATGACTGGCAGCTTACACGTAAACAAACAAGTATCAATGCGTCCAAATTGAAACATAAAACGAAATGAATGAGCCCATAAATACTTAGACCTAATGGTAGGGTGCGGGTAAGCTATTGCTCGAAGATCGTTACTTATGCGAACGTTGTAAGAGAACGTGTCCGATACCTTTGTAAATATTGGCGTCGCGTCGCTTCGCTTTAAATGCTAACTTTTCACCGAAATTCTAATGGCATTATTTTTATCGTTTGACTCGATCGATATAGAGGACGCAACTTAAAAAATACATTATTATCAAACGTTCGTAATCGTGTCTCTTTAGATAGCTCAACAGTATAATTAACTTTTTTTTTTAATTTCAAGGTTTGTCTACTACGCCATTCGTTCGTCCTAATATATTTAAATTGGATTCTTCGTCACGTTAATATCATCAGTAGACACCTAGCGATTATTATCGCAATCAAACCAACCTTTTGTTTCGCAAACATAGCCGCTTCACTTGTAGAACGCAAATAGCAGCAAAATTAAATGTGTATTCTATTAATTGAACGTTAACTCACCCCATCGTGTTGCAGATGTTGACCCCTTCTATCATCTAACGGTACCTATGCGAATCTGCTTCTGCATTCTGAAACGAAAGGAGACAACGATTAAGGAAATCTTCTAAAATTACAAGCCGCGTTTAACAAGATTCTATGTGGAACTATGGACTTCTACTTTGTATAAATGGTGCTATTGAAGAGAATCAGTAAGCAGCCCCGATATTCATCCGGGACGAATAATGAACGATTGAGTATCGAGTTTACAATGATTTTCTGTTTCACGGGGACACTGATGGTCTTTGTGCGCGACTGTGCGCGAGCGGGCTATCGTGACATTAAGATTCCAAGAGGGAGGCCTGACAGACGGCCGTGCAACGCCATATTCGCTTTGCTTTCGTCCACGGACTTTAGCTTCTCTGTCACGCAACTAATTCCCCTTTGCTTTTCTTGCGAGATCGAAAAAAAAAAAAATATGAAAAAATGCCGACTTCCAAGAGCACACCGGCGCAACTGATAGCGTTTCAACGACGGTATTGATATTGCTGAACGATCTTTCGGTTTTTCATTGCGTCGGAATTTTTTGCTAACCGCCACCCATAGCCTGAGACGCTCGAGACGATCTAACAACCGATCCTCGTTTATTTCTGTGTTCCACTTCGTTTTATCCTTCCAGAAACATCGGATAGAGCATGAAGAATACGAAGCGCAGTTTATTTTACAGGGTGCGAAGGTTTAAAACCAGTTTGAAGCTGACGAGGCGTGAGACGCTCGAAAATGGAAGGATTCAGTGTCGCAAGGTAATTCAACGTGTCTCTCTTGTTGCATCTATGGCAGCCATATAACGAGAGGGAGACTTAGACGATCCGTGAGCTTGCAATCAGCGAGTCTATCGGGCCAGATTATGCGAGTTAAGTGTTACGTAACGAAAGACATCGACCGTATGTATTAATACCTCGCGTCGTTGAACCGGCGAGGATAGTGCCAGCAATAACAATAATGCATTTCTCCGTAGCTTAGCCTGGTGCTGTACACGCGACTCCACGACATGGATTTGCAATTCGAACGTCTATAGGCGTAATACGTATAAATCGAGAGGCTTCTCGGGATGTCTGCGCGAACGGATAAACGTGGTTAGAAGAGGGAAAGTACGTGGAAAGGGAAACTAGACTTTCCTGGACGAGAAGAGATGGATTCAAAGGTGTAGAAATAAAGGGAACAATACAAGTTAAGAATATCGCGGTATCTTTTTTTTTTCAAGATCGAGCGGATAACAGCATCGTTATTCTGCAACATGGATGCAACAGCTGCAACACAAGTCACGTTTGTTTGGCTTAAGCCAATTCTCCGTCATTTCGTATGTGAGCTCTTTCAGGAAATTTTTTGTGTAAACGTTCGTCGAAGAATAAAGAATCCATTATGCGGTGTTAATGCACGTTTGAAGAAACGAAATCTGCATACTTGTTTATACAGGAATCTTGCCAAAACTTACATGTTTCCATTTTCAATAGTTTTAATTTATATATTCTGACCGTAACAGTGGCTTAATAGGTAGCGTCATCTTTGAAAACAATCTTAAAACAGCGCAATTAGGACCTATATATCATCCCACTTCCTCTTATTATGTAGACAACAATCATCTTCCTATATCTTTTCTCCGTATCACGCTAACATTTTCCAGCGTAGAATACACAATTATATGCAATTATATACTAATCATTTTCGTCCAATCTATTGTAATTAAAATTCATTTAATAGACCTATTTTTACAAGATTTGAAACAGGCAGATCATTAGACTATAAACACCTGAGTGGTTACATAAATATGTAACGGTACAACGATTCTTTGTTCTCCTTATTTTCATCTACCAGCTGAATTTCTAAACATTGATCTTACTGTGTTATGTTAAATGTTATCTAGGTTGTGTTTCAGTGTAGGCTCGTCTACTTGTATCTATCTAATATCATACTTCTATGATATCGGACTTTTTTCAGTTTTTATCGTTGCTGCTGTTTTTTAATCACATAGACCGAAAGCAAGAAGCAACGAAAAAAAAGAAAGAAGGGAAGAAAGAGAAGAAGAAAGAAGAGAAGTAAGGAATAGCAGGCAACTTTTTATATCTCGCATTATCGTTACTCGACTCTAAATCTGTTCCACCAAAAAACAATCGATAGTTTTAATCGTGAACGTTCTGTATCTTGTTTGGGGTTTTTCCATATTTCTGACCATTCAAACACTTTACCAACTTTAACCAATTAAATCAATTACGTCTAACAACTGCTTCGAGTACTGATCAATTGGACGCAGATCTCAATCAAGGTATGCTGGAAGACTTTATTTTCAATATGAAAAGATGGATACCTAGGTCAAGTTTCTCCGTGCGTGCCTTCTGTACAAAGATACGCTTTCTAACTTGAAAGAAAACAATGTAGTCTCTTCTTTTTTATTTTCCTTGCTCATTGATTACTCTTACTATTATCGATTCGCAATCGCACGATGCTTGCGGACTAATGCATGGCGTACTCGTTCGCGTGCTTCGCGCATGGTCATACATTCGATAGTTCTATGATTTTGCTACTTGCTCTCCTAAATTTACATCGAACTGTTTCCAGTCTCTGTGACTCATTGCTCGCACCGCAAGTTGCTCAAGTATGGAGGAATATGTAATTCTTCCCTAAACCGTGCATTATAAATCCTTCGTCATTTTCTTACCCGGACAAAGATCTATATTAAGCTAATTTTAGATCTCGTAATTGGATGATGTAAAGCGGAATTTAATTTTGTCCCTCAACTAGTAGACTAGACTACTAGACTACTATGATAGTCTGAATTAGGATAGAGTCAAGTTACTTAATTGATATCGTTGAATTATAGATGATCCACAACAGTTTGGATTAAATGTTAGCTACACTGTTTTACAGTATTTCTTAATTTTTATTTGTATTCTGTGTTTTATATGACGAATATTATCACAATAGCATTCTTAATATAATTGAAATAAAATACCCTCTTACTATTAAGTAGATTTTTAGGACATTTTTCAAATTCGATATATATATATATATATAATTTATCTATTCAGAGAAGCAAGCATATTTCTCAGTATGTGAAGAGAAAAGTGACTATCGCTTCGTGATACTAGATCGCCAGAAGGATCCTACGGCCAATGTATGAGACTCCTATGTAAAGACCCATTGTAGGGAGATCGCAGCCTATCTCTCTTTACATGAGCCTACAGGCCAAGTAGAGTCAGAACTTGGCATTCTCGTTGGCGATATCTTGAATGGCAAGACTTATATAATGCAAAAGTTGTGATTAATGCAAATCTTATGTTTCTGCTGTAGGCATCTAATATTGGTGAGATTTTATAATTAATATTGTTTATCAAAGAAAAATGAGTCTGTAGAGTGACATTAAGTTAAGAATTATGCTCATGTCTTAAGGATATTGCCACAATTCGTTTTAAATATCAAAAGTTCCTTTTTGATCTATAAATTCTGAAGAGTATATTATGCTTACCGGTATATTAATATATGTACATAAATTAAGGTAGATTAAGTTGACTTTTAAACAATTTCGAACGTAAAATTAACTTAATACATGTTCCGTCGCATGGATGTTGAATTTTAAATTGATACTCTATATCTTCTTTATGAAATAACTTTATTATATCAATATATTATTTCGTAATAAAGAAATTTAATGATTAGTAAGAAATGGATTTAAATATTAGTTAAGAAATAAAATGATCAATGTTCTGGATAAAATGTATCTGACAGAAATAGATAAGATATCTAGATATTAAATACAATTTCGACATCGGAATCTATATAAATTAATAAGCATATAATTGAGATATTTGAATCAACTCTAATACGGTTTTTAAAATATTACTTGCTATTAGCAAGTTATATATAATGCATTGTTTCACACAATCTCAAACACTTCTCATAGTTCAATCTATCACGAAACGATCAATCCATACATAATACATACGAGTGTTCATAAATATTCAGTAACTACCTACCGACAGAATATTTTAATGCAAGAAAAAAGTGACTTTTCTAAGGAAGTAACCGAGGCGTGACCGTAGAAAACTGTAAGCGATGTATATCTACCCAATGGCTTTGAAACAGGAAGAAAATGGGGAAAAGAAAATGAAAAGTGTCTTTATTAAAGACGACCCGTGCCGAATTTGAGCGAGTGTCTTTCTTCCCAATGATCGTTTCGGGTCCACCATCATGATCTTCTTCATGGTGGTCGGTTAGATGGGGGCGAGGACTGGATTTAAAGATGTTCTAGGAAGGGGACGTGTTTGAAAGAAAAGGGGAGGACTCGTAGCCTTTGTGGCCGGGTTACCTCCACTGACAACTCCGCCTTTAAAATAGCACTGGTTCGGCTTCGTTTGTTTCACAGTGAAACGAAACTGCACAAAAACTGTTCCATCAAATTATTTCTTCCGTTTTCCCTCTAGTATTAAATAGCTCATTAATGTCCATTCTCCAAACCTATTGTTCATAAAAAGTCTGTACCGAAGCAGTTTCCTTCAAACTAAGGTACCAAAGCGACACAATTTTTAAATTCTCATGGCATTTTTTAGTAAAAATAATAAACTAAATTTTTACTTATTTTTTCTATTTTTCTGGCAATATCAATTATGTATCATGGGAATTTCCTTTAAACTGAGCTACCTACTATAAAACAGCGCGCTTCTAAAACTTCTAAAGTTTAGTTTTCAAGTATTAGGTTGTTCAAAAAGTTTCTTTTGTTTTATAAGGAAACAATAGATGTACCTTTTTTTGTTTTATACTATTTTATCGAATTATGTATGACCCGTTTTGTTCTATTGCAACGATAATTCGATAAAAATAATATAAAACAAAAAATGTTGTGCATCTATTATTTCTTATAAAACGAAAGAAACTTTTGGGACAACCTAACAATTTTACTTAGTAAAGTAAAGTAAAAATTATAAATTAAATTTTGAAGACGCGATTAGAAAATTGATATGTCTATAACGAATGAAGGAAAATGTGAAATTGTTACAGAAAATGTAGGAGTGGCTTGGAGGTTCATAAGGAAAGTACCTGCTACCCCGGCAACTCCGCCCTCGAAATACTCGTAGGCTTTCTTGGCCCGACATTCCTTTCATCACCATCAAGGTCAAGGTAGGTTAGAAAAATTTAGAATGCCCAGACTTCTAAAAACCTGACATTCCATTCGCAGACGTCAAAGACCATCTTTCTCTTGATAGAGCGACTGCGAGCAGAATAAATTGCTTCCGTCCAGTTAAAAATAATTCGTCGAAAATAATAAAAAAAATCATGGGCCATTTTATCCTTTAAGCAATTGAATTTTCTCGTACCCCTATGTCGCCTCCATAAATCTATGGAATCTCCCAAGCAAGGCTACATTAAAAAATAAAAGGAAGAATAAATAAAAAGAACCACTGCAATATTTACAGTTACGCAAGAAGAAGAAGAAGAGAGTAACTCATCTTACATCCATTTTTCTTTTTGCGAATGAAATATTCGTTGCGCAATACGAAAGTACATAAGTTCACGATACTCGAGAGGAATCGAACAAAATGACAAGTTAAAAGATATACAACAGCGTTTAAATTGTCGGAAAGAAAAATCGGAGTTTTAACAATAGCGGCATCAGCAGCTAATTAAAAGGAGCGGTAATGCAGAAAAATCTGTGTCGCAACGGAAGATTTAAGAGGAGAATGCGTGGAGGGTGCGCAAGTCAACGGGCGGGAGACTGTACGGAGGCCAGAGAAGTGGGTGATGAATAATGGATGGTACGACGTGGCTATCTCGTGCCCAGTATAGCCTGTAGGACTTTGCGGTAATGGTCCGTAAATTGCTGAACTGTAGGGATAATGAAATCGCCGCGGTTGGCTCTGTAAACGCTTCGTTATTACGCGTTTCTGTACCCCCGCGGTCGCGCCTCACGTTATCAAACCGTTCCGATATTTCGCCCAATTAGAAATACATAAGTATAAATTTCTCTAATAGTTACGTTACGTTTCTTCAACGAAAATAAACTCCTGCTTTACGTGCTATTTTGGTACGATAATGACATATCGTTACTGTGATACATACTTGCAAGAATATACATATTAAAGAATCAAAGTATCTTCTGCTATATTTATGCATTAGAGAACTAGGTTTCTTAGTCTTACAGAAGTAGTAGTGGTTTTTCTAGATTATGCATTGTGTCCATCTTACCTTATATTTTTTGTACGATTTCGAATGAAACTTTTCGTGCTTCAAGAATATTTACCTTTCGGTTGATACTTTCGCGTGTAGCTTTCGTTACAAGACACGACTGGTATTAAAGAGTTTTCGAGGTTAGTAACGGTATCGAGAAATTCATTCCGGTGAGCGTAACGTGGACAGAAACACGAACACCGTGGAAAAATGTTTCTCATTGCAAAGACAATAGGAATGCATCTCCTATTACAACGAAAGCATATCTAGTCAAAGCACTTCTGACCTGAATCGTGAGGGCAAATAAGCGATATCCTATAATCGTTTCTTTGATGACCTTAAGTAAGTGCAAGCAGGTAGGTAAGCCAAGCAAAGGTAAATAGGCGTGCCGCAATGTTTGGACAGAACAACCACCAGGTGGCACGCCCACCTAATTTCCCTAATCTGCCATGCAAATCGGCCACATTAGGACTTCTCTTTACTCTGGTCACTGGAAATTTCATAACAGGTAAATATCCCACTGGGACCTAACTATACGAGCCATTCATCCTGGAGTATTCCTATCAAATACATAATAAAAGGGAAGCTTATCTTAAATAAGATCGTTGTACAAAGTGCTATAATAAAGAGTCGATGCCAAATAATTTCACTTTCCATGTTGGAACGTCTCGGTAATTACCAATCTGTCAGTCGTTTAAACCAGTTTAAAGCAAAACAGATTTCAACTGTCGCTACCTTCTTATTGCTCGACATTGCTAGCTAACTTTACCGTCCAATTATTCAAAATTACTAAGGCAGCGAGTTGTAGGAAAGTGAAACGAGAACGAGAACACGGCCAGATGAAAAGAGCATCGCGATTCTTCGCATGGTGTTCTTGTAATTATTTCACGTAGCTCGGTGTCTACCTACTTAATGCACTGGCGTGATATGCACATTAATGGCGTCATACACGATAACCCTAGGCGCTAACAAGAAGTGACTGACGCCTGAACGTTTTAGATTAACCAGATAGGTTACTACATAAACGAACTTCCGGTGCGCGTGTGAATAATGTGCTGGCAGCAAAAAATATTGCATTTTTGATAGCGCGCGGGAAACTTCTGGATCGATACTCCCATGTTCCTCGTTGAATTGAACAAGGTTAATCTTTGTCTATCACGTGATATCGAGTCGTACGTTCCATTCACTGGTCCATCATACTATCATACTAATTTAGTGAGTTCAATTCGTTTCGCCTTATCCAGCGGACTATGAGGATTGTGCGAAGAGACGTTCGACTCGTGGATCAAAATTATAACTTGGAAGCTAAGATATCTGGAGTAAATCAGAATGCAACAGATTCGAACAAACGGCAGAGGAATGGTCGTTGCAAGTATTGTACTTACCAGGTCAGTTTTTATCGAGCGTAAATTATGCCGGCAAGAAGAATGATGCCGCGGTTCTACTTCTTTAAAATGTACATTCAATTCCGAAAGTAGGTAGGTACTTCGAACGTTACTTCATCCATATAGCTTGCGTTCGTAGTAAAAAGCTCCAGGTTGAAACTTGCTCGATCGAAGAAAGAACTGCACGTCGAGACTATAAGTACCTATAGTATAAAACTATGGTATCGAACCCTTGATAAAAATATCGAAGAAATTTAAGGCATCCACTACTAGTCGGTAGTTCGGAAGAAGCAACGATGCATATCGCTGAACCGTTCGGTTTAGACTTTGTAATATTACATACGACTTCTACGGTTAACTGTACGTACGATCATAGAAACAATAGAAGTGCGATAGGATCGCGAAACAGAAGTCGTGGATTATCGGGTAGACCAATACTCCTAGATATCCAGCGCGTAGGCTTGGACAGGGTCGTGCAGTATACGTGGTGTACATAAGAGTGGCGACGTGGGCTGGTAAGCTTTTCATCAAGTGGGTTCATCGGGGCCAAGAAGAGCCTTTTGGAATGTGCTTGATCTAAAGAAATGCTGGGAGACGCCGGTGAATTAAGCCGAAAAGAGACAGAGAAGATACACGCTAAGCGGAGAAACGGCAAAAACATGATCCCCCCATTAATACTATCTTCCCTTCTCCTCCTTTTATTCCTTCTATTTTGGCTCCTCCTTGCTTCCATCTCGACGGATATTATAATATTTTTACGCATTTTTGCCGTATTATTTTTCTACGTCTGTCTACTGATTTACATTGTCATTGGAGATATACGTACAGTTCTACTTCGCTGATTCTGTCGAAAAAAAAAGATTATGAATCAACTTTTTCACCGGCTACTCTGACTATATTCTAATTCTATTACCATTTCTCTCTCGTTCTGACACATTTTCATATTCCTTTTTATCTTTGTTTATTGATTAATAGCCAAGCTAACCACATGAGATTGTTCACGGTTGAATAAAGTCATTCTAGTTTTTTCTGACGGTATCGCGCATCGGTATAATTTACTGATTTAAATTATATTGTATAATGACGTATCGAAATATGGAGTATAGCTGTAAAGATAAAAAGAAGGAGTCGTGTGTAGGATTATAGAATGTATAAAACTATCG
Organism: Bombus confusus; assembly: GCA_014737475.1. NCBI lineage: Eukaryota > Metazoa > Arthropoda > Insecta > Hymenoptera > Apidae > Bombus > Bombus confusus. The sequence goes on along the minus strand of JACXIV010000018.1, from coordinate 1,115,341 downwards.
TAAAATCGGTAAGTTTATCAGAATTTTACCGATGAGTTTATCTAAGATCGAGGAATATTTACTAGGCTTACTTTCTGCTACTTGCGAGCAAACATGACGGTGGCTGCGCAAGGGGAAACATTTATCTGATATATAACACGTTTATAAGTTCCGCGGAGACGAGAGAGGCAACATGAAACTCAAGCTAAAGTACTCAGCTTGATAGGCAATGAAGTGTAAGTGGATATGTTTCGTCGTCTGCTAAAACGCGATGATATCGGGATTCTCTTATACAGGCCGGTGAAAATAAATGGGTAAATCAACGAATGTAACCCTACTTAACGCCTGTGATCGTTTTGCTTCTGTTCTTGTTAGAAAGAAACCGCAAATGCATTTATTTTTGTGAGCCATGTCGCGTCGTTCCGTGCCATAAGGATAAAGAAATGGTTAAAAATACAATCGAAAAAATAGCTTAAGAATGCTTTTCACCACGGTCGAAAAATAAATTGAACATGTAATATCCATAAATACGTTTTTGCTATTGTTCCAAACGCGACAACGGTCGCTGTAGCATAATCAACAACGGGATAACGTTACATTATAAAATATTAACGGCCATGCGGTTGAACGAGGAACGCAATATCCAGAGCGAGACCGGAACGAGTAAAATAAATGGATGAAAAAAAGGAACTGATAGAAGTACAAGGCGTATAAAAACAGCCGTTCCGAAAAACCACAGTGTACCATTCGAAGCTTTATTTTTGCGTATTATTCGTTACTTCTAGTGTTTTCGTTTTTCTGCTGCCACGTTATTTATGTAAATTAATCTCTGCCCATCCATTAGATAATTATAATTATAATAATAAAATTATATATAACGTAAAAATTATCGGTTAGACTACAAAAAAAAAAAAAAAGAAAAAAATAACACGGAACCTCATCTCAAACGTAGAAAATTATAACGTTACAACGAAGAAAAAAATACTTAACATAAATAAAATGTTCTTTCTTTTTAAAAAAAACTGTAGTTACTTACATACTTGTAAAATATCGCCTAAGAGTCATGCACGAACAAAGGGTATCTACCTCAAGTATCTAAAGTCACAAACTATCGTTATAATTTTCAATCTAGAGTTACGACCGGCCTTAATAACGACTGGAGAAAAAAAGTGAAAATATGGTAAAATGTACCTGAACAGTAGCGTCAGCCAATGTTGGTAAGGCGTACACGCAGCGTAAGTCGCGTGATGGTTGCTAAGGTTGCAACACTGACTACCGTGGTGCATCGCGCTCAGCTGACACGCAAGATGGCTGCCCATTCCAAGGGCGTGGCCGTGCGCTGAGCTACGTTTCTGCCGGTTTACGAAAACGTTTTCAACGAAACTCGTCGACAAGAATGGAATTCACTCCCGAGAAAAATCACCGAGTTATGGCTTGCACTTCCACATCGGGCACCCGTTAGCTCACCCACGTTGTTGTTGCACGCGACGCGTACGCCGTGCACACACGGCAGCCATCTTAGGATTCTCCTTCCACCTTCCGCGCACGGTCCATCTGTCGCAGCCTCCGTCACTTCATCCTTCTTCCACCATGGATCTTTCTCTTCCACCTATCCCTAGTTTCGCCTATCCTTAGACCGCCTCTTTGACTCTCAGGTAAGAATCTCGGTTACTGCCGTGCGATTTAGGAAATCTTCCGCGAGCCTTACGAAGCCGAGAAAACTATCCCTTCACGGTGGCTTTAACGATCGATATTGTTTGGTTTTACACGCGCGCCTCTATTACCAGGCTCGTTTCAGTCAACCGAGGGAGAAAGAATCGCTTCCGTTTTTCTCTGACGTTAAGAAAGTTTTATTACAAATAATACCTCGAAATAAGAGCCGCGATATTATTCCTTGGACATTTTTTAATGGCGACTTATCACAGCCTCCGAAACGGCACGATTTTATAAATGGTGTGCAGTCTTTGCTAAAAGTATTTATTTGTATCGTACGCCTTTTCTTTATTCGACGCAGCATGATTATATAGTTTCTTTCTGGAATTTAGATACGACGAAAGATAACATCTTCTATTTCCTTTAGATTTTTCAATGAAAGAATTTTGAGTCGTTTACAGACATTTTAATGCTATAATAAAACAATGTAACAAGAAGTTTAAAATACCTATGTATAGACGTGGAAACAGGCGCATTATTTTTTACAGCGTGAACGAGATAGATCAGAAATTTCGAAGCTTCCCCCTTACATGTATCTTTCATGTAACCCGCCCTTGTCGTCGTTCCCCTCCTTCGTATTCTATTCCTCTACTCCTGCGTGTGTCGAGCAGCGCTGCGCTGCGTGAGCGTCGGCAGACGCACGGCACGATACATTTTCGTGCGTGTCTTTTCGTGGAAAATCAACGACGACGGGGAAGGATGACGACGATTTCGGAGGGCTGTACACGTCGGTAGTCAGCGGAACAACCGAAGAGCCGCGGCGGCGGACGTCGCGTCAAGAAAAAGAGGAAGAAAAGAGTGTGGCAGAAGTTTAAAAATATTTGGGGTAAGTGTAGACGAAACAGTATGCGATTGTATGTACCCGTTTCTGGCTAGCGATGTGAGCTGTGGCTTGGTTCTCCTCGAGGCAGGCGCGCCAACCGGTATAGCGATGGGAGACGCGATGGAGGGAGTAGGGCAGCCATCTTGACTATAGACGCCGTCTCGCTCGGCCACGTTCATAGTCCCAGTAACTCCATCGCAGTTTACGCTTGCGCATTATTGCCCGGTCGCTGAATTTCTTCTTCTTCTTCCACCCTTTGACACGTGCCGCCGCCCGATTCCCGGAGGAGCAAAACACTTATAGATTCGAATTCGAAGCATGGTTTAATCTCTCGCTCTCTGACTTTGCAATATCCTTTTTGGCAGAGAAACGTCCTTTCTTTTTTTTTTCTCTCTTTTATGTCTTCGTATTCTCTTCTCGTATGCCTCGTTCGTAACGAAAGTAATAGAAACGTATAGTCGAGAATATTAGTTACCCTTTAACGTTCCTCTCCTGGTGATTTTATTTTTCATATTCTCCTTTCAAGCCCGCCGTCCACGTAAAATCGTAGGTTTATAGCTTCTATCTTGTAATTGGTGTTTCGACCATCAATTTCCTTCGATGTTATACGCTTTTCAATATGGCGCCTATATTTTATAAATTCATTAAATCCGGTGGCGTCCCGCGAGCTGAAAAACTTGGCCGATTAATTGCTTCGCTCTCGCCTATATATATGTAGGTATATTGAACTAATATCCCGAATGTATGCATTCGATAACGCGGCATTTATTATGCGAACGATAGTATCGCAATAGCATCAATTTATTCCATCGCGAGTGTCATGATTGTAAATTGAATACGTGACGTATCGTTTACGAGCTCAACTAATTTGATGCGCATTTCAAGCAATTAATAAGCGATATAGTGAAATTGTCGTCGGCACAATCGTTGCTCATATAACCAACGTTTACTCTACAGTCTAAAATTTCGTTTGGCGGAAACTTTTTTTAGGCAGATATTATGCAGATACCACGTGAAAATTCTTTAATCCTATCTTACTCGCACGAATAACAAATTAATTTTTATAAAATTTTCATTTCGATATTTGTCATTCAGCGTATATGATCGCCATGATTAAATATTTACATTTATCATTTGCATTTTAAGGTACCTACTTATCTTTCCATCCACGATTTTCCGTATTTCGAATTCACATTAGGGCCAGATTTCTAGCCAAATCGAATCAACCCAACTTGTTATATTTTGGTACAATGATAAGAATCAAAATTTCATTTGTTTTATTTTACGTTACATAACCAATTAAAATTAATAAAAATGCGAGTACAATTATTTTTTATTCCATTATAGGCTTGAAATAAGTAATTAGATCTCTAAAATTTCGCGTTTTGTCTCGTAATATTCAATGATCGTGAGTTGTTCAAACAACTTATAATTTCTCAAATTTGCATTAACTCGAGCATGCGGATACTTACATATATTATCCTCTGCATCGACAGTAATTTTTCATTTTTTTCTGCATTTCATAATTACAATTATAATAAGCTGAATAATCACACGTAGCTGCGTACTTTTTAATTTTCTATTTACCTTTGCGAGGTTATAATCGTTAATAAATTTTGAATGGAGAAGTATTCCTGGCTAGTGGTAGTATCAAAGTTTTTCACGGCGCGTCTCCCCCATTAGCCTCAAACGCATTGTTCAGACTTACTGCATATTGATCCCATCAATCTTCCTACTTTCTCCCTTCTGTCTTTCCTTTTCGCGCGTATAGTAGCGCGCATAAATCTAAGAAGTTCTTGCTGGGTTTGGTCGATACTCCAAGTGCACGCGTATTATACACGTAATAAAAATCGCGTTCTTCGTGAAAGAATCTCTAATGGGATTTTTAACGATACAATTCTCTATAAATTATTTTTTTTTCTTAACGAGAACACGCGGTATTTTATGATAAACGCGAACTTAATATCAGGTTTATGAAAGCAAGTCCCAACGCATTGAAAGCATTATTCGTTCCGGAGGAAAAGCACGTTTACTGATGTTGTATCGCGACCGTATTTATGATTTCAAATGCTGCCTCAAACGTTATCCGGGTCACGCTTTATGCTGCTGATAATCTATTGTTGTTGTCGCACTAAATATTCATCATCCATTTTCTTAAGAAAACTATGCGCCGCCTTCTTATTATACTTGTCTGTATAACCATTATTTCTTCTGCTCTTTTATCAGTCTTTTTACAGCGTGAAATCATATCGTTGACACAAAACATTGATTTTATCAGCTTTATTTCCGCGTGTTACAAATTTATATTTAAATTCGAATGGAAAAAAATGATCATAATTACAAACACCGTCGTCTATTCCTATAACAATTATAAAACTATTAATGTCACGATTATGATATAATTATCGGATAATTCGATCACATTCGGTTATCGTTAGGTAGTAATAATATAAAGTAGAAACACTTGTGCATAATTGATTTTAAGTCGATCGAATATGAAGCATATGTGATAAAACACGATATATATAATTTATCATGTGAGTGGTAGCAAGAAACAAATGGAATAAAAGGTACCGTGGTGTGGAAGAATTAATGGTGAATCCACCAGTGAATAGTTTCCGAGTTGGCTTGGAGGTGTGAAATTTTAAGAATAATCCGTAACGCGGTAACGAGGAGAACGAGCAATCTGCTTGCACTTTTATGCGCCGTTTGGCACACGAGACGCACGTCGCACCTATAAAACGCATAAAACGTCAGGTATAAATGGTCGGCGCGCACTCCTTCGACCGAACCTTTTAAAACGCGCGCCTCCGCCTCGGTTGGATTCAGTAAAAGTTGCCTTTTGTTTGATAGCCAACTAAATCGGCCCGGCAACCCCCTAATGCGTCATTACTGTCGGGTTTTACGACTGCCTCGTATCATTTCACTTAAGTATATTGATATGGCAACGAGTTCTTGACCTGCCTCAACGCCAACGATCCTACCATACTTATGCTATGTACAAACGCGTTTGTCACAGGCTGTGCTTCATGCAGTTTTTGGCACTTGATCGTAAGAGAAATTATCGTTTGCAGGAAATGTGGAACCTACTACTTTGGGTGAAATATAGCCCGGAAACTGAGTTATAAATGAGACCGTGTTACGAACTCTGGATATATTTCGAAATTTCTTTTATATAATTTATTTTACATAATTTTACCGTTTTGCCAGTATTACTTGGAGTTTGTGATTTTCACTATATAAAAATGTTCTGCTTGGTGACGAAATTTCGTTTTTAAAAATACCATAACTATCTCGGCGAACGAGAAACACTTTACGGAAGCAAATGCTCGGCAAGGCGTCGTTTTGTCGACTGATAATGACAGCTTATCTTCAGACTGTCATCCACAGAGTTCGAAGTATGTTCATCTTCCAGAATATTCGTCGAGACACACTTGGTTAATGAATGAAAAATGGTTTCATTCATGATAACCTTCGTGACATTTCACCAATGCACGTAATCAACTTGTTTTTCTCGTACTTTCATCGAAAGGAACTTCCTCCTTAGTTTCACAACTTCCTATTCCCTTACTAATTTTCTAAAGAAACTGCGCAAATTTTTCTTTATATACTTGTTATTTAGTTGCTTCCAATTTTCTGTACAAAGATCCTCTTCAACTTCTTGTTACATTCCAAGCACAGATACAAAGTACACGTCATAAGTGGATAGAAAACAAGATGTCGACTGTGCACCAGAGAACACCTAGCTACTCAGCAAGCATGTTATCACACAAACAAGGGCTCATCTTTATCTCAAGAAAACAACTACCGCATTCCTTGCATATTCAAACTTGCAACTTCAAATTCATATAACACTTGAGCCTTTAAGCAAGATGTACACCGCTGACCATAAGTATCAGAACACCTACTCATTATATTTATTGAAAAATTCGAACGCATTTTACTTTATTTGGTATTTTATATCACGAGACACGTATGATATAAATACAATAACAACTTTACAATAAAATATGTGAAAAGTAAAAGCAATGAAAAGTATTCAATTTGCACTAAATAGCGATAGGTGTTCCAATACTTCTGGTAGGCAACGTAACTCTTTTTATGATATCACAGTACACACGCGATTTTTTGGATGAAGCAGACGAAACGATGGTGTTAGAGGCACGTAGGTCGAAGTCGAACTAACTCTTGTCCGCTTAACCCCATGGATTCTGTTGGTCGTCAAACGGCCGTCCTTGGCTCCTACGAAAAAAAATGCTCGGTTTCAATGAGGGGTTCACGAAAAAAAGCAGAAACTCTAAAATGAGCAATTGTAGGGTTTACGAGGTCGTGGCAGGCGTAAACGTTTAGTTTCAGTCACGGGCCAGATCCGACGGGTCGACATGACCACTTCCGACGGATTGGTCTCGTAGACTTTACCTGTTATCCAAAGCCTGTGACCCTTTATGGGTCTTCTTGTCATAAAACAGGCTTTCTGAAGACAGCCTGCTTCTTTTATTTCCTTTTTACTAAAAAAATGTAATTCTGCCTTTTGGAAATACTTTATCGTAGTGATACGTATTTTGATTATGTAACGTTAAATGTATTTGAAAGAAATAGTAATACTTCTTCTGTATTTTTTTAATGGATGATTAATGAAAAGGTGATTGACTAGACTAAAAGAACACATTGGTAGAATGAATATTGAGGTTGGATTTGATTTCATTCCGACGGATTGCGAGTTTCAATACCTGGGAAATAATACCACCATTCTTCAATATTTTTCTCAAACTTCATGCTTTTTATTCTTATTGATTAAATAATGAAATGAAAGATACTAATCTATACAAAACATTATATGGCAAATTCGCAATATTTAATAAACAGAAATTTTAATACGTAGTCAAATTATTTATAAATAAATACCAACTATATTATTTACTCAATACCGAACTTTCCATATAATATTTTATATCGAACAGAATCGTGTAGTGTGTTTGGATCTAAAAGCAAAAAAAGTTGATCGTTGTATCGGAAAGAAGCAAGAAATTCGGTCATTACTGTTGGAATCTCAAAGATTTACGAGGTCGAGCGGATAGTGGAACGACTGATTTGAACGAGTCAAAGCGCAACGACCTTGCAGGTTTACCTTTTTACTAGCCATCCCCGAGTCTACGTCGACTGTGACCCTTTATGGGTATTCCTGCTATAAACACCCTCTCTGTCACCCCGTTAAATGCTTTTTTAGCCAAAGCGGCCGTTTTTAACAACCCTTGAGAGACCTCGGGCCCATCTACCGCTCGCTCCCTTTTCAGCCAGTCCGCTGCCGTGGAGAAAAAAGCCGCACTATTGCAGGAAACGCGGCACCTCGACTATTCTTTTCCGAGGTTTTTACGAGCAGCCTTGAAATTCTTTGCAATTTCGTAACTGCCTTCCTGACTTGCAGAGTTACGTATACTTTTTTAAGATCTTTTTGTGGCCACGTTTGAGAAAAAAATAGCAAGGAGAAGGTGGAAGGAGTTCGTAATACACCAAGGACAGTTGCCAGTCCTTGAAGCAACGATATTACCGTGTTTGGACAATTACGTTGGCCGTGAGAATTATTCCAGACAATTTTCGGGAAGTCAGGTAAAAAGTGTGATTTTAAAAAAGTAGCCACGGACTGACGCTGATTCCGCCAAGTTCTGAAGTTTGCTCTCTGATGCCAAGGTGTTCAGTCGGTCGGTAAAAGTACAGTATCAGCTTTTTAGCGGGTTCGTGCAGTCCATTCGGAATATTAACGGTATTTCGGTTGTAAGTTATACGGTGGAGTTGGTTGGCAGTCCTCTGAATCGTGATCGACCGTCTACTATATTTAGGTAAGATCGTTAAGTCTTTTACGAAATATATATGTAGATTGATCGTTAAGCGTGTTACAATATAGATAGGTAGTTGCTCCTGTATATACAGTTTATTAGGTAATTAGATTACCTTTAGATAATTAAGCGGCGATTTGTCACTTGTCGGTGGTACCTACTCGGGCGCGAAGAATTTCTCGATGCATAATACGATTCCTTTTTCTGCCTACGTATCGTTGCAAATTGCCTTGAACCCTCCCCGTTGTTCATCGGATTAAGACATCTACGTGAGACTGACATGCATACGGTGCAGATCATACAAGGTTGGGAACGTGACAGGAATTATTGGTAGCTAGAGTAACTCGTTGCATAAAAGTTTAAATAAGGCAATGATCGCTTAAGATTACTCCGGCTGCCCAGCGGGACGCAGATGGTTTCTTTTGAACGTCTCTTATGCAGGCTCCTGTTTCATTGCGCAATTTCTCTCTCGGCACCACGAACAAAGCATCGCTATCTTGGTTTTCTTCTGCAACCCGATATTCAGAGAAGAACCGCGTGCCTCCATTTATTGAAAACTGGTTGTTTCGCCCGTTACGTGGACTTTTATGTGCCGTGTACCACGTTCGTTTCGGAGACATACCTCTCCGGCTTTTGCGCCTCTTTTTCTTCCCGCCACTTGGCAACAACCGCTAATGCATTCGCGTCTGCAATATCCCGCTGATAAATAATTCACGCTAACGCAACAGAATTGTAACATAGCATAATGCATGCAGCGCTGCATAAATAGTAATCATTTTCATCACGTTTGCCAACCAGCTGAATGTTCGACTAGTTACACCACAACCACGGTATAACACCGCCTGTTACAAACCCTTGTTTGTAAAATCATTCATACCGAATGCACGTACGTGCAACTTTCATACAGTCAATCTAAATGTAACGGGGTAGCAGCCGATTGGAACGCGTCACGACTTATGCACGTAATCTTCCAACGAGCCAGACGTGTATCTATACAAATTCACACCAACCTATATATATGTATATAGCATAGTATAGTAGAAACCTTTGGCAATCAGTATCCCGGGTGTATAAAGCGAAGCCATTACTTCATTGCGGCGTTTGCTCGAAATTGTATTCCCGTTGATTCGAAAAAGAGTTTCAACGATGGCTTACCAGCTACGCACCGTACATCCTAGGCGGCGTACATTTATTCATGGAAAATAGGAAGCATTGCTCCTGCGCGAATGGGTAAATAGGTATCGATAGATGCATAAAGCCGGTAGCGGAGAGGCCGCGGCCATTCGCATTGTACCCGTCGGCAGGGTGGAGCTTTCCACGGATATACGCAGCGAGAAAGAGACAGGGGAAGGAGAGAGAAACCGGGAGAGAGAATCGGGAGTGCGACGGGGTTGGGAGAGCGAGAGGAGAATAGCGCGCGGCGGTCCATAACATGCGGTAGTAACTAACCGGATTCCGGTGGGCTATGCGCGGCAGCACCATCGCCCCATACGGCGTAGAATATGGGGAATCTATGGGCTCATATCCACGACCCAAACTGTACACTAGCCAAATGGACGCGGCAATAACGGCCCGTTAACGCTAATTCGCGGAATTCTGATTGACGACGGCCGCAGGGAGCGGGTGTGCCCCTCAATTTCTGTCTCTCTGCACTCTCTCACCGCGCGCTCCATCCTCTCCTCTCTCTGGATCCCTGAACACGTTCGCTCCTCACTTCCTATGTTCTATATGATCTCGGTCGCGATCACTAACGCCGCACGAATTTTTTGGGATCTATCGTTGTCACTTTTGTCTCGTCTGACGAAATGTATTGTCTCTAAATCACATAGTAAACTAGTTCAAGCTATATTTTTTCGTTAGTTCGTTGTCTCGATGGCGCCTTTTATCTTACTGCCGAAAGAGATGAAATATGGTGTTCGTTTGTTCTTGATAGATGGTCTAGAATTTTTGGCATCGAACGATATCGATGTTACGTATCTTGATCTTATACCTTCCACGCCAATGTCCCCTATTTCTCTTCCTCCTATCATCGAGTACATGCACTTGCTCTCCGCCTGCTATAAGTACACCTCGAATCCCAAATGTGAACCCAAACATCGCGACACAACCCTACAATTCTCCGAGTTCGAACGCGTTTACACACCTACACACACATGCGCGCGCGCGCGTTTATGAACAGCTTTACCGTTCTTCCTCTTTAGTTCAATTGTTAATTTATTATAGTTACAGTCTCCTAATTTGCATCCCGTATTCGTTACGTAGAATCATGCAATCAAATTGGAACATTAATTTTTATAAGACCTTATCGTCATGCTTTGAGTATTGCAGGCATTAAAATATTTTGATGCAACAATGTTAAACCAGCTGTAAATCAGCGGATGATTTTTCGATCGATTACACCAGCGATTGACATCTCGGTTGGAATTACGCTCGACAGCTTTCTTCGCGTCGTGAAACGCTTTTTTTACGATTCGATGAGATCACCATTTTAATTGCATTCCTGAACGAAACCTATCGTAACAAACATTGCGTGCGTTCGAACCTTCCAATTAAAGCCGACCGTTTGCTGCATTTCACCGTTTATTTATAGACACACGGTTAGCACGCACGCTTTTGCCGCTGGATGCTCACCCTCATAAATGTGTCGACATTTCGCAAAATGCATAGTCGCCAGAATTTGCTAAGAGCGTAAAATTACGTTCCGCGCCTTCCTCGTAACTTCTGTCCATTTTGTACTGACAGTTCCGCCTAAAATTAATACAAAGAGACGGTTAAATCAACGTCAATTAAACCGAAATTTAGATACAACTTCCCGATCCGCGGAGACTGCGGAGTAAAGTATTACGTCTACGATCCAATTAATTGTATAAATAGCGTGAAAAAAGTTAGTCGCTCTCGACGAGATTTATGGCGAACGATGAATTTTACGCGATGAAAAGTTCGCGCGATTTCTTCGACAAATAAGGAGCCGAGTTGAATGAGCGTTGGAATAAGAGAAACAAAAAGAAACGAAGGAAGGACCAGTTGGACCAGTTCGCCATTTTGAGCTGCCGAGGAACGCCACCATAAAGCGGTCTTTCGACCTACCGTGTGGACTTCCGTTATCATTTGTGCGCGTCCGTTTCATTTTTGTATTTCAATTAATCGGGAATAGTCGAGAATGTTTATCTCGAAATATCGATACGAGCCAGCCGAATCGATATATATCTCTATGGGCATCTCGATTTCGCTTGCAAGCCTGGCGTGGTTTCGGGTTTTCGTTGCCCTCGATCCGTATCGGGCTGTAAATTCGAAAAATCTCGAAGAAACCCTATGAATTTGTCCACATGTGTCTCGTTACCCAGTAGTTTTGGGTATTGCCGGTGGCTGCGGATTAGGACAACCATATGGGTAGCAGGTACGAGCCTCTAACCCTGGAATATTGCAGGATAAGAGACTGGACCCAATTAAAGCGCTAATAACAACCGTTGTCCGACCAACTTGTTCTCCCTTTCTCTTCCTCCGCAAACGTGAATTTACACACGAATAGCTACTGCAGTTTCCGACACTCTGCGAAGCTTTAATGTTCGTTGACAATGATGCGAATTCTCTTGTTTGTTCCTCTGAATTTCTCCGAAGAGTTTTAGCATTTCGAAAATGGAAATTTCCGTCGTTCAGTGTCTGTAAAAGTTCACAATATTGGCAGATACTGATAGATATGTCATACACACGCACACACGCGCACACATATATATATATATATATATATATATATATATATATATAAAGTTATTTATGGCGCTACCTCCTTGGACTAAAGAAATTAGAATAAGACGAAAGATATTGGATTCAAACAGTTAGGAATTATTTCTCAATATTATTACAAGGTGATTTTCTTCTTCTGATATGGTCCTTTATTAAAAATTTCACAACACATTGTAAATATTATATAATTTTATGGAACATAAAATATTTTCTGGATAGATTTGTTCTACCGTATCCGCTCTGCGGGAATCCTACATATTATTTATGTGATTTATATTACCATACATTATTCATATTATTCCAGATATAATTTTATGTCACGATACACGCTCTACACTGTAGCCGTCAAATACTGATTACCTTACTTATCAAATACTGAATACTTTCTTAAAAACAACCCTACTGTAGTATACAATATACATATTTCATATCGTCTATCATTTATTCAACTTCTTTTACGTCGGCTAGGTACTGCATGAATACACTGATTAAGCCGTATCTCAATCATCGACAATTAAAACGTAGAATCGATACACGGTACACGAGTCTCGCAAGACGAGGTTATCGACTGATTCATTTCCAGAGTCGTTCGCTCGGAATCGCCGCAATTACTTTGATGTGAGAACCGTGTCAAACGTGACGCTACTCTTGATCTGAACGGTCCTTTGATTCGTGAGAAAAGTGCCATTTCGAACACGCTATTCGCGTATAAATCGTTGGATAATCAGGTGTCTCCGGTCAGATCTCTTGCTCGTGTATTTGATATTCTTCGAGACAGGTACGATCACGATGGGTGGTCGGATGTACGTTTGCACCGATATTAGGAAGTAATAGTCTTACGTCTTTACCACCCTGCAAGTGAAATTAATTAATCTGACCGCGTAGATACACCTAGCGTGGCGACGATGTAATGGATCTAGTCGCCCTTTGAATCCCTAAACGCGAGTAAAAACTACTTGAAATTCTCAAAAATTCTCGTTTCTCGACAACGTGTTCGTGGAGAAATCGTTCATTGCGAATCGACGTAATTATCATAGCCGTTTAACGTTGATCGTAGCACATCTGTTTGAATACAATTTTATCTATGTAAATGAATGCAATTGGTTAACTTGCAACTTTATTTCGACATCTTTGCTAATCACAATCTGCAGAATCTTATTACCATATCGATTAATGTTTCTTAATTAGAGAATATCAACCAAGATTTCATTTCTGTCGTTACAATAATATTGAAATAGCGTGTTCGCTACCGGACTAGCAATTACAAGCTTGTTAATTACGACTTAATGTTTACGAATGGTGTAGCGCAACCGTGTACGCCAAACGATCCTGAGGAAGTCGAGCTACGCAGATACCAATGACTCATTAACGGTTCGTTCCTCTTACGATCGCCGATAACGACCATCAATTTACGCGTTTTACAAACTTTCAAGAGTCAGTACGATGCACGTGCAAATATCACTCGGCAACCGTTTCAACTAGCTACGCAATCTTTTGGCCTATGCTCCATGACGTTCCTTTCTCTTTCTTTTTTTCTTTCCTTTTCTCACTTTTCTATGCTTTTGGATCCCACGACTGTGCGTATATCCAAGCGAAACTTTTCCCTGCATTTGTAAATCTTCCACCTACGTGTCGCGTTAAACCATCGAGCGCTGTAATCGTTACTCACCAACGTTAGCTTTGAAGAAAATTATTCGCCGATAGACACATGTAGAATTTACGCCTTTCGCGTGAAACTTTATCGGTACACGCTGGACAGGCTTGATATTTCGAAACAAAAGAAAGGCGGTATAAATAAGCCGTATATTTTCGTTATGGAATTATGATGCACGTCGCGCGTATTTCAATTAAGGATGATTAATCCTCGGCTGGATCTCATCTTCCCATCTCATCTTTAAAGTTCCTAAACATCTCACGATTCCTACCTCGAAAAATATTTCGCGTTTCTAGCTGCCTCGCGAGGTATCGTTTACCCAGGCACATTCACGTTCGATAAATCTGTTTCTTGACGGGATTAAAGGCCATTGGGAGTTCATTTGACACTCGATTAAAGCGCCACTTTTTCCCTCGGCTCCGTTTGACGGCATCTAACGTACGAGGTTGTTCGCTTCTCGGAAAGCTGTCTACAAAGCTTTTCTGTCGCTCTTTTGTTGCTTCGAATGGTCTCCAGGGAGCAGTTTTCTAGCGTCACGTAAGAACGTCCTGAAATCAGATTGTAGACATATATACACGTTCCTTCTTCTCGAGAGACGTCTGTATACGTGGAAGCACGGTTGAGATTCCCAAGAAGATGAAAGAGAGAAAATCAGCGGTGCACGTGCGCAGGTAAAACCGTGGTTTTCGTAGCTTCGCTCGTGTCTGGCCTACGTTGGCCGAATGCATTAATCACTTCAGGGGCCGCGCGCGATGCATGAACGTGCATTGCGCTCGCCTTCGCCTGCCCGTTTGAGGGTTCAGGTTCGAAGCCCTAGCCCCGATAGTCACGCACTGCACGAAAACACAACGCTGCGGGCCGTTTTATATCCGCAGCCACTCGAAAATCCGCGAGCAGCCTCGCGCCGCCTTAGTTCGTTCGGATAAGCTGCATCCAGGGAATCGTTCGAGTATATTCGTCTGTATGATAAATATTCATGGGATCTGCCAACGATTCCAGACTATTCCGTGAACATATAAATGGACGTTAAAATTTTTAACGTACCAAAAGCGTGCACGGCGAAAAGCAGAATAAAAAGAAGAGGGGAAAAAAGAGAGAGAAGTATCTATATACGTAGAGTTACGAGTTCGTGGCAACGACTCGCATGTAATCCGCGTGGCACGTCGTCAAAGTCTATCTCAAAGAGATTCCAACCGGAGAGGCGTACAGTAAACTCGGTTATCATAGCTTCGCGTATTATCCGTGAAATCTAATTGCTGATACCTACGTGAAACAACGCCCGGTGTCTTAGGTTAATGTGACGCTGGACTCTGATATGGTACCAGCAACAAATGCAGCGGCCCCGGGATGAATAATTCAAGCCACCATGGCAGCGCACAGAACCCTGCAAGAGCTGTTTCGCGCGAGCAACAGAGAACGTCGAGCATTCCTGCACGCATTCGGCCGCTCGCGATTGTAAATCTTGACACTGTGCCCTTATGGTGGATGTTATGCGCCAATGAGCAGAGAGGATGAAATACGCGACCTTGCTTTATTGCATTTACTTTGTCACTAGCCGTTTGTTCCTGGTTTCGCCAATTTTTACGCTTCTGCGTCGCATCCTGATCCGAACGATAATCTCAACAACAACGCAGTAATGTCTTGAACATCGTTTAACAATTAACTTTTATATCAATATTTATACTTTAATATTATCAACTGCTTACACACTTAACTAATTAACATTTAACTCGAATAAAACCATGTGTTTAAGTGGGATGTTAAATCGTTTCGTTCATTAGGAAGTAGATATAAATGGTGTTTTTGTGATTCATCGGTGGAAATGTAAATGGGAAAGGTGAAACGCTCACGTTAAATAGATACGATGAAAGTGAACGAAGTTTATGTTAGTCTGTTATGCCTGGAGCCTGAAAATAAATCATCGAAACTCCTTCGTCACTCGATAAAGATCGTAATTCTTCGGCGAGGAATCGATCTCTCGCGGGTGAAGTACTCGCGGAGCGAGCTTATCGGTATCGCAACCCAAGGCATCGGCACGATCGAGATTTAATAATTTGATAAAATTCCAACGTATTGGTGGTTGACGTAACTCAAACGCGCTAATATTTCATGGTAATTATTATAACTTTATTTTCTTTCGATCGTTTTGCCGGAGCCGGGCTCAATAAAATGGCGAAGATTTAATAGTTGTGAAACGCGTCCGTCCGTTTCTTCCAGTGCGATTTAAATTGTAAATGAAACGGCGATCAATTTGCCAGGGTTTCCAGCCCCGGCAAAAAGACAACGGGGATAAGCGCAATGGGAACGTCTAACGATACCCAGGCGCGACAATCGTAGAATTACACTTCGAATTGGAAAATCGAAAAAAAACATCTCTATCTTTAGAGCGCCGTGTGCCACAAGGGGAAAGGCATGTACGTACATCCGAAGATAGATACACCGGTGCAAGTACCAACAACCCCGAGGCGTTCTTCTCTGATAAATAATCGATTCGCGATGGTCGTCCTCGAGAATAAATCTAGCGGGGCAGGCTCATCCGTCTGGGACAGCGGCCACGAAAACGTATGGAGGCGTTTGGTATATAGCGAGGAGGTGGATGCTTGTCGCTGTTTACGGTGGTTCGTTATACACTGACGAGGTGTACGAGGTTATACGAGGTGGTAGATATGCAGCACAGTATCTAAGAGGGGCAGTAGCGATCGTAATTCTCGCCGGTCGACTCGGTGTGTTCCTTTGCGCCGTTCTCGAACTCGAATAAGGTTTCTTGGTGTTGGTGGTCGTGTCCGCGTTGGTCGAAGGTAAGCCCGGATCATATTCTTAACGAGAGTGTTTTACGATCAGAAGACCCTTTATCTACGGCGGTGTTGTTGGCGTTATCCAAGACCAAACCGAAAGGGAGTCAGCGTGAAAAAGGGGGGAGAGAAAGGGGGAAGAAAGAAGAGAGAGAAGCCGAAGCGCTTGGCCGAAGGTGGCCGTGATGTATCTCGCACTTAGCTTGGCCACGCCATGCCACACCAGGCCACACCGAGCCACACCACCCTATACCACCGCTATACACCACGCCATGCCGCGCCATGCCATAGTTGGTCAGGTTTTTTATGCGTTGTCACGATATCACGCATGTACCTATGGCGTGTATGTCGATCGTCCCCCGTTGTCTGTCCGAGATCTCGCTCGTTTGTAATTGTCGCCGTTCGGTGTATGTTGCACGAGAACGACGCGATAGGAATGGCTGAAGTAGAGACTCTCGTCGTGTTTGACAATGACTGCTGAGAAATAGGTTGATCTGATACCAGAAATAAGAGTATGCCGTAACTCTTTGATGGGAAGGGACACGCGGACATTGTCAATGGCATTCTCGTTTCTTATCACGATTTCGTTTCCCTCCAACGATATTTCTTCATTCGACGGAAGAATTCAAGCTATATATCGCCGGGATTGAATAGCCCTTACCGGTGTCTGTATTGACGAGGCGTTTTCTATTTCTCAAACAGCCGATTCGATTGAGTAGCCAACTCGACTTTATTTTAATCTGATTGACTCGACCGTTTCATTCACCCGTTTCAAAGTTACGTTCCCTTTAACGTCACCGACGTTATTTACATTCACCATCTGCTTATATAGATCGCCAGCTAAACTTAAAGTCGTCTTAACGCGAGTAACAACAGGTTGAGAATTTACAAGAATGCTATCCCATGATTTTAGCGTGTGGAGCAAACTATCGGCTGAAATTCGCACGAAGATGAATTAGGTTGTCGACCTAGCCGACTTCCGGGTCGATCCTCCCCGGACCCTCTACCTTAATCTCGGAGCCATCGATTTCGAAGCATCTCTACCTGCAAAAAAATAAGGAATCGAGCGAACCACGATACGTGTTATGTACGTGGAAGCGCCGATGATTTCTCTTGTAGTCTCAGCTCGCGCGTCGAGCGTACCATTTTATAAATATACAATCATGGCGATTGCGAATCGACCGAAATTAATACATCGTAGCAGGTTACACGTTACCGTAACAAGTGCGAGGAGGCTGCATCAGTCGCGTTATCTTTATGCCCGACGAAAGCTTTCATCAACCCTTTCGGGTGTACGATACTTGGCCACTTATTCAAATGAGACGTTCGCTCGAAGCACGATACGATAAAGAGATAATTCAGTACACGTACGAGTACATCGTTATTGCAATTATACGTAAATGAGACGATTACGTGTTCGGCCATACAAAAGACGATCGGGTGCGCATCGGGAACGGAACTCGCCGCGTTTTCTTCGACAGTGCACGCGTGTCTCGTACGCTGAATGGAATGGCCAAACGCGACGACGTTTTCGCTCGGGTCGTTAACGTTTTTTTCATAAATATTATTCACGAGCTTTTGCGGAACTGCAACTTGGCGACGCGTGGTTATTCACCAGTAAAGAAACTCTCATAATTTAGACCAGATACGTTTTCTCCCGCGAGTGAACCGCGAGTCTAGAAGATTTGAATTTCTCCTCCTTTCACGGGGGTAGCTCGCAGGGAGATCATTCACCCTGTACACGTGCACGCGGATAAGATCCCATGAATACATACCTAACGTTGGCTAATTTGCATACGCGAGAGAAACCTATCGGTGTATGTACGTTCCGCTTACGTATAGGGTGTCTCGAGAGCATCTTTTCATTGTCACGAACGGGCCAACTAAAAATCGCACTCGTTTAATCTATTAAGTCTAATCCAGATTAGAACATATTGGTTACCAAATACTTTGGGCTAGTTATTACACGATTTTATGACAAAGTTCTCTTCGTATATCCATATGAATCATTAAATATTTCTCTATAAATTAAAAAATTATAATTTATATAAAATAAATATAGAAACAAGTAGTATTATAACAGAAAAAATGTATTACACTGATACAAAGTGCCTGTAAAATTTTGCTACCGATTTTCTTCAAACATTCTCTAACATTGTAACTCTTATTATTGATCAAGAATATAATGAAAACAATAATTATTTTTACAAAGGAAAGAATTTTGAAACGCACTATAGGTGCGCTTACGTAGCCATATATACATACCATATACATATAAGTATACGTAGTCCGAGAGTGGCCTACGTGCAAGCAGTGGACCGACAGGACATCGCTCATGGCGCTCCCTTCGTCCTAAAGCGCTATGTTACAGGGGGTTGGGGGCACTTACTTCGTTCTCGTACTCTTGTACCTTCGTTATCCACTCCCCATTTATCCTTCACGTGATCCTCGTGTACGTGTACGTACACCTTTCCTCTTCTTCTTCTGTGTAATCGGAGAACTGCGAGCACCATTACCCGAGCGACCCGGTCGAAGGCAGTCAAAGAACTGCGAAACGTCGGTGCCCGGTTCCGCACCGGATAGTTGCGCTAGACACTTTCTGCCTTTATGAAAATTCTACAAGCTGAACCTGTTGAATATTCGCCCCAACTTTCACCCCTGTTTTTGCGTGCCCTAAACTTTTTAGTATCTTTATAACCGGCTCTTGACCGTAAGGAGGTTTCGTGGTTGAAAAGTATTCAGTTATCCCTGGTTAGATCATATTCTCACGAAAGGTATGGAGAAAAAGTTTAACTGTGCGTTTTTTGGGTCATTCTTATCCTAACCGTGTTCGTTTCCTGTTGTTCAAAAATTTTTTAAGTTTAAGAACAATATGGGAGGATCGCTGTTAATATGTGATTTCCGGTTTATGTCAAACCCTCTTTAAAGCATCTATTACAAATCTTTTCGTTTAATCAAATGTAAGCAGAATTGAGATATAACAATTCAAAGATCGCAATAGGGTTAAAAGTACTTTTCCGTGAAATGTTGTTTTTGACTTGGCATACTCGAGTATTCAAATGAGAGGCAGGTATGGTGTAATTACAGCGATTAGAAAAACGGAGCTGTAAATACAGGCTAGCAGGAAATTCTCTTTTTTTCCTTTTTCGACGGGCATGTGTTCCCAGTTGTCTGGCAATCCGTTGGTCAGCCTCGTGCGGAATGGCCGTTGCAAGAAGCCGACTTGGGCGTAGTATACTTTTACAGCAGGACCGGAACAACAGTAGCGAAAACCGCGCTCCCAGTTATTTTCTAATGCCGAGTACCGCTGGTTGGTTTACGAGGCTATAAACTGACGTCACAATACCAGGAGCTGGCTTGTACGATGGGTCGGATGTGCTACTAACGCAAACGCCACCACTTCGGATAATGGATTCATATGGTCCATAAAATTAAAGGATACGACAAATTTATCGTCGTATTTCACCCAAACTTTCGGTTTCGGGACAGGAAGCGCGTGCCTATGTGAAATTCCATTTCATTTATACCTTTTACTTACCGATCGATCGATTTACCTTTATAAACATACAGCTTACATTTTGCAATAGTATCGTTTTTTTTTATCGTAGCCAGGCGCCACGTGGAAATGAACAGAAAGCGCGGTAAATTTGAAACGCAGCGGTACGATGCCAAAGACATCCGGTACATCGTAGTCAGGTGCAACGCATAAAGTATCGCCAGTCGCAATTTTGCCTACAATTCGGATATAGCGTTATTCCTGCTAGCAGTTTGAATTACGACGATAATAAGACGTCGGCTGTAAGATTAGCACAGAGTCGCTGCGTGCCTTATTAAGACTTAAATTGGAGGAAGTGAATAAGGAAGAACGGAACAGGGCTGAGAGTAAGAGAGAACGCCGCCCAGGGATGGTGGTGCATCCTGGCATTATGGCCGCCGCTCCTTGAGTTTGGAGGGTCCGGGATGAACGGCTGGCAAAGATAAGGAAAGCTGGAGGGGGTTGCTCATGGTTGGGGGATTTGGGGGTCGAGGACATCCATCTTCCCCCCCACTACACGTCCCTCCCTATCTTCCACGCTCTGCCCCGTTGCATCCTACAGGGTTCACCGTACCGACATACATCTCCTGTCGAGAGGGGAAACCCCTCTTCGTCTTGTCCTTTGCTTAAGTTAACTTTACACTGCTTCTTTCTTCGTCCGTTCTTCTGTTCCTCCGGGCTTCCTTCTCCGTTCCCGCAGCATCGTGGTGCGTGCATTTTCTTTCTTCGTGGTGGCGAGAGAACGCGAGAGGGATTCGAATGAGAGAAAGAGAACACGGCGGAGCGGAGCCGAGCCGACGAGCAGACGAACCGAGAGCCACAGTCGAGCCACGAAACGAGCATCGCCGAAGAAAACACAAACTTAATCCAACGCGTGATTCATCTGGGCCGCCATAGATCTGGATTATCTGCCGTCATCTGCATATTTACGAGTATCTGCTTTGTCCTGATTGTGCGAGCCCCACGCGTTCTCCTACTCCAGCGTAGGAAGTAACACCGAACACGAGATAAACCTATCCACCGTGTCTTTCTTTGTATGCTGCGCTTTTCCTTCGTTTCGAAATTCGACACCTTTGTAAATGGAGGATCGATAGATTGACCAACGTTTTGTTTCCCTAGGAAATATTTTCGAATCATCCTCAGATAGTTGTCCCTTTTCATAAATCAGAGATGAAATTCTGATTACTACATATAATAGCGTAGGGTTAAAAATAATAACGAGCGGCAATATTCCTATCCGTGGTGAATCTTCGAGATGTTTCGCAACCATCGAGAAATCCACGACGCAAATAGTATAGGGATTTGTTACGTTTTCTCTTTCGTCATAATTCTAAGCGTAATCGTGCACGTTCGCTCTGATTTCCATCATTGCGTTTGAATAACGCGTCGTTAAATGCGCAGCAAACATCCATGGCTTTAACGGGGAATAAATAATTGTGGCACAAAGTGAACGCGCGGATTTAACTCATACTTCAGCGTGTCGACAATAAGCTGATAACGGGCCGGTACACGCTCGCGATGCTTCGTTGTACGCGTATATTTCTGACTCTCATTTCGCTCCGGATTGTACCGGCATTTCACAAACAATATGGAGCCTTAATCGTCGCCGAACCATCGAATTTTAATTAATCCACCGTGCGTTTTTTTAACCGGTCGAAATGCACGCGCGAAAACGCTTTTTCACGCTTATACGACTATAATTCAATCGGGGCTTTTTGCCGAACTCACTAAATGCACCGTGACACGGCTATATAGAAGCACCAACGGGGCTTCTCGGAATTTACATATACTGGATCGTGCGCGTTTCTCAGCCAAGTACGTAAAGGTTATATTGTAATCTTTTTTTCGTCGCTCGCGGCTCTAAGTGGCGGCCAGTTTTTTGGAAAATTATTCCCCACGCGGCTATTCGCAACGATGTATCATTTACCCGGTAAAAAACGTGATGAAATAACATGCATCACAGCCGGTGATTTATAAAAGAATCGTTCAGCGTACGCGCATTAAGGGAGCGCAAGAAACTGGTCGAACACTGTTCAAAATTACACGAAAAATCAGCGCTCCATGGTGTGCGGTAACTTAATAACACGTCCGCCACCTCTGTACAATACCTACAGTCTGCGACCGAGAGATCGAATCGAGAAAACGGAGAAATAATTCCCCTTATCGTCCTCGCTCTCGCCGATCCTTTCTTTTTCGATTTTCTATCTGTTTCTCGAAAAGCAAACGTTTCTACGTGTCGATAGATAAACGATGAGATTGAAAAATCAAACTGTTTCCATCCCCTCTGTCCTTCTTGGCTACCACCATCTCATCTTCATCCCTCTTACCGCACCACTATACCGTGATGATGGTCTTTGATTAATTCGCGATCGGTCTCGCCGAGTTATTCGCCGATCGACGATCGGCGATCTGCAAATTACCTACTCATCCAGTAATAGCGACGACGTGCCTCGACGCGAACCGTCCGTCTTACCTTCCACTCTATCTTTTACCTGCCTGCCTCTTGGCTACTCTTTCCGTCGCCACACGGCGCTCCGGTTTTCTGCCTTTTTTCTACGACGATCTTCATTTTCTTAATCTCCGGTTGCAGCTGAAAAACCGACCAGCTATCCCTCGATCGTAGAGCGTTTTTCAAGCAAGTTTAATAACAGTCGATTGGTCTTGAATTTTCGTTACCGGTGTTTACACCGTCCGCAGTCTACCAGTCGCCGTTAAGGATTGGCCGGGGCGCGTTTTTTCGTCGCGTGATCGCGTTTCGTTTACACGCGAAAACGTCTTTTAATTTAACAAATAGCAAAAATACTGGCTTGAACGAGCGCCGTGTCCCCTCTCCTCTCGAATCGATCGTCGGCCAGTTTTACTCCTGGCTTTGTAATTTCCCGGAGTGAAGAGAGCAGCGATGCTTTAAAATTAAAAAACTCGGTTAATGCGAACGGCGTGTCTATGCTAAAGATAGCGATTTCCCCTTTGAAGTCAAAGCTGTTTGCTCGCACATGCGCTCCGCAACGTGCGAACACCGTGTGGTTCATCGCGTGCTAAAATAAAATAAGAAAAAAAAAAAAGAAGGAAAGAAGAAAAATGCTCGAAAGCACAAACCCGTTATCGACATTTTGAAATTCAGAAACGTTCTCGTTCGATCGTTGCAGAAGCAGCAGCACGAAAGAAATTCTCTTCGGGATTCTCTGTGAAAATTCTTACGTAAACCGTCTCACAACTTACAGATACAACAATGCTTGACCCGCTCACGATAAAGAAAAGGGCTTCGATGCTCGTTCGGTCAAGTTTTTCTTCGGAGCCCGGAGATCTATTCTTTATGGAGATTACGTGATAGAGATACGATCGAAGCGTATCTTCTGCGCGATGGTCCGATGTTCCCGGGAAGTGATGTTGATTTAGGTCGGCTGAAGTTACGATTTCTTTCTCGATGCTAGCCGAATGTACCACGACGTTCGTATGGTACTGAATGTAGCGAAGTTATGTAATATTTTATGATACCAGCTCTAGTGAAATACCGTGCAAAATCTCCGGCATTAAATCTTCGTTCGTTAAACGCTCCAGGCTGGATCTTGTACGTTTCATCTTTGTTGGATTAAGAATAATCGACACGTCTAAACCAATTTACACAAGACAGATATTTGTGTTTCTAACAGAAATTGTAATTACCTTCGTACGACATTTCTTAGATACGATAGAGAATGTTTCTCAGTTTGAATTTCAAGTGCTTTCCATAATAAATAAAGAAAAGTGCAAAGAACGCGTGAAATTAAAACCAAGTAAAAAGAACTTCATCCGAAAGCATAATACACGCATTATAGAAGCTCATTCATCAAATCGTGTTGTTATTTTCCAGTTGGTTTTCTACCTGCAATGGATGCAGTTTAGTCAACATTCGGAAGCCATACCATTTTATCACGGCCATTCAAACCCCATTGGCCGTGCAGTAGAGATACCGCACATATCTATATACATGTCTAGCCTCCACTCTATATGCATACAGGGTGAACCCAGCGGAACGCTCGGCTCCGTTCAAATGAAGAAATAAAAAATTCAATTTAACGAATCATCGCCGTTTTTAAGGACCGGCAATCTGGTTCAATAGTCGTAAAGATGAATCCAAGATAACTCGCGCTGCAAATATTGACCCCTTAGTCCCGATATCCTTATCTTTTCGCCAGCTTTTTTCATCTCTTCAAATAGAAAGAGAAACGCTTGTTCGCCGCTCCAAATTATAAGTTCTCTAGAAACAACTCTCGTTAGAACATTCCGTTAATAAGTTATACAGGTATTAGAGATCGGAGGACTTGCTAGAACACGAATATATGCGACCCTCTGCACATTTGACATTTCGCTCGTTCCCTTGAATCATTTAAAAATTATGAAAGATTCCGAAATATTTTCGACAGCAAACGTGTCAAGCCTGACAGCACAATGTTCTAAGAAGGCAAGGATTCACCCCTCGAATTTAGCATCGTTGAAACGAAAATGCATATAATTAACGGCTGCAAATCAGTACACTAGCCAAAAATATATAGGGAATGGTTTTCAGATAAACATTATGCCAGCGAAGAAGCTTCCGGTGGATTTCGATCGCATAAAGATAAGAAACACCTGTTTCGATATCGATAACAAAATTATATACATACCACCTTATTATAACACCATATCGGTGATATTATCTTCTTTATGCGCCTTTGTACGGTGAAAGCTTGATTCCACAGTGGTTATTGGAAATCGATTACGCGCGCCGATAAATTATTATCAACTACATCATACCAAACGCAATAAATTTAGCATACCTTGTCTTTAGCGATTTTTTCTCCATCGTCCAAGTAGCTGCGCTTTCGTTTCATTATTTTCGTATTCAAGCGGCGTTCATTTTTCGCCGCGGTTGCCGTGTAGCACCGGTCATTTAATGACCTCACCATTTTTTTCTTTCTCTCCTCTTCTTTTTTTCTGGTCATTTCGCACTACGTATATTTTTCATCTTACTTTACAGAGCAAATTCCTATGCAATAAAGAACACTTCGGTGTGAAACATTCTTTAATTTGCTCACGTTAGATGTTCATGACCCGAAAACATGCTAACATTATGCCACCATTAATATGTAAGCTGGCTCCGACAAATTGTGGCCAATTTACCTACCAAGCTAATAGTTAAGCATCGCTTAACTAAAAACTGAATCAAAGTCACCGCGATCGAAATAGGAAATTTCACAATTCGCAGGATGATATTCGCCTTTATGAAAGGATTTTGCTGATCAGCAGATGATATTCCTTCCGATCGCTCGCCATAGAAACCGTCATAACAATTGAGCGTAACATTTGGAAGTAGCACTCCCCGTGATCAAAATCCATATCTCATTGAACCTCACAAAACAAGTAAAACAGAAAATATCGAACCGGGTCTTTTTTCTATTCTAGCCAGATCCATTGCACGGATTGAACTGCTGCGTCTGCATCCGTCGGATACGTTCTGTTCATTTAAGCGTATGGATATTATCGATTTAACCGAGTGGTTAACAGGTAAATTTTCTATAGTGCGCTAATAAAATAGTAACGGCGACGTTATCAATGCAAAAACGTTAAAAATTTTTTTTAGAATTTATCATAGTAGAAAATATCGTTTAATCGATTTACTTACAGTACAAATCTTTATTGAATCTGTTTGTATTGTTTCCACAATTGATCGTCTAAAGAATAATATTAATCATAATGTAGAATTTTGGGTAATATGTATCTCCGATCATAGTCACGTAGTAGCCATTTCGTGTACATTAAATACTGGTTCGAGGTAATGAGTACACCTGCATGCATATCTTCATCTCGAAACCAGCGCAGCCATTCAATAGCAAAGCTATTAATCTGTGGGATATCAAGATCTAACATTGGGCAGGACTTCTGAAACGTTCAATGTTTCTCATCCCGAACGAACGAAAGAGCATTCGACCGCCGACGTATCATAACCGACGCTAAAGAAATGGGTGGAACTATCGTGAGATGGACGATTCATTTGATTCATTTCTACTTTTTATTCTGTTTTCTTGCAATCAAATTTTAATTTGGTTTTCATCTCGCAACCTTGGCGATAATATATGCTCGAATTCACTTTATTGACTTTATTATTTCATTTACAATCATAATATTCGTATAATTCATTATTCAAATCTCTTTTAGCGAAAATATTGTATTCCTAAATTATTAAGACGTTCTGGCAATAACGAAAGACCCAATATTTCTTCCTATCTTTTTCCCAATTTTTATTACAAAAACGAAGAGGTAAACAACTACCGTAGAGGCGAGTCTAAATTATCGTTATGAAGATATCACGGGTCGAACTTCTTCAACAATTTGATTACGTCTGTATCTGTCAGAATCTCTTTCGTTGAGACGTTACATAACCACCAGAATAATATTAGTAATATGGAAGTGGCTGATGGAGAAGCTTTAGCACCAGCCATGATGGTAATGGGGGCTTGGTTGGAGTAGGGTTGACCATTCAAGGCCGACTTGTTGGTCGCTTACGGGGCCCAAAGTGGGACCTTCTCATGGAGGGGGTTACACATCGTCCCTTTCCCTCGTCTTTTCTTCTGTATCAAACTATTCGAACCTACATGGATAGCCAGAACTTCTTCGACAAAATTTTGGTCAAAAATCACTCGACCCATGGGAATGATTGTCACTAACACTGTGACGATCGACTAGATTCGTAATTTTCACGTTAGAAATGAACAAAGTATTGCTTTTGTTATGTTCGCAGAGAAAAAAGACTTTAAATATTTTGGCCTACAAGAAACAATAAATAAGTAAATAAACAAATATGTATATTGTGCACTAATAGCTGACACTGGTTAATATAACTGGTTAAAATCACTTTTAGAAATAGTTCAATAAAAATGTCATCAGGTAAGATGATAACTTTTGGACTTTGATTACAATATAGCTTGTGTACTTCCTATTAAGGTATTTTATACAGGTATCGCTATTTAAGACAAATGCATGTCGTCAAAGTCGGGTTCTCACGTAGAAATTCGAAGATGGAGCTTAACACGCGGGAAATTAGTAATTTCGCGTTGTCTTCGAATCAAGGAAATCCCTCCCCACAACGTAAGAAATGCAATTTTGGCGTGGAGTCCTCAGTTGGCGCAGATGTTCCGCAGAATCTCGTTGCACGATCGTCCCAGGAGTACAACGACTGCGGTTTACGAAATAGTGCAGGATCATAAGGAGAATTAGGCGTCTGAAGTTGCAAGGCACGTAGCTTCGTAACGACGTCTCGAAAGGTTCGTGATTTTACCGAACTGCCGAAACGGTCTCTAAAAGTATTGTTCCAGCAAGCAAAAAGGAAAAAAAGAAGGAAAGAAAAGAGAAGAAGAAAAGGAAAAAAGAACAACGGGTCTTCCTTCCGCGTTAATATCATCCGGGCAATAATTCCAATTCGTCTTTCGATTTTTTCTCTTTAATATCACAATTTCTCACGCGTTTCGAGCAACGAATAGGATACCCAAGGCCGGAATAAAAAATAGAGCTGTTGAAACTTGGAAATTCCGCGATCAAACTTGCTAATCTAACTTTATAATTAAACATAGGAGCGCATAGCGCGCCAAGAAGATAACGAAACTGTGGAATGTTAGCCGAGCCCGATCTCTCGCGTCTTACCGTTTTCCGACTTTAATTAATTTTGCGCGGCACACGGTCGCCATAACACGGGGACGCTCTGGCAAATTAACTGTCACGTAAATAACGCTGGACGCTCGTATGATGCAGCCCCGAAACGGGCCGTGATATACATTCGATAAATAACGTAACACCGGAGCAGCTGATGAATTCGAATAAAAAAATGGAGGTAACATGGCTACTGAGACCGCTATATCCTTCCGGTATCTGGTGGCGAATCGTTAATTCAATACCGGCATCCTATCCCCTTTTTAGTGAACTTATCGGGAAGGGATAGAAACGCCTTATCCACGGTGGCCACTCGTCGATGTTGGAAAAAGCAAGCAAAAGAGAGGAAAGCCATTTCTCCGACCGGAAGCCGGACGCCCTCCGGGTCTCCATTTCTATCGACGAGCGACGACGTGCCACGTCAGCTAGGATCGTCCACCCTTCTCTGGTTTTTCGTCAGCCCGGACGACTGTCCTGATATTTATTTTTATTGCCGTTCCTGTCAACGCTACCTCGACATATACAGGGGTGCCCTAGGTCGACGAAAGACTTGGACGATTGCCAGATGAATCGTACGAATAGATCCAAACGGTCAATATTTTAAGTCGCTACGTTGTTCGCGCCTGCGAATTCGTTCTGACGCGAGCCTCCGAATTTAAAGTGGGCGAATGCGTTTTAGGAAACGGCGATCGGTGCTTTTATCCTTACTGCGGATGCTTTATCGCG
Organism: Bombus confusus; assembly: GCA_014737475.1. Lineage (NCBI taxonomy): Eukaryota > Metazoa > Arthropoda > Insecta > Hymenoptera > Apidae > Bombus > Bombus confusus. The sequence continues at coordinate 1,086,879 of JACXIV010000018.1, read as the reverse complement.
CGCGTCTATCGTTTTCTAACGGAGCGGAGAAATCACGGTGTAACGAGAGAATCGAAGAACGTTTCCGATAATGCCGCATTTTTCTATGGTTTCGACGGCAAATGATTGGCGATGTTATTTCTGTATAAAGAACAAGCCGATATCAGCAGGCATAATCGTATTTAAAATAGGTGTATGCGAGTGGCGGCTCGTCCCGCCGCTCCGGCTCCCCGTTCTTAAGCCGACGGTCGCACCGTTTACCGCGAAATTATAGTCCGAAGGTTCCATGGCCGTCACGAGTTGATCCGATGCGTTGATTAAAATCATGAACGCGCTACGTCGCCGTAAGGGGATAAGAAATCGTTCTAGACGTATCGCTTCGGGCACCATGAGAATTCTGTGGTTCACGTAGGCGCGTCGCTTTCGATTTCGAATTCCCTTATATCGCTTCCAAAGCAACGAGTGTATCTCGATTTCCGGCGAGATGATGAATTCACGCTCCTTTCTTTTCTTTTTTTAAGTAAGGAGACTTGAACGTTTCCTCCCATCCCGACCTTGGCATGGGCTGGTTCACCTCGAGAATATTCGACCGCTCCGCGTTTTTTCCCAAGACCGTACGACAAAATGCAAACGTTTAATGAATCGATAAGAGCGTGTCTGAAAACCTCGGTGAGATATCGACTGGCGCGAGCGCGCGCGTTACGGCGCATACGAAATAGGAAGGTGGCATGGGCCACGAGTACAGGAAATCTAGCGAGCGGATATTTCTCAAAATTTTTTCCCAGGCTCGTAGGTCGTGGTGGAAAAGGGAGGCAAAGGCTGTGGAGTAGAGAGTGGGTGGTGTAGGAAGGTGGTATTTGCGCGGGCCAAATAACCCAAATAAAGAACAAACAGCGAGGGTGCTGTAGAAAGGGAGGCTACACAGGGTGGCACAGGGCGATGGAGAAAGAAAAATAGAAAGGGACGAGAAAGCTAGAACGAGAGAGCGTGACCGTCCGAAAGAGAAAGAAGCAGAAGAGGAACGGGGGTATGAGAGAAGGGAGGAAATGGCGCGCGTTACGGAGAAATGGCGCGGAAACTGGGGATAGTGACGGGCAATGGGCGCCTGCCGACTCCTCTAACCGAACGAAAACTCGTAGCCGAGGAGACCGTGGGAGGACAACCACTCCCTGGCTTTGCCGTAGCTCTACCAACGTACCATGGAACGAGGACAAAAGAGAAAACGAACTAGAATACCTTACAAACGAGAATCGCGGAAGGGATAGATAGCCGGACGACGTGTATAGTGAGAGTCGAGGAGAGCAAAATGAAGGAGAAAGATCATCGCCTTCGTTCTTTTCCTGTCTCCCAGACCTCCCTTCATCCTTCCACCTCATCCCACGGTTCCCTTTTTCTGCCGTGAATTGCGCGTAAAGATTGCTCGTACGATTGAACGAACTGACTCGGACCAGGTTGCGCATGGCTCTCGGAATCCCTGCACCAAAGACCACTAAAGACCTCCTGCTCTTAATGGACTGCAAATAACGATCTGGAGTATTTCTGAACCGCGATCTGACCTTGAGACTAATACAGTCTAGTCTCGTTAACCAACGAGGCTCGATAGTTTTCTACACAGCTACATTAGTGAAAGATTAACGGTTGTTTCTAGGAGGCTACCTATGAAATACATTTCGACGAAAATTGATATAAAAAAAAATTAACTATATGTATATATATCCGTACATATATATATAGAGAGAGGGGGGGAGAATTATATGAATTGCTATTTTTCCTCTATATCATTATGCGTTAGTGATAATCATCAAGAGGATCTAATTGTATAATTACCGCGTACGATCTGTTTGGTTCATCGAGTTAGGTTGAGTAACGTTTCCCAGATGAAAAATTCATACGACAGACAGACGATATCCACGGTGTGGATAATTTTAGAGGCATGGAATGTCCGAGACCGCTGTCTGAAGGAGTCTTCGATGGCTGGTAACTGTGCCGGCATCTAGCGGCTCACCCGAAAACCTTTCCACGGTTAATTCGATTCGACAATATCAGGCCGAAACGAACGCGGCCGAAAAAGAATGGAAATCGAATCGAAATTATTTTCAAGCTTGGCAATTACGCCTACTAGCGATTGATTTACGAGATCGTGGCGCTCGCTTTTATAGCAGGCAACACGCATCGAAAGTCATTTTCATTGCGTGACGCGTTTCGAATTAACGATTCCACGCGCGCAATTTATAAAATATAAATCGATCAATATTCCGCGGAACGAGTTTTGTTAATGTCGTACGCGCAACCGTCGTCCATTTATATACGGTGTTTGAAAAATAGCGTCCGCGTTCGTGGAAGTTGATAGCACTCGCGAAAAGAAAGGAAACTTGTCCGGTTATGTTGAACCATAAATCAACCTTGTCGGAATAACGCGCGACGTTTCGATTAGCCACGCAGCCACAACATGCTTGTCTTTTGCCATTGATCATTAGCAACTATATGGTTACGACGTTGCCATACTATTGTACGATAAGGAAACTTATTTATCAACAATTTCGCGATAACAAAAATGCACAGATGAAAGATATCTATTTAACGTAATTAGCGATACAAAGTGAAAATCATTAAATTAATCATTCAAACGCAGAGAGAAAATTGTATACCTGTTACTTCGACTTCAAATATAACTTATGAATTAACATGACATGAAAGACTATTGAACTTCGTACGTGGAGTTCCCTAAGTTTGGAACTACATTTGAAACACCTCGTACGTATATTGAACTATTTGTGATATTTCGCAGCTTGTTCGGCGGCGATATCGCTTTTTTCTTTCTATTGATTGCAACGCACGACGCAGAAGAAAAAGGCAAGCGCAATTAACGTGTAGAACAGTGAGGAGCGCGTTTTTCGATGCCCGTCACGTAGCTTATTAGCAAGATATTTATGATCTGAATTTTTATTGCCGCTAAGGGCGATGACTCAAAATTATTATTATATCGAGAATGGCGGATACGTTTTGCGTGTGTACCGGGGGGCTACGTGTCGATTCTACGCGAACGAAGGCGAGGGGCGCTCGTAACGAGGCGCCACAAATGGCGATAGATTGAATTAAGATTGCGCGACAGCCTCTTGCAAGATGAGCCAATTATGAATTAATTACGCTCCACGGTAGCTCTATGGTTTTTAATATCCGATTATGTCTTAACAGCGCATCGACGAAACTTTTCACGCAGCCACTCTGTTTACGGTCTACGACTTCGTTATACAACAAATTAACTTAATAGGATTTTTACTTTTTCTTTTTGCCAACACCAATTTTCACCTCTGCCGTAATTATCGTAAAACTCCGTAATTAAATAAGAAACGAGACTCTGGTCTTCTTTTATATTGAAATTAACCGTGGAACGGCTGGAAAGTGAATGTTCCTGTCAACTAAACGACAGGACGCATATTACATATACTATATATGTATGTTCCTTCACGAATACACACGTTTACACGATGTCACTATCTTTTCATTTTTTCTTTTCTTTTTTTCCTTAGTGGCACGTTGACTAAATTTGTTCGGAACACCAGACCTCACGGTACTTTACTGTACACCATTTCTGCATTACGATCTTGTTCCCTTTCTCCTTCTCGCTCGTGACATTATTATCCGTGTACATGTTCCACCCACAAACGTGCTGATGTATACACGCGTGATGCTCCCTGAGAGGTTCCCTCGGAGTCTGCAAACTACCCGGAGAAAGTAACGTATAATTTCTAAAGTTCTAATTACTCGTTACAGCGAAGTACTATGGTCCCTAGAATTTTTTCTACGACTAATAATTACAATAATATCTCGTAACCAGTTGTAAAATACTTCTGGTCGGAGTATTAAAAAATTGTTTAGCTTTCTCCTTAACCTTAAATGACGAAGGCTTGGGTTAACTCTGACTTACACAGATATTGCTATCTAAGTTACGCGTAAATATTATTATTTTATCAAACTACATTGATTTTTTATTTCTTAAATAAATTTAGTTATCACGTGGAAATGAAGAGTGTATTCCAGTCGGCTTTTCGTTTTATCGCTATAAAATAAAATATTCTAGATATAAACGCTCTTCTCATATCCTGGAGTGCAACAAAGGCTCGGAAAGTGCAAAGAAGGACTCCGACGATCCAACACCGAAATAGTTTCTCTGTCAGAGCAATCTTCAGAATATCTTCACGCGCGATCCGTAATTACTTCTCGGAAGAAACAAACGTATTACCGAATTTAGAGTGACTACTTACACTCGCAGCGAGCAAGAAGTTGCTACAGCCGGAGAATGTAATGTTACACCTACGTTTGCGTAGAACCTTGTAACACCCACGTAACAGTACGTTATTCCAGAAGCATGCTCCCATTATACCTGGCTATGGGGTCTATGCGTGCGAGGTCTTGTTGCGGTTGATCTAAAACGACCATTTTGCATGGGCTATCTTATCTTATTGCAAGACAGCGGAGTAATTATAAGGCAGCCACTATAATTGGCAGGTATTTTCCGGTGCGCGTTGTTGCAATTGCACACGGCCACGCGTTTGTGCACGATTTTAGTCGCACGTTGAAAGGAGCTAACGTCGGGATACATCGCGAAACAGTCGCGTCAAGATGGTAAAACATGCATGGGAATACGATGAACTGGGAAACGTTTTAGGCTTCTCTTAAACGTTTCCTCGCTTTATCGCGTGCAACAGCAATTCTAGTGCCTGTAGATCGAGAATCGTTAATCGGATAAAACAATTGGAGTTGAGAGATTCTACATCTCCGAACAGAGTAGCGTTTAGCTCGAGATGCGAGCGATGAAGCATAGACAAAAAGAAGAAAAAAAAAAAAAACAGCGCATTTCCAGAGGTTGCAGTAGAATTGTAAATCATTCATTCGTTCTTCCACCGCTAAGAACTCTTTCAAGGCTAAAAAAAGGAATCCTTGTCAAAGATCGACAGGCAAAGTTAAACTTAAAGGATCACCGAGTCATTGTTCGCAAGCAGCAAGGTTAAAAAATCGAACAAAAAGACTGGCTACGTAACGGCAATTTTAAGGTGCATTGTTATTACTGGTTTCTAACCCTCCGACTAGATGCCAAGGCCTACAATTCGACGTTTTTTTACAGCAATTTAGCTGGCCTAGTACTGACTCCTGCAAGGGACGTTTTTACGATAGCCGCTAGTTGACCGTGGTTTCTTCGAAGGTCGGAAAAAAAGGTATCAATGAACAAGGTCGATAGGTTCGAGCTTCGTTTCATCGAATATACGGGTAACTGTTACGAGTTTGAATTTAACTTGATACAACTTTCTATACTCTGTAGACGAAAAGAAAAGAAGCATGCTCCTCGCAGGATCGTAATTCACGCTGCTTGATATTTATATGCGAGTCGGAGTGGGCTCGACGCGGATCTAAATATCCACGAAACTTGAACGCTCGATACACCCGTTATATGTACTAACACATCGATGAACTTGTATAGAAGGACGGTCATGGTAGGATGCCACGAGATGTATAGGCAATCTTGCAAATGAGAATCGTGAGTAACGGCGGACATTAGCGCCCCCTATACCACCTCTACTCGGCCGAGCAAGAACATACGTACACATAGGTAAAAAGAGTATACGCGTTTTAGGTGTACGTATAAAGAGAAGTTCTCTCGATAACGGGCCGCCATTGATATTTTTTATACCGTCGCCTCGATGGAGAGAGTGGTTTGCATAAGAAGGGACGTTCTACATCTTACAAGCTCGCCGTACCAAGACTAATATGTCTGCTCTTGTTATCGTGACCGAGCTCTTGTATTGTGCTGTTTCAAGACAAAAGGACATAGGTGGACGACGCGCGAGAACCAGCCGCGTCAGCCCGCGCGAAATTTACCTCCTTTTCTTTCTTTTGATCCGAACAATCGATACTTTTTCCTTTCTTTCTTTTGTTTCATTGTGAAAACTACTTTTATTCTTGCGTGAAAATCTTCTTTGAGTTCTACGTTAACTCAGTCACACCTTTTAGATTATTTTCCTCTATTGTTAGAAAATTTCTTAGATAGTAAGATATAGAAGGACCGTTATTGATATGTGTACTTTCTGGTTTCAATTGTGTACTAATGATTTTTGTACGACATAGAAGTCCTTTCCCTACTTGAAACTAAAGCAAGATTGTCACAAACAGACTACCGCTTGTAGTAGTATAATGAGAGTCAGCTATTAATAGTCTTTATCTATTTATTTATTTCTTGATTCAGTTATTATTTCTACTCTTAATTTTTCAAGTTATCAAAATCGAATTTTCGTACAAACTAACAAAAAGACGTACGTGAGTATATTTTTTTAATTATTCCTCGCATCTAGTGAAAGCTACGTTTGAATCTAGCCAATCTGGTAAAATAATTTATTACGATTAATCTCCCGGCTTCGATAATAATGGATTTAAGATTGAGAGTAGATACTTGGAAATAATAGCAGGGATCGCTTAAAATCTACCAAAGGGTTCGAGGGTCGCGAAAATTAGATACGAAGTTTGAAGAGTTTCTTATCAGATACAAACTTGTGGTAACAGCGGAAAAGTTAAAAAATACATACGAGTAATGGCTGGCCTCGTCTTTATTACACTTAAAGGCTGTTTTATAGATTATCTTCTTTTTTCTCGTGTCTCGGAGCATCAGAACTTTCGGTTATTTTATTTTAGCCGTAGGGTTTTCGCGCAACGATAAAATAGTCCAGCGTTATTATACTTAAGGACGTTAACATCACGTGAGACACTACAGAACCGACCACGATAAGAACTATTTTAGAGGCGCGATAACGTGGGAATGTCAGCCGGTTATCGCGATTCACGCCATTAATGAATTTCCACCGTAAGTCATACGCCGGGCGATTAATCTGTTTCCCTCGTATTCTGTTCGATAACCGTTCCTCCGATTTATTTCCTCGTTCAGCGTGTGCCTAAAAATCATCTACCACGATTACCCAAGGATATTGCAAACCATTTTCTAAGTGAAAAAAATAGAAAGAATGAAAGATAAATCTGGTATCGGCTGGCGTCTGATTGAAATTATGTCAGGCTGACTTCATTCCACAGATAACACGTTCCTCTATAAATCATCTCAGTTGAAATTTTACAAAAATCGCGCTCGATTGCACAGCGCCAGCTCATCAACCGTATCTTACACTCATTAATCATTTATTTATCGGAGCCGTGAATTCTAAGGGATTCGCGTACAATCTCGAAACTACTCTGTAGAGATGAGAAGATAATTAGCGGGACGAGACACGAACAAGAAGAGTATTCTTCTCTTTCGTTTATCGCCACGTATTGCTGCATGAAGTCTCTCAGAAACCAATCTAATTGACTCCACTTATTGTAAATTTGTTAACGTCATTACACAGATAATTAATGTTTAATTTGCAAGAAACAAATAAGTTATTACTATAAATTTACTTGTGATAAAGATATGGCATAAATCACAGTGAATTCCGAGGAAAATTACAAAAAGTAATATTTATAACGTTATTTTTCTCTTTTTTCCACTTTATGGAATTGATCGGTGTAGATTCTGAACTGTTCATGTGACATATTTTATAGTTTCAGACGTGAAAATTTTAACCACGCGTGCTTATTTTTATGATTCTGTCGAGTCTATCAAAAATAATTAATCAGATCCATATTCCCATGACCACGTTCTCATTCCTGCACGGTACATGGAAGATCAAACTGCAATACTTACAAAAATAAGTAACTAAAGCTTCTTTACTGGTAACTCTATCCACGTTTCGTTAAACGCTAGCGGACTCTTTCGTTCGAACGTGATGAAATAAGCGTCTGTACGAGTTTCACGAGGGATCTGCATTATTTATGAACCACGTAACTTAAGTAGGACCCGTGATTTCTGCCGTGGAAACGGAAAGGAGCGTTTATCGCCACAGATAGGATAGGCGGTTTCCACGGTGGCACGCGGCTAGTGGCACAACTTGCCTCTCAAGCAGGAAACCCTGAGAGTTATCCAAAGGTTAAAACACCATATCGCACACCATACAGACACCACGTACACCGTGCTGCTGCACAGGGGTATCCCGACCTGCATACACCGATATACGTCGCCTGCAATCTATACAGACGTGCTCACCATACCTTGGCACGGCTGCATTGCCCATTGGTTGTTGCAGCTATGGCCTATTTCGCCTCGAGAGTACGACCCATTCAACGCGAAAGGATCGTCCTTTTCGTCTTACCTCCTTTCCTTAGGATCTAAGCATTCTTTTGTAGTTTCTACAACCGAAAAACTTCTGCAGCGCTTGTAAGCGTCAGGACGACCAACCCTTACGATGATTGTTTTCACCCGACAGAACGTTTTAAGCGGATGGATGCGATGCACGAGCTAAAACGATGACCAGATAGCTCGTTAGACGTTTTAGGTAAAATGCTTGAAATTCATTGTATGCGTAACACTTACTGGAAGGTTCGAAATACTTTGATATAAAATTGAACAAGAGTTTCTACAAATTTGGAGAATATCAGAGCCTATTAGAAGAGTAACTACGTCAATGACAAAAAGCGTGAGATATCTAGATATGCGTTGAAATGCAAAGTAGCTATTTTCAGCATCTGCTGTGAAGGTAATTATATATGAAATGACAGAACAACAAATTCGCCATATCTCACAAACGAGAACAAATAGAATACGCATATTCTTCTATGATAATCCTTTTACATTCTTTTTTAATGTTGAATCTGTCTCTGAAATATTGTCCACGTGTCGAGAGATGCTTTGTATATTTAACTCGTATTTAACTTTTTTTTCAATCGTAAAGAAGGTGTAACATCGTGAAAACAATTCGACAAACTGCCTCGGAAGTAAAATTCCAGTGCAGCTCAAAAGTAAAGCTTCGCTTCCGGCTACCGAGAACACATCACGGAATATAATGCAACGATATTGTTAAGGTGAAAGTTGCATTACGCGTCTTCCCTGTACTCTAGTTAACAAGAACGCACGGAACGCGTTAAAATAATTGTACAGCATAAAAGATGTATTTTATAATAACGTTGGCCGTGTAACGTGTCCCGGAGCGGGTTTTACCTAAATTAGAAGCTCAGCGTTAATTACGAGAACGCACCGTTACGCGGAGAAAGAAAGAAGCTCGGTCGAGTTCGCGCGGAGAACAAGCTGGTTGCTCGTCACAGGCGTACTAAAGACGAGCTTTCGTGGTTCGCGCGCCTCATCTAGAAAGATCCTTCCAACATCAGCATCTCATCGTCGATTACCAGAATTTTTCAATTAAACTTTAAGTGCCACGACCGGTTTCTCGAAACGAAGATCGTATCGTCGTCGAAAATTTGCATGAGACAGAGTTGTGTGAGATTATTGGCCATTAACCTTCCGTACGTTTACGTCACGGATGATTAAATCGAGGAGAGGAAGATTGTACGCGCAACGAATCACTAGTTAACGTACTCGCGAAAGTCAGCGTTTGTGAAAAGCTGGGGCCGCGGTTAATTAAACGCTACCGAACGGCTGAAATCTAGCGCTCAGGATGATGAATTATTTATTTGATGCCCCGGGAGGCTGGCTACGAAAAATTACGATGACGAGGTGCAAACGCGTCCAATTAATTCGGACACGCGCGATTAAATTTTCAAACTCGGTTTACGAAGATCATTCTCAACGTTGCACAGGACACCATGTCGCGTCCGTTCGAAGGCAAAGGAGCATGTTTCCTGATTGACGAGCAATCGAAAGCACCGGTGCCAGCCTAGCAAACCGAGTACATCGACGCGTCTCTGATTCTACACGCAACGGATCGATTTTGAGCGTAACGTATGACACGGGTGTAACGAGGTGCGTACGCGTTAGAACGGATGGCATTGTTTTCGCGGGGCCAAAACGTAGACCAACGACACGCACACAAGCACACGGCCGCGACTAGCCACAGTTTATGCGAAACATTATTCCAGCATTACCTACCAGTAGACCGTTCTCTCCTCCCCGCAAAATCCGCTATCCTGCGAGCGGAAAACCTACCAACCGCCACAGGATCGCTTGTTTACCGGGCCAGTGGAAAATGATTAATCACCTTGGCCAGGCTGCGTAACGTTGTACCGGTTAATTAATCAGATACCCGCGAAATTAGCGGTGGGACGCTTCGATCAACCGCACGCTACGATCGAACCGGCAGGAAACACTGTTGTTACGCTCGTCGAAATACGGCTAGATTTACGATCGTTCGTGTCTCTCTACGCTGGCTCGTTTCCATTTCACGCTAGGCCGTGCTTTATTTACATTTTATTCCGGAAAAAGTTCAGTTAGATGATCTTTTAAGATACATTGCGGATTTTAGATTTATTCGACGCGGACCAAACAGCCTGATGCGCACCGAACCGAAGGCGGTCTTTTTCAACGAAAACGCTCGCACAATGTCAGATAACGCGAATACGTACACCTATATGCGTACGTTCTCGTTTCATATTTTTATTGTGTATTTTATTCTATTTTATTTTAGATCTACCGCGATATTTTCGGTCGAAACGACAAATATTTATTCAATGTATAAATAATCTTCGTCGTTTATCATGCGCTGCGGCATCGATAAAACTGTAATGGACGAGGCCGTATTTTGATACGGATTGCTCTGACACTCAATTATGAAAAAAACGCTGAAACACGATGCATTCGAAAGCGATGGCTTTTTTAACGATCTCTCATATATACCTGATGATTTACCACTCCTGCTTTTTGTCAAGAATTGTCCAGGCTGCGGTTAAATCCACACTAAATCTAAAAGAATTATTCAAAAGTCCAATTATATAGTCCATTTCGTTCACGATCAAAAGAGCAGCGTCGTGGAATTTTAAACGGAAACCAGCGGGAAAGTTGAAGACCGTAAAACCGAACAGACGTAACAAAAACATTATCAATATCACCCGTAACGGAAAGATGAATGTACCAAGAGTCCAGCGACCCATATGATGTGCCCGCGACCTATCAAAATTCAGTGTACACTTGGCTGTAACACTCGAGCGATTTACAACCACATCCTCTCCCCCCTTGTCCAGTCCACGAAAATCATGCTGGAGAGTAAATTCCCGCGAGGAGGGAAAAAAATCGCTATCGGGACACCCGGTACAGCGAGCGGATAGTCGGTGTGTATATAGTTTTAGGTGTAGTTTCAGAAAGGATGGATACGACGAGGAGGAGAGAGGTTGGAGTTGGCGCGATTCAAAGTCGCTGGGGGTGAGGAAGAGAGTTGGAGGACGACGAAATCCAGAATAGTGGGAGGGCGTCGTGCGGCGATGGGTGCACGGGGCGCGGGAGGAAGAGGGAAGACGCGGAAGGTCGCGTGGAGAATCGAGAAAGAGAGAGGTCCGTGGTAGAAAAGGGGTGGAGGGTTGCGGGTGAATCGGCAGTACCGTCGCTCCGGGAAGGTTGCGAAGGAGGGAAGGAAGATGGGATACGGGGGTTGAGAGGTGGCGGCGGACGGCAGTAGCGACGGCAGTTGAGGCGCATGAGCACCACTTTTATTGATTCCGTAACTGCCGCCATGACTGCCGTGGCGCTTCGTAGGAGGTAGGGGGGATGGCAAGCAATGGGTTGAGGGTAGTTCATGCCAGTAGCGGAAAGAGGAACGCGGAGAGAGGTGGAATACCGTGCAGGGATGAGGTAGGGGACAGGGGGATGAAGGAGGTGTGGGGGTTACGAGGGTGAGCCTGATGGGGTGGAAACTTTGCGGAGATAAAAAGGAACGAGGGTTGGTGTTGCCTCGGGATCGGTTGCGAGGGGCATGAAAGAGGGAAAGAAGGGGTTAGACAGGAGGAATATCAACATATCTTATTGCGTCCAAACATACAGCCGAAGTGGGAATAAACTTAAGATTCCTCGTGATACTCTTGTAAATACACGCCGGCGAGACAGTGTACGTGATGCATAGTTGATAAGCATGAAATATTCAAATCGTCGACGAGGTTCGTTTAAAACTCATGCCGGATACGTTGCTCGCTTACGAAACGTAAGGATCGTCTTCTGACCGCATCACGATAAAATTAATGTCGCGGCTATTTAAACTCGAACGTAGATTTTTTTCTTGAGTTTTCTCCCTCTCTCCTCCTCTATTTCTCTTCGTTCTTCTGTATGAAATCGACACAAAAGCAAGCGAGGATATACGATTCGAACGAAAACAGGGTTTATTAACGAATCGTCGAGCACATTGAACGAGCCCTCTGTCGTGTATCTCATAATAACGAGCGCGCGCAATATATCGCGCGAGTTGTCCAGACTCGATCGAGCGGTATCAAGGCCCCGTTGCGTCCATGCATAGATTAAATTATTTCAAGGGAGGACGAAGGATCGTCACGAGAGATCGTTCGACGGACTCGGTGGAAAGGGACACGGCTTTGGATGAACGTGGGTGTAGGCCACCGATTAGAAGGGGTAGGCAGCGATGCGTGGAGATAATTAAGCCGGCTGATCTATGGCCGTTTCACGAGTTCGCTCGTTATCTCCTCGGTAGCCCGGTGTCCCCCTGGTATTTAGTTCAGTTTCGGATATACGCAGAATCCGGAGGCTAAAACCAATGGTATCCCGCATCCCTCTCTCGTTGTGCCTCCCGCAGCCTCGGAAAGTTCAGAGTCCAGAGGTCGGCGTTCAACGATCCACAGTTTTCCGTCTCCATCCCCGATCTCTTTCGCTCTAGTCCCTCTATCCCTCTCCTGCTCACCTCCTCACCTTCCGCACCGCCTCTGCTTCATCTTTCTCTCTTGCTCTTTCCTGACCCCTCCGCACCATTCTTCTGCTCTTACTCTTGCTCCTCCTGCTCCTCCACCTCCTTCTCCTCCCTCTTCTTCCTTTTCCTCCCCGCTCCACCTCCCTCTTTCGACTGCTTTATTGTCTGGAGCCGCTCCATCGAGGGTGCATCCCATTCCCAGCTTTAATTGAGACATAAATAAGGTTTGTTTGGCTTTGCCATTCGACCAGCTAGCTATCCCTGGGAATTGGGATTGAGGCTCTGCCAATACAACCCGTTCTGCATAATGGCGACGTTAAATTCTGCCTTCGCTGAAAAAAAGGAAGCTTTTCCCAGTGGCGAGACAGGTACGCGTCTATCTGCATTTATTGGACAGCTCGATTGTCCACGAATTTCATACGATCGAACTATGCATTTTCGAACGGTCTTTTCTCCCCTTTCACGTTTTTATCCTCTATCGTGCCTTTCTTCTTCTATTAATTAATATTATAAGCGAATGCGATATAAGAAAGCCATTGTAAACGTAATTTCTTAATTCTTTCTTTTTCGTTGTACCAATTGTAGGTATATACAAATCGCGTTTCATACATTCGACGAACCCTTTCGTTCTTTCTTAAAACTTGACCGTATTTCTACAACTTTTCTACCCATGAAGTAATTATTTCTATGTCAGAAACCGATACCATCTGTGTAACTGGTTACAAGGAAGAACCCCTGCTGTTCCTCGTGATCTTCGTTATAGCTTCTTCTGAGATATCGACGCAAACAGGTAGAATTATTGCGAAGAACAACAGCGTGGAGGGAAAAGAGTCGCGGATGGGCCGGCCAGCTTTGGTCTTGTCCGCTGGTAGGCGTAGCGGCGTAGGCGAGAGAAAATGTGAAGACGAAGGAAGAGGGAAAGGAGGGACATGGCAAGGAAACTAATGTGCCGGTACAGTAGAATCTCGTGCTAGTAAGATCGTAATTTTCGTTAGCCAGGTATCCGACGAGACTTACGAGCAACCTTTGTATGCTGGCGGCGGGCGGCTTTACGGGATACAAGTTAATCCCACGTGTTGGCATATATACGAACACCCTTTGACCAAACGGCCCTCCCGTTGTCGCCGCTGCCTCCTCTTCTGTCTCTAACTTCGAGTGTTTGCTCGGCATCCCGACGCCCATAGCTTGCTTCGCTTCTTACATTTTATTCGGTTTTGATATTTTATCACGTAAGTTATATTACTCGTACTATTTCACCCTATTTACTCTACATCAAATTTGTAAGTTCTTCGCTGATTATTAGTTTGATGATGTAAATATTGTAAATAATTAAAACATTCCCCAGTTTTAAAGATGCAACGTTATTTAATAATAATTGAAATAGAAACTTCGAGAAGACCACGTTTTGCATACGGAATACAAAATGGTGAGTTACACTCGCACTTTTGATTACGCCTTCTTCGTCCCCGCATGTTTATTCCTATGTACATGTCCCTATAGCGCGTTATTTATCTGTGGCAAGTCTCGCGTTCCCCATTTTCTCCACTCTGCCTATTCCCGAGGTTCCACCGTGGTCGATCCACCCTCCGTTGCTTTTTGTTTCCGCGTTTTAACGTGTTCATTCGAATCTGTGATCCCTCTATGTTTCTTCCATTACTGGCGCGAGCGAGAGAGGGTGCGCGCGTAACAGGGAAAAATCGCGGCCTCTAAAAAAAAAGCAAACAGAAACGAAACGGAATGAAAAAGGGAACGGAGAACAGCGGGACAAAAAAGCTCGAGCGGTTTTTCCTGGGTAGAGGGCGACGCGTATCATACGTCACCCCCAGTTTAATCTCACCTCTCATTTATGCTACTGCGAAACGACCGAACCGGCGACCGTGGAACCCCATCAAAGCGGACTGCTCCGGCCGGTGGCGATTTCGCTGACGTATCTCGGCTGTCCGTTTCCCTTTTGTCTGGCCGCTTCGCGCGGATGTAAATGTCATTGGCGCCATAGTGTCGCCCGACGAGCGTTCGCTCCAACCCCCACCCGATTAAATTACTTTACTATATGCAGAGCCTACTGAAATCGACACGGTGAAGCACACTCAACTACCTTCATTTTCTTCTTCTTTCTCGAGTATCATTGTTCTCGTTGCAGATTGTTTCCAACTTACTCCACACACGCTCGAAACGGTCGATAGTTATGGTCGAAGTTACGGTCGCTATTAAATACGAAGTAAGCTTCGGTCGTACTTAAGAAAACACCCTATTGTTATCGTTAAAAGTGCTCCAAGGAAACGATAAATATGGAATTTCTCGTTCGCCCCTATAGACGTCGTTTGTAAATGAAACGTCTCTGTAAACGTCGTAATTAATAACGCATCGCGCAGTAAAACCTGCACCATTAGGGAAGGAAGAAAAATTAAATCGTCCTCTAACGATTTTATCGCGTTTCCGAGATCGAGGGAATAAGGAAAAGCTATCTGGAAGGAAGATACACGCCGTTGGACCTGAGTTATTGACCGATATGTGCGCCTCCAACCATGCACGGGATTCTAATCTCGCTTTCCCGCCTCCAACCACTCTGTTCCACCTTCTTCTTCGAACTCGAACCAGCCGTAGCTCCTCTTTCTCTATCTCCTCCTCTCCTTTTCTTCCTGTCTTTCTCTGTTTCCCTGCGTACGCCCCCGCGGGGAGCATCTTCTGCTAATGAAACGTTGGTGAGCTAGCGCCGACTCGTGCCGGCAGCTTTTACCATAGAGCTTCCCTGGAATCACCCTTGCGACTTACTAATGCTAGCTCTCCAAATCCTCCAACGATACGAGGCTCTCGATCATACTGCGCTTCGCCTTGATTCGAGTCGTCATGCTTTATCGGCACATTCGTTGATGAGAAATGAATCAGCGGAAGAAACATCCCGATTAATCTTGCTTCACGTACAACCCTCGAAGATTCAATTAAGCGGATCTATTCGATAATCACCTTTTAGTCTTGGAACAACATCGATCGTGCAATCTCTCTTGATGAAGTCCAAATGGAATTTTTAATTTTCTTCGCTTTTATTTTTTACATGATGTTGTATGACCTTCTAATGATCTTTACGTGCCCCTGGTTGATTTTCGGACGACCTAGGTAACCTTTAAGGTTATTCGAATGACCCTTAACAATCTTCGAGCGAGCTTGAACAACATCCAATGATCTTGAGTGATTTTTAAACAACATCGAATGATCTCCAAATTTGTGACCTAAGATAATATATAAATAATTTACTCCGTTTTCGACTAATTCCAAACAAAAGTATATCATACGTTGCAAAACTGAACGTTTCGGAATTACGGGATCTCTCCGGTTGGCTCGATATATTACCCGATCGTAACTACGGTTTCGTCGCCTAATGCTAATTTAAGGTGCCATCCATTGAGCTCTTCCTCCGTAACCGTACTAACGTAAAACGCGAGGGAGATATTTTCGTCGGTAATTTCCTCGCGAATATATTCAGAAACGCCTGTAAACGCTTCTCTCTTCTAGATCAGACCGAGTACGAGTTTAAATCGTCTACATAGCAACGATTGCGATTCCGACCGGAGAAATCGCTGGCGTAAACGTTTCCTCTATCTTACATACGATTCTTCTTTCGTCCCGTTCTCGATCGTTCGGCAGAATCATCGAACACACAATTTCGATAATCGGACAATCAGATTTTATTGGTCGCTAATTGAAATGGAAGCACAGGCATAACGATAGTTAAATCTATACAAAAACTTGTTCCTAGAGGACGAAGGAATGAAACTTTTGCATGTCCTTTATCGAAATGGCCGCGATCCAACAACGGTGTCTAAGAGTTGAAATTGGAAGTTTCCCTCTACGTCGAATTAGTGGCTTATCTCGTGGCAGACATTAATCCGACCGGCACGCGTTCAACTCGTCTAATTAGCTCGCGATGTATGGTTCAGCAAAAGTTTCAACTTCGCCATTTAAGTACGGCTGTATGGTAGATACGGCTCGCGGTCTGGGTGCCGCTTGCATATCTGAGATCGTCGAGCGGGCGAAAACCGCGGAATAGAAAGGAAACCGAGGGACGTGGCCGGGAAAAATGAGAAGAAAAAGAAAGTAAGATGGAAGCGGATGTATGTCGGGCACGTAACCGCGGGGATTGCCTCGATGTGCCATAGAGGCAATCATGCCGGCAATGCAGAGGCCCATCTTACCACGTTACCGCCCTGCATATACCTACCCCCGGCTATTCCGTATATATTTACTGTCTCCGTACCTCCACAAACTGTGCTCCCTCTTTCTTCCACCTTTTCCCTCTTCCTTTCTCTCTCCGTCTTTCGTTTCTCCTACCTTTTCTACCTTTTCCTTCTTTGCCACTGCTCGGCACGTACTTCAAAGAAATTCGCGAGACGCGGAAATCCGAACGCGAAAATACGAAAAGCTCGAGCTGTCCTCGCATTCTAATAACGCGAGCGTGGATTTAACGCAAGCTGCGCCTTGCACATTTTAATTGCGATGTGCTCCCAGGAATCTTTCGCCTTGTTTTGCATAGGAATATTTCCCTTCTTCTTTATAAGCATTTATTATTAAGGTTGAATGTACTTTTAAATGTTTAATTATTCCGTAAAAAGCTTCTTATAAGAAACGGTCTTTACAGTCTTATAATATAGAGTTCGAAGCATTTTGTGGCCATCTTGAGTCCATCCAATCGATCCGTTCGCCATTAGACGATAACGAAACAAACGATCGAGAAACAAAAGCGCGGTGTTCCTTTTTCCAGAAGCCGCGGAGCCACCGCAACGGGAAATATTCATAAATCGTATTTCATTAAAGAACGTGGTTCGTGTGCGCGAACGGTTCGTTCCCGGAGAGAAAAGAGAAGAAGAAACGACGCACGGAGGCTTGGTAGCGCATCAGCATTCAAAGTACTCGGGCAGAAGGAGGGTGCCGCTCTTCGGGACAGAAGAGGAACAAAAACCCCCCGAGAGAGGAGGATGTTGCATTAATATTTATACGGGAAAAGAGGGGCTGCCGTAGAACTTCGGGGGGATGAGGAGAGAATAGGAGAGGGACGAAATGAAATGCAAATGCCTTAACGAGCCACTGAGGGACTGCTGGAGCACATCCTAGTCTCGGTCACGAATGTTCCTTCCTCTCATCAACGCTTACGTTATAATGCGTCGCGACTAATCCTCTTGCTCGTCCACGTGGACGAGGACTTCGTTTCACGGTCGTTTGGCTCTCTCGAGTTGCTTCGCGGACACCAAACCGATTCGATCAAGGAACATTCACGGGATAGCCGAGAAGTTTCCTAATACGCTGGAAGACTTAAACGCAGGGTGATTTCGCGATAATTAACGTAAAATATACGATCCAATGAATCGACAAGGCAAAAAGATTTCAGTACGTAGACTCTTCTCCCAACTCCCTCGATATTGTAAAAGACCGTTGGATTCGTGCGAAACAATTTCTCAGCTAATTTCCCATTTTAAGTTTCACGTGCGTGTCGACCGATCCCGTGAAACCTCATTAAACCCCTTCCGGTCTTGCGCTCCGGTATCGTAGGTTAATTAAGCCGTAGCCATATCGTGGTTACAGCTGCACCGGCTAACTTATACGGATTTATAGTTTCGTTTCACGGTCTTCTCATTGGGTGCTCGAAGAGAACACACTCATCGAGAGCCTTTGTTCGGTTCGACCTGGCAACGAGGCGGCAAACTGGGGAGAGAGAGAGAGAGAGAGAGAGAGAGAGAGAGGCAACCCGTGATAGGCCAACGTTTGTTATTTGCAATTCCACCCGTGGGATTGCACGGGGTGTGGGCGGTAGGGAAGAAGCCCGAGAAGGGTAGGAAGGTTTAGCACGGCTATTATACAGATCACGTGGCGATTGGATTCCTTGTTGAGCGCGGCTACCCTGCCCAGTTCCCTCTGGCCTGGCTGGCTGGCTGACTGGATGGCTGGTTGGTTCACCGTGGATCACCGGCTCTTTGGATGGGTGGCTGCCTCTTTGGCGAGGCTGGGAGGGCTGTAGTACCCTCACAAATCCAAGTCCAACTCTACGGCTTTCATTATAAATCCACCCCCACCGCTAGGTTACTCTACCGCTATACCGTAGAGCCCCTTGAACCCCTAACTTTCAACCCGCATTTTCCACGATCCATTATATCATTCGTTTCCCTTCGCCCTCGCCACCCTGCTTGTGATCCTGCTTGGTCTCCGCGATGCCTGCCTCCAGAAGGGCAAAGAAAACATCGTGAATGTATTTTTCAATTTGGATCACTGCCATCCTCGAAAGCTATGCACGAATCAGAAAATCCTTTCCCGCTCCTGCCCTACAATACGCGTTGTACTTCGCTTTGACGGATTACCTTGGCAAGCACTCACCAGACCATTTACATATCCCACGAGGTTACGATAGTTTTCGCTCGAGTGCATGTAGGGAGATCTAATTGCGGGAGACAAATTCGAAATTCAAATGGCTGGATGGTGTCGTTAAAGGGGTAATGTCTCGATGTACTTCGCTGTACAGACTAATGGGAAAGTTCCACCGGGCAGTTGCTTTTAGCTGGTGAATAGGTATAATCTAAAATCATCTAATTTCTCCGTTTGTACTTGTGGAAGAGAAGTGCTCTAAACGCTCTCTCGCAGATTGTTCGATGAATCAATGGAAGCGACCGTAACGTTCAACCGTGGATTGGATTACTTTGCCGTAATACATATTCCTTGGTTGGCTTCGAAGTTGGGCTAAGTCTACCGCGGGGGAAAACTTCGCAACTGTGCCGCTTTCCAATTTGGTAGCTCGCCAGATTGGAAAGCAGCACCGCGCCACGGAATAAATGAAAATCTACGGACGTCAGCCGCATTAATATCATCGCGAAGGGGGATGATTTAGACTTTTTATAACGTGTCCTCCTACCCATTCGTATGTACGTAGAGATGAAGAGGGAGGAAGCAGGAGTTCGCCATCAGGTTTGACTTGGTGAGTTCAGATTCGAATTCCGTAGGAGCGCCGGATGCACGTAACGACGTCTTACCTACTCCATCCGGTACATACACCCTTCCTGTTATTTTTCTACCACCCACTCCTACCCACCCTTCCGATTCCAAAGTCCACCCGGAACATCGAACACGTGTTTCATCCCCGCTGATCTGCCCCTAACCATCTCATCCGAAGGCGTTGGATGTGGTCCCAGATGCTGTTACCCAGCCGTCGGTCGACCTCCTATTTTCTCAGTAGGGAATGCTAACTTAGTGCGAAGGGCGTTCAGAAGGCCGAGAAAATTGTTTACTAATACCGGTTAGGTGGGGTAAGTGCGCGGTAAGTGCGTAAAGAATCTGTACTGTATCTGTAAATCTTATGTACAGTAGCGCTACAACTAAAACTATTGTTTATTAAAGCCGGCTTAACAGTGACTTAACATACACTATATAAAACTTGTTTATTCGATGGGAGTAGTATACATACATATAGATGCAGATCAATTCTTCGGGGTAACGGATGAGAACATATCAACGAATGAGCGAATGTGCCGGTGTTTGGAGAATGTGTTTTACGTTATTGTCAAAAGTAACGTGTGTAAAATTCGCTCATACAATTCAAACGTTCGCGTTTTGCGTGCTTCAAACTTGTGCGTTCAATATTCAAGTACATATTTAAAATCTGCGCGGTCAAAATCCATGCAGAATCCGCGCGTTTAAAATGTTTGCGCTCAGAACCTGCGCGTTTAAAATTCATGTGTGAAAAATCTCCGCGTTTAGAATCTGCGCCTCGAAATTCCACGCGTACGGAATCTACGCGTGCATGATCGCGTAACATACGCCTGACGCGACAAAATACGTCACCGAAATCCACGATACCTTTACTGTATGCTACACCAACAATATCTGCGTTCGCCCGTGAAATATTAAACCAAACGAAATTTTGAAACTTCGTTAACCGACGTTCGTTCTATCAACTTTCGACGATAGCAAATAATTTTCCACCGCATTCGGTCTCGTTCCATAAAAGAGATATTCGGTACGAACGAACAAACGGCGCGATCGCGATAAAACTTGAAGGGAACAACCTGGAGATGATCAACGAGAGAACTGTTAATTGCTGCAGCCTAGAGACACGATACTCGGTAGCAGGGTGGACGCGAACGGTATTATCGAGGGATGGCCGAAAGCCCGATGGCGAGACTTTCTATGTTTGCCGTGTAACGGTTACCTCGTGTCGGATGGCCAGAGGCGCATAGATGTCGGTTAAATGGCGCCACTAAAACGGAATGGGTCATTTGATTCGGAAACGATATCTCCCTTATGAGGGATCTACGTGTACCTATCCTGAGGCAACATGGGACCGGGCGATATTGTGAAAATATGCATATGGAGGGCCGTAGATTTGTAGCATACGATCACTTCGATCCGTTCTACCGAAGATTCATCGTCCACTTCTGCCCGTGCATTTTGATAATTCGCAACCGGTTTGATATCTCTAACCAATTATCGTTATAATTACAGCAGACGATTAAACAGAGTGAAACTATTTTATCGTTATTATACGATATCGTAAATGTTTCGTGACAAATCATCGAGATTAATTGAAATGTTTTGTTCGAATTACGATAATCTTCGTACGAGTTCCATAACTTATTATCGCGAAATAGGTTGGATGGTTCTAAAAACATTAAAGGAAAGGATACACGAGAACGATGGCGGTTGTTTAGCGACGTAATTCCGAGCAAAGTCCGCCCAATCTCATTCAAAGTAATCAGATTCAAATTTGTTACAGCTAAGTGTCCTAATCTAGATCGAGCCAGCCGATAGGTGACCGAGCTTACGTTCGTAGGCCGTATGTTGGCGCGAGAAATGCTCTTCCAGTGGAGTAATGCGGTGTTTATCGGGCCGTATCCCCATCCACCTTCCACGCTCGATCCAACCGCTTAGACCAAGAGGCTGCTCGTGATCCCCTGTACTGCTTTAGCTATCATTGCCCCTTGCTGCAACTCGCTTACGATTTCCACCAGAAATTTCATATTCCACCAAATTTCTCCATACGCCACTTGAACACTTGCCACGATCGTTTCGAACAATAATTATATATTTCAAATAAAGTCTTTACATATTATTAACAAATAAGTGGATACTCGATTTTTAAGTGAAATTATAAAACTAAAGAATATACGGTAATTTTCAATAATCTGCAATTAGAATGATAGTGGGATTATTCAGTGCCTCGAATGGGACATTTTAATACAAAAATAGTTGCATTCAAGTGTTTCTTAATTGTATTGCCATCGATTAGCAGAAAGACGATTAAGAAACACGAAGTCCGATACAACCGCCTCGTCTCATAGCGGTAAATCGCGGATTCGCCAGTAAATTCGTTTCATCGACTCCGATAACGCCGTGGCAGTTTTTACGTGGCAAGCTTGAAAGAGGATCTCTAAATCCGGATAAAAGACGCCGCGAACCGAGCAGATCGTGCGGCTTAACCAATTAATTGGCTCCGGTTTTTTTTCCGACTAGAATGGAGACTATAAAATCGACTCATTAGGGAACGCCTCGAGTTCCGATCGAGCGAGCTCATTAAAATCCCCGGCTCGAAGGATCCGGCGGAACTTCTGGAACACGTACAGGAGCGTCGAGCAACTTCGCCGCGTTAACCTTAATTTAATAAAACGACCCTTTATTTCCTCCAACGAGCGGATTAATACGCCTTCGATCGCGCAAAAATCTTACGAGAACTTCGGGACAAGTTGTTTCCTCGTGAATTACGCGACTCCTTCGAAAGCTATGGATTTATCAGGTCGAAAAAAAGGAAAAAGAAACGGGAAACCTGAAAGCCTAACGCACACGGAAACCATCTTAATTAGCCAGTTTTCATTTAAACGCGGTAACTTACGGATTTATGGAAAGTAACACGCTCGTTGGCGTTGATCTGTGGCGGGCTTACGTGTCACGAGCCGATGGAAACGTGTGAATACGCTCTGTTTGCCTTTGCCGAGCGTGCCAACGTTTCAGGTAAATGAGACATAATCGTTGCCACGGTGTATTGTAAAAATCAAGAGCCCGTAGCGAAAGGGATAAGGATGTACGACATGAAATCCTGCGCTAGCGTTCATCGACCATTTTCAACAGCAAGGAACAGACTAATGATCGTCCACGGCATCAGTAAGCGTACCAAAATGGCTTCCGTCTATCGTATAGATTATTACGCCCTGAATCTCGCCGAAGCGATACGGAAGCGATTCTTGCCACAGAAAGTAAGGAAACTGAATCGCGAACGACAAAACTATATTCTGTAACTCCTTTCTTGCAACATAAGAGTGAAAGTTTCGTCGATTTCTTGTTTCCTTGTCTTTTCCCAGCGCATTTTAAAATATCAGATTTTTTTCACCACAAAAACATTTATCGTAGACAATAATAATTGTTTTTATCCCACGCCTTAAATCTTTTCATCAAAACGCACAGATTTAAAAATATTTGTATTATATTATTATATTAATTATTTATAGCTACTTTTACAATTAGATTCTGATAATAAGCATGACAATTGAATGGTCGCAACGTATGCGGTAGTAGCAAATGAAAGTATTGAACATTATCAACTTTCTCACAATAATTTCCATTAAAAAGAACCTATGAATTCTCAAACATGTACGCAAAAATTTTCTAAAATATCAGTGAAGAATAAATCGCATCTTTCGCGATAGTCTCTGACGATAACAATGTCTAAATGGAAGGAAGGACGAGCAGTTTCTTCGCGCGGTGTCCAAAAAATCTGCCTATGAAGGCGATATCATCGCGTATTGGTATTTATAGGGCTAGACCTGAGCCGTCACCCTCTTACGCGCAAATACCTGAAGAGGGAGCAGCCAGAGGGGGAATTCTCGTGATCTCTTCGCGTACGATTCCCTGGACGGCCTTTCGGTCCGAGCCGGGTCTGGTCTGGAACGCGTAACACGCATTTTTATCAAACGTTACGAGCACTGAAACGAGCCGGATGAAAACCAATATCTTACTCCCGCATGGGAATTCGCCGCCGCTACTCGCGCACTGTTTCCCGACTATATTCGATCCCTTGTTTACATACGTTCGCTGATCTTACGCCCTTCGATCGGAACCTTTCTTCAACGTCTCGGCATCTGTACCTTTGTGAGGAACGATATTCGCGTAGGCCTAATACAGACTACCTATTGAATGGCCTCAAGTTTGAATAGAGTTCGAATGCCTTTGATATCCAATGAATTTCGACGTTTTGAATAGAAAGTGATATCTTGGATAAGTACTTTTCTTCGGTTATACAGTATATTTCACGTATCTGGTGACGGTCTGAGAAAATTAAGTATGTAGAAAATCTTTGATTCTCATGATTAAGTATTCTAAAAGCTCAATGTTGTTTCTAGACAGATTTTACGTTACTCTCCGGCTGTGGATGCCTATGCAAATTTATATTTTTATGAGTATAATTAAAGAAATAAGATTTATGTAGGAATTTATTTCATCTTGCTAGTATATTATATAAAACTAACTATATTTCGAAATTCTTATACGTATTGTATATTTTTTATTATTATATTTTTACCGTTTTATCCTATTACTAGTTATTTTCTCCAACGGTTAACAAAGTAAATTCTACCATATGTAAGTATACTTATAACTTTGATTTCTGTTCGCAGTTTCATGTACTTTGCGATGAACTTTGTAACCTATCTTTACGGACACGGAAATTTCATTATATATATCGTAAATCAACTATAGTACGTGGATATCTTCTATATAATTAAACATATGTGTTTGAAAAAAGAAAGTAATTTTGCATTCCACTGAGTTATTCGCCTTGTTCGCTCAGGTTTCGCGTGATCTGTCGGTCATAAACCGAACTTCGCGATGTAAGATCGTGTAACGCATAATACGCGGCTGTCGCATAATTTCTTCGCGAGAGAGGCTATTTCATTCCGTATGCGAGAATTCTCTGTCCGGGAGAGATTCAAGATCCTCCGGAGAACGAAGTGAAATAAGAAGAGGGTACTCGGTTGCAATAAAACATTTTACATCTGTCACGTCGGGGCAATTTAGTTAAAGCGTACGAGGGGTTGAAGGTGACCATCATCGGGGGTAGTAGGCACGTGAGTTCATATAAAAAGTTTCTAATCTTAAGCCTCCGGGCGAGGAAGAAGAAGAGGAAGGACAAGAGGGACACGATAAAACGAACTCTTGTAACGTCCCCTCAGATACATATTAACCCTTATTGCGCCCTTACGAAGCAGAGGATGTCGTTTTGAGAATATGTAAACGACCATTCGAACAACTCCGAAATCTCTGTTTCCGTGTCCTTCTTCTCTAGATTTCGTTGCAGCAACCCTACCAAAATTTGATCTTACTTGTTTCGTTCAAACATTTATTCATTTGTTTTGTTATCTTTTCATCGTTACAGGATATTATATGTAGACTGTAGAAAATAGAACTCAAAGATTCGTTTCATTCTCTAAATGTTATAATAAATACCATACTTTGGATATTTTGTATATTTTTGCATATTCAGTGCATCCTGTACTTTTTTGCATGATCACATTCTTCACAACTGTATCAACAAACGCAGTATCATTATATCGAAATAGTAAGGAGCTGGTCTGAACTAATGAAATATGGAACGTAATACGAATTTCATAACAGTTTCCGGACACATTTAGTCGAAAAAAGGCAGGACAAAAATCGCGAGAAAGCACGAAGAAAGTATCGATTTAATATTTTTAGCGGCTTATGGTAACTAACGGCCACGGAACTGTAACGTGCGCGAGCTTTCTGAAAGTATTCAATAATTTTCACACGTCTTTTTGAAATCGTCTGGCGGCGAGCAGAGGGAAAGAGGGTTTCCCTCTTTACAGATATATAGGTATCTCTACACAGCAGAGCGTAAGCCCGCACCGACGCCGGGATTTAAACTCAAGCGTGGAAAGCTTATACAAAGCTCCAAATTTATTGGATGGAAATCCTCTCGGCATAAGCGTGCAAGTTCCCTACAGGGGGCAAAGTTGCTCGGTTGGATTAACACTTTCCTATCTTCTACTCAATGCTCCACCATTCCCGCTAAACTTCGTCTTTCCACTTATTCATTTTCTCGGATTTTTGTTGTCGAGTTGCTCCTGAATCGCGTTTTCTCCGTTTCTCCTAATCCGTAGAACGTTGTGGAACAATAATCCAAATATTTCTGCTTTGACGACTACATTTTAAGATTCAATCGATAGAATTGTTTCATTAGTGGTCTGAAAAGACAACGAAATTTGCTTAATCAATCAACTTTTCATCTTTTGACTTATAATATCGAGTCACACTCGCGGAACGGATTATTATTTGGTTTAATAAACGTAGATTATATTTCTAACCAAGTTTACCTTGAACTGTAGCTTGTTTCCAATTCTTCTGATTGAGAATAAATAAATACAAATTATATATAGTTTTTATTTTATAGGTACTTTGTATTTCCAACTCTCACTTATAATCTTACCTATAAAATTGAACCCTCGAAACTCCGTTCTTTTTGCAATATATTTTGAAAATAAAACCTGTCCTTATGGAGGATAATCAAATTACAATATTCACCGACTCTCCAGTTTTGAAACTGAGCGAGGAACGGATAAACAAGGTTTACAACAAAGTTTCGTTTGCACAATTATCGTGGTAACGGTATGTTTAGGAAAGATCGTTCTTTTGACCCGGTGGACCTCCAACCTCGCCTACGGATTTGCTTTCGGTATAAAAATGTATCGTCTGCTAAAACTTCCCTGGCAGGATTTGTCCGAAATGTGGCGAGAACACGAGCTTTCCTACCGAGGAAATACTGGCCTGGAGGAGAGAGGGGATAACGCAGACAGTGGCCGCCGACGGCAAACAGCCAGTAACCCCGAGGAAATAGCATTCCGCGTGAAAGGTATCCCGTCGGAAAATTGTTTACAATTTTTAAACGCAAATATCATACCTTCACGAGCTGTATAATTCTTTTTACCGTCATTGTTTTATCTTTTATTGCTATTGTTGCTGGTCGCTATTGTTAGTGATAGGATGTTTTAATATACTTCAGATATTTAGTTCCCTTCCGTCGAAGTTGAAGATAAATCATTATAAAAATTAAAAATTGAAAATTATTTAGGTCAACGGTTAAAATCGTATTTGTAAAGCATTTAACGTAACGACGGTTTCAGTGAAATTTCCGGAGGAATCTTCGATCAAATGTTCCATTTCTTGGGCCATCTACGCGGCGAATAATGGAGGAAACCATTCATAAAATTCATCAACTCTTATAGAAGGAAAAAGTCAAAAGCAAGGAGAATCCTGAAAGAAACTCGAAGGATCTGGAAGGTCTGGAGCGAGCTAGTGGGCGGAGATAATGGGAGTCTTGAAATTGGATTATCAATCTCCGTGACTCCTCGACCTCTTGCGCAGGTATTCCCCTTTCGTCTTTAGAATTAAGATCAGCCCGGCTTTTTCCAACGACCGCCTCGCTTTCCAACATTTCCAACTTCCGTACAAACCCATGAAAACGTCCCTTCGATACAACAATCATTATCAACCTTCCCACGATGAAACGAAATAAAACTATTAATCATTGTGGTCGAATAAATTCGGAAGAATCAACTTTTCACTGTTCGAACAACATCCCATGATGAAACAAATAAATATTTTCAACTCTTGAGATCAAATAAATTCGGAAAAATCAATCTCTGATTATCCAACAATCTTTGTATATACTGTACATTAAACTTACACATAAAAGCAAGAAATTTTCCATCTTGAAACATCGAGAGAACCAGTTTTTCGCGTTAGCTCGCGGCCACTCGCGATTCTCTCGTAACCTAATCCCTTTTATTCGCTATAAGCGAGGTGGTGCGTGTCGGACCCCTTCACCTTTCTCCCCCGGCTGTTTCTTTCCGAAAAGAAAAAAGGAACGGCGTGGCATTTATGGAGTTAACATTTCTAAAACTCGCCGGTTCCCCGGCTCCAGCTGAAAGAGGAGCGTGCACGAGGACAGGAGGGAAGAGGGCCGAAGCAAGAGGGAGGTGGAGAAGCAAAAAAGATAGAAGCGCCGGAGTGAGTTCGGTGGACGGGGGTAATGGCAGTCTTGGAATTGCGTTATCAATCTCCGGACCCCTCGGCCCCTCGGCAACCCCCTTGCCGCCCTACGGCCACTACCGTAGACTCCATTCCATTCCATTCCACCCCTTCTCTGCACTGAAACCATCCTAGAAACTCACCGAACCATCCCCCCTTTCCCATGCTGGGGAAAACCCCCCGTCAAACATGGGGCTTCCGGCAATGCTGCCGCGCAAGCCCCGTCCCCACTTCCACCCCCGGCGCATGACGCTCTCTATTCCCTTCGATGTATATGCATGACACCCACACACTTAAACCGACGTCTTTTTACCGCCAACGCTCTTTCCCTCTTTCTTTCTCTCCCTATTCCACCCTCTTCCTCCCAGCACCCTTATTGCGTTTTATATTTTAACCGGCCGTTTCTAGTTTCGAATTGCACGGTTTTCTTGCGTTTCGTTAAATACCCTTGATCAAGACTGCCACTTGAATTGGCCAATGGATTTGTCCTTCTCTTTTTACTTTTCTCCTTTACTTTACGCGAGCTTCTTGCGGGAAGGAACAACGTTCGTGAGATCTTCGTTATCAGTTATTAAGGAATGGATGGAGTTCCATGGTTTGAGAGATTGTTCTGACCTTAATATCATTTTGCTGAAAGCATTTTCAAAAAGGTTTGTAAAATAGGATACTCGGAAGGGCGATGAGTGGTAAACGTCTATTTCCTTCGTTCAGACACTGGTACCGTGCCGGTGTAGTAATGGGGCGAAGAGGCAGCAGTTGGGTACACGGAAGCACCATTATCTGTTGTAGTATTAGTCTCGATCTGATAGCGGCCACATTGATTCCCCTGATCAACGTTTGCCGAGGAAACAAAATCTTCGCGAATGGGTCGGCGGAGTCACCGAAGGTGTTTAATTGTAATTTTCATTATCTAATGTGTTCTATAAACACGAACTTCCTTCAACTCCGAACACGTTACAATTTCCCTCAGTTTCAAATGGAACAGAAAAATCATGCCTTATTCATCCGTTTGAAAATTCTTCCGGAATCTTTCCGATGTCGTTTACAGGATATCGAGAGGCAATTACCACGGGAAAGAAAATCAAGAAAGGGCGTCGATAAATGGCTCGTGATGGCGTTGACGAATTGGAAAGGAATCAAACGAATCGGAAGGGGTTGGGAACGGACGATGACACGATACGATCGAATTGCGAGCGAGATAAAGGTGAGTCTATCGTGGTGAGTGGCAGTAAGTAATCCTATCGGCGTGGTGGCATGCAAGGAAGAAGACAAAATGGCGCTGGGTGAAAGGACGGACGACAAGAGGCAAAAGGGCGGTTTTCCTATACGCTCACGAAATGCCGCGACCAGGCTACCGACTTGATAGCGTATCGCTTTCCACGGACCCAAAGGTTACCGAATCGTTTCGAGACTATCTTAATGGTTGGATAGATCGTTTGATACTATGGGTGAGTCGTAAAGGCTATTGCTCTGCCCTCCGCCCTCTCCTCTTTACCTCCGCGTCTTTTCAACCCCTCTGCGTAGCCTTCGACCAGAGGAGAAAGCTGGCTTAGGGCCACCCGTACGTTCCTCGTCCCTCCTGTTTCTATACGCACCTCATTTATACTTGGCAAATGTCGACGTTGAACGCCTCTTAAGTCGATCGAGAATCGTTGCCGGGTAATTAATTGCCGTGAATTGGTTTAACTGCTCCTTAAGAACTCGGACACGGAGTAGTTTTTAGTGCGGATTTATTGGATTTCTTTACGATCGTTTGATAACTTATACGATCTCTTCGCTCCTATTTAATTGATCATTTATAGACGCGGTTCTATACAAGAAGTGATTATTGGTTCTAATTATCAAGAAAACGATTAATCGGCAAAAATCTTGCGTTCCTGTAGAGAAATAAGCAATCTAAGAAGTTCAACAAATGATATGTTGTACCTCATAATCCTATATTTTGTCTCTTTTAATTTAATTCCAAGATTTTGAACGAAATAATATTTCTTAAAGGTTTGAATAACTTCCTGACATTATTTGACGCTTATCTTAGTCTCTCCAAGTAT
The DNA here is from genome assembly GCA_014737475.1 of Bombus confusus. Lineage (NCBI taxonomy): Eukaryota > Metazoa > Arthropoda > Insecta > Hymenoptera > Apidae > Bombus > Bombus confusus. The sequence continues at coordinate 1,057,073 of JACXIV010000018.1, read as the reverse complement.
CCTAATATGTACGCATAGCAATGTACATTAAAAAATTTCGTTGAATCTCTTTAAAGTATATAATCATATCTAATAATTATATTCTCCTTTTTAACAGAATTTCTATTTCATTTATACAGTATTGCTCAACCAAGAACAGAACGCAAAAGTATATGTTTCGTTCATATCTAACAATTATATTCTCCTTTTTAACGGAATTTCTATTTCATTTATACAGTATTGCTCAACCAAGAAGAGAACGCAAAAGTATATGTTGCGTTCATATCTAATAATTGTATTCTCCTTTTTAACGGAATTTCTATTTCATTTATACAGTATTGCTCAACCAAGAACAGAACGCAAAAGTATATGTTGCGAAAGTCTTATAAATATGTAATTCCTAGCAATAAAAGAGACAACGATGGAGCGTGCTACTCGAGCCGACGAAATCGCAGGGATGAAAACGATAAAGTGTAATACCGCAGAGGGTGCGCGTGTGGGTGGGCCGAGTGTCCGTTATTCCAACATAAAAACGAGAATCAACGAAAATCATTTGGCCCGTTAATGTTCTGTTAATCGATTGTCCATAATTCCGCGCCATTCGTGGTTCTTATCTTTGTAAATATTTCGAAATTTCCACGGCCCGGCGCGACGATCAGCAGGTTCCGTGGTAATATTTTACGCGATTTCCACGGAGCGTATTTAAAGGCGTTAACAATAATTAAAAATTATGTTTACGAGCCCGGCTTAGTTTGCCAGCCGCAGCCTGTATCGTTAAAAATGTTCGAAAAATCGATCCGGAGTGCCGTAACCTCGGTTATACGCCGCCTTTCGGCTCGGCTCGAAGACGCTTTTATTTTAGCTCGTCTTTTCGCCGGTTTGTTCCTGGGATCGGAAACAAGAAACGAGAATCGAGTAGCAGAGTATTTCTCATGAAAAATACGAGTGAAACTCGCGGCGTTGTTTCCAGCGGGAGAAACCGGGTATTGAAACTAATTAATATCATTCTCCCCTCTTTTGCAGTGACATTTATACGCTCGGAACAATGCGAGCGGCGTGTAACTTAATTAAGGCAACGACGCGAACCTGACCGTGGCTTTGCGGCTACCGTTTCCCTATATTCGGCTCGCGCATTATTATCTAGTCTGCTCTCTCGCGCTCTTTCGCAAGCCGTGCGAAATGCCGCAACGCCCGCCGCCGCCGCCGCCGCCACCGCCGAGAATTGTATTTGTTGCGCGTCGCGCGTACATTTAACTGCGCTCTGTTTTCCGTTAAATCCGTTTCCCGAGAAAATGGTCGAATGTTCATAGACACCATACGAGATTAACGGAACAAAATTAGCCACTCATTGTATCACGATATATTTAATATCTACCTAAATCGAACCACCAATAATTCGTGATCTTCCTTTCCCATAAAAAATTTCCTAGAACAACGCATTCAATTCTAAAAAAAATTACCGTGGGTGTAATAGCGTCGTATATTACAAGTAGCGACTTCGACATCTCCGAAACAGAGTTTACAATCATTTAGAACCGGAGGAATTGCGAGGCGCGATAAATCACCCACAAAAAGGCTAGGCTGAATGGCTCGATAACGATCCACACGAACGACCTTCTCGAGAAGCGTAGATGACTTCAGCTAAAAATCCGATCCGTGGAAGATCTGCCGCTCCCCGCGCGTGTGACTCGAACTGTATACCACGGACCAGGCCTATCATTGACCAAAATCAAGGCGGGAGCGGACAGAGAGTTGTACTTTGTCTCGGTTGACTAGAGGAGGCGACAGACGAAATCGTAAAACGCATTTATTTGGCTGCGTGGTTTCGCAGATCGTGGAACGCCGCAGCGTCGGCAAGCTGGCTATGAGACAGAAGGCATTAAAACGTCAGATGTCTGATAGGTAGCTGGTACGGCAGTGCGCATAACTGCCTGATTAAAAGCAACGACTTCAACGTAAATGAAATTTATAGCCAATCACGGAGCCACCTATTTTACGTCGTCGACCTGTACACACAAGCGAAGAGAGAGTCTCGCCGACAGAGTCTTTGCTCTTCCTCTCTTTTTCCACCTTTCAGTAGTCACTTTTCGCTCTCTCTCTCTCTCTCTCTCTCTCTCTCTCTCTCTCTCTCTTACTTTCTCTTTCACATACACTCATTCTCTGTTTGCTCCTCGCTTCTTCTTTCCCGCCCCTGTCATTCAAAAAGGTGTCAACGACAATCGCTTTTACGAGATACTTATTAATTGTTACTGCGCTTTTACGACGACATAAAAGCGCGGTCTACGACCGTTTGAGTGGGCACGACGGTGTAAGGGGGATTCCCCCGCTGGATTATTGCCTCCGATGAGGCTATACGACGTACATATAGCTACACAGCTCCGCACGAACCGTCTCCTTGTTGATTCGAAGACGGGAAAACAATATAATGACCGACGAAGATACATATACCTTGAATCGGGCAAAAAAAAGCCAGTGAATCCGGGGAACCAGTTTTCGTCATTTTCGACACCGAATTTTGGACGACCTGTTTTCTTTTTAATCTTCGCTTGTTACTTTTTTTAGAGATCGACTGAATTGTTCGACGAATCGGTAGCTGAAGTATTTCTTGATTGCTTCGATATTTTTCAAAGAATAAGAGAATGGAACAGATGAGCATCAGGATTTCTTACCTATTAACGGAGTTATTGCAGCTGTTTTGAGGTCTGTTTGTGAATTTTTGAGGTAATTAGAAAACTGTAAGCTAGCTGTAACTTCTGTTCGATGAGCAAACAGCAGAATTCCGATTAAGGACTCTAAAAACCTTTACCTTGCTGGCACAACAGCTTGCGGTGTTACATATGCGGCAGGGGCCGGTGAAGAGCACAGCTTTAATGCTCCTCGAACTATCGATCTACTAAGCACCGTCTACAAACTACGAGCATTTCTAACGAAATAAACTGGCGGTACAGAACTAATAGTTACAGAAGCGACAGGTACTTTAATTTGTGTAGCAAGCTACGCATCTATTTTTATCACAGGTTCACGCAAAGACAATGTATGTGAAACCTTGAATAGTTCATCCCATGGGCTTTGTTCAGCGCCTTTATCCATGAGAAGTGTTTCTAACGCCGTTATATAAAAAATAATTGACTGACATCTTATATAATAAAGGGTAAAGGACTCGTGGGGAAATGAGTTCATTTTCACTAGCGTTTCCTTGATTACATCAGTCTTAGATATCCTATGGTAAACCGTAAAATGTAGGCGCTAGCTTCTATGTTGCAGAATAATATAGGCGATATCTTTTGCGTTTCGGAATGATATTGGCACTATTTTCTATGTTTAAAAATAATATAAGCGCTATTTTCTATGTTTCCCATGTATATGTTTCAGATTATACTAGGAACCATAGGTATCAAAGCAATTATTGAAGGCCACAGATAGGAAACGTGGTAAATCATATTTCCTGCCATTTATAGGAGAGAAACGTAAAATATGTAATGTGACACCAATCAAATTCATATCAAAAATCTATTGTTTTCCCAGTTGATTTTAAAATTGAATATACGTTTCTCTCATTTCCTAGAACACTTTAACATATTATCAACATTAGTTACGCATACTAGATTAAGATACTATAACTAAACTAATATTATTCGTTACTTACAAAACATCGTGTATTTATTCTCGATTTTCAAAAAGCTTATATCTTAAAATCTATCAGGTTTTTTCATTCCCGATTAATGCATATGAAATTTTTCTTTTTAGACACTAAATGATACGAAGATCAGAAAATCAACGAACATGGACTCGTCATATTTCTGTTGTCTTCAATTATAAAAATAAGAAACCAAGCTTTCGAACGAAGAGATGGAAGAAAGAGGAAGCGATAAACGCAAGGGCGCTTGTGTCAAAAGGGCGATACCACAAAGAGTTGTAAATGTCATCATGAGCGACGGCAGCGGATGACAACGCAGTCTAGCCTCTCTAAGCTTTGGATAACGACAACGAAGAGGCAACGGTAATGCGACGGTGCACGAGTAAAGGAGAGTTTTTCTTTTCCTTTGGCTCGTAACCCCCGCCACGGCTTATCTTCCTACTAAATCCAGCAATTTTAATACGCGTTTCTCGGCAATTTCCGTGCTACATGTTCCGCCGCCGACTTAGCACCCCTTCTGACTCGAATAGCTTCGAGCCGTTCCTTCTCTCTTTTTCTTTTCACCACACCCTCTTCCCTCGCCGCTTTCTCTGCCCTTCGACATCCTCCCCTTCTTTAAATAAACTTTATTTTTACGGTGCTATTTAAAGCAATTTCTGATTTCCCTTAATTCATTACACCGCCGTTCCGTATAGCCCTCTTAATGCGCCACGAGCATTGCTGGCATTTCTCATTTCCCCTCACCACTAATTGCCGCGCAATATGCCCTGTTCGAAGTCAACATTCTGGAATTCCTTCGAATTTGATTTTTCACGAAGGGTAGAGAATCTCGTGACCCATCGGTGAATTTCAATTTTAACCCCGCTTTGAATAATTTCGTGTCGGAGAGAATTGAAAGATCTACTTCTTTTGCGGTTTAATGGCGAGGATGTTTCGTAGATTATTTTGTAGCTTTAACTGTACGCAATTATTTTAATAAGATCGTATTTGTCAATACGGTGTAGCTGAGAAGTTACGCATCTACATACGAATCTGTATTTTTTAAACGTTATTTTGTTTCCCTATTTATTATATTATTGTTGTATTTTCGTATTATTATACGATTATACCGACGGAAAAAATTTACTTGTAGCAATTATTGTTTTGGATTTTCTAGATCAAAGCGAGGAACTGTAATCAGTAATTTTAACTTTTCACTTTATCACTTAACCATTGTTACATTAAAGTCCAACGGTGTACTAACGCAATATTTCATTTACAATTTTTTTCGATCAACTTACGCTTCGAATGCTTTCTTTCTAACATTATTGCTATGAAAAAAAATTCCAAGAATTTGCTTAACATTATTTCAACACCATTTTTGCACCTTAGGTTCTACAACTAGATTCTAGAATTCTAAATTTTAAAGAAACTGCAGTATTTGGAATATAAAGAACTATTTTATCAGCGCTAAATTATAAATTCGAGTTGACTACCAAAACTATTGGAACTAACAGCAAAAACGTGGAGATTTTTGCCACGATCACGGATAGTGGGAATCGTTAGGCTATCGCAATAATCGGTGATAAAGATGTGGGTTAATAAACCGATCGAGGACCGACGGTGGCATCGTCGGAGCTTCGAACGGCGAGCAAACTTTCTTGCCGGGAAATTGAGTCGGATTTGAGTTATGGGAATGGCGCTCGTCCCTCGTGCAGGAATCGGCCCTGGTCTAGCGGCACCCCCGTGTCTATTTCGACCCTCCTCCGCCCGCAACACATCTATCGCCATTACCGGATCCAAGCAGGGAGAAAAGCTTGTAAATAAAAAGGAGTAACGGTGACGTAACCGGCATTTCGTGGTTGTCGGGGTACCAGCCGCACTTTCTATCGATCTGCACCCCGCTAGGGTGTCAATAACAATCGATTATTGTTTCAGGAGTTGCTCGTAATAGGCTCGATGTCTTTATTTTTCTTCGTTTCCTCGTTTCGATAAACTGCTACCCTCGTAGTAACTGGCTGCTAGGTTGTGCGGAGAATTTCCTTCGTCTATTGCCACGGAAACGATAAGCGAGTTTCCTTCCTATCGCGAGACACGTTCCCAGACAAAAACAATAATTTTCGGAAAGAAAATTAAACGCGTTTGCATATATGAGACAAAAATGTTTTGTCGTTAGTTGATTCGAAAACGACGCTATCAATCATATCGCCGACGATACGATCTTTTCATTTAACGGTAGAGAGTATACGGTAGAGAGAAAGAAATTGTAGAAATTGTAGTTAGTGCCAGATCGAATGAAAGTTGGTTAGGAAAGTAAAGAGCTCGTCGTATATCGAAATAACGAAGATTCTTGAATCGTCAAAGATTCGAAGAAGGGTATTCTTCTGCGCAGATTCCCACGTTACATCGTCGCTCGATGCAATTTGTATCAGTAGTTCGAGATCATTATACATTCATAACCTGACCGCGGAGATTTAAACCGAGAGCGAGTTTCTACATTGCAATAACTTCGGGCTTGCGAGGCAATTACTCTGTCCGGCCTTAACGGCCGCTAGTCTAAGATTAAAAGAGAAGAAGGAGATCCTGCCTGTTTCCCCTGTGCAAAGGTGGAACAAAGTGACGCGCCGTTGGCCGCAGGTAGGCAAGCAGATAAATATGATTTTTGTGTGAAACCGTGTGGAAGATGCGGGATTTGATCACCAGGGGTGGTCCCTGTGCTCGTACGTCACGCGATACTCTAACTTCTTTCTCTCCTTTGCTTTTCTGTCCTTTGACTTCCCTCAGTTCCTTTCTACCCCCACCCCATTCTCAACAGCGGGAAGATCATCGAGACCCATGGACAACCAAAAGACATTCAAGGTCCCGTGATGTCGTTCGTCACTTTACCTCGAAAGGGGACCGAGATCTCCCTTTCTCCGCTCTCTACCCTTTGTCCATTCTGTCCCCTTTGTCTACCTTGCCTCCTCTTTCTCGAACGCATCTTAATCTAGATATACCCAGCCTCTGACCTCTCCGTACCTTCTCTCGGTTAACAACTAATCCTATCTCTTACCTAAAACCTCCCCTCTTCTTCCCCAAGCCTCTGATACATCCCCTTTTTCTCCTCTCTGCCCCTCTCTCTCACTCTCTCTCTGTCTCTCTTTCTTTCTCTCTCTTTCTCTGTCTGTCGTACGAGAGAACACATGACAGGAGGACCGACAGGTTTGTACGACAGGCTCGTTGTTTCGCCGTTAGAAGCCGAATTCTTTCTCGCCGATCTCGTTCTCTCAAGCGAGGATACCACCGCTGTATTTACGAGTTACGAACGACTGGAAGGACAAAGATCGCTGAGAATCGTGCCGACAACCTTCTCGACTATCGTTAATAGAGCCGTTCGTTCGATCCTAGCCCCGACATCCCTATCAACTCCTTCGAGACGATTCGATTTCGCGTACACGCGGCACCAAGATAATTTACACTTGCTTTTACGGTCTGATCGGTGCATCCTCTCGCAAAGGGGAAACGTAGGTCCTGACGTAGGTTCACGGATTCGCTCGATTTTACGAGCCGATAGCGAGGACACGCGAGGAAAGTATAAAGGCGTTGAGTTACGCGCGATCGTAACGAGCCGATCCGCGTCAAACTGGATTTATCGCGAAACCCACCGCGCTCTCCAGCCTCTAATAGAGCGATAAACACGAATTCTCTCGGCCCTTGTCCGCTAATGGCGTCCGTATATATTCGTGAACGCGTTGCCGGCTTTCGTTTATCCGGCGTTACGGGAAAGAAAAGAAGGATAATTAAGATGCAGTTAGAGAACGCCGTTTTCCCGTTACCTCTTGTCCTTCCTCTTCATCTCTCTCTCTCTCTCTCTCTCTCTCTCTCTCTCTCTCTCTCTCTCAGACAGTTGCGGAATAGTTTTTACAGAAACGCAAAGCGAGCATAGAAAGAGCAGGAGAGAGGCGAAGCCCTGGCCTCCGGCATAAAAATTTTAAACGAGGTCCAAGAGAGCCACTCTTCGGGAACTTTGTATCATCTATTGTTCGTGGCCGACGTTGCTACGACGATGCTCGCTCCGAGATTCGCGGAGATTTACGAAGCAACTATAAACATTGAGAAGATTACGGGCAGAGCTCATTTTAAGTTCTAACGAGCTCCCCTCGGCTCGGTGTCGCCGGCATTATCAAATAATTGAGAGATGTAACTCAGCGCTATCTTCGCTGCGCCCTCGTCTACCGTCTCCCCTAGTCTTGTCACTCTTTTCCACCACCGTCGAGACCCGACCGAACCGTATATGGATCGAACCTTTTACTTTTACCAACCTCCAACGTCCTCTATGAACGTCCTCTACGTATCCATCTTTGAAGATTTTTTGCGTCTCGACTATTCATTTCGTTTCCTTTGAATATTTTGTTAAACATACCTACGATCTGTTCAACCGTTCAAATCGAACTAATCCAACTATCTTATTTTTATTCTTTCCTTCTTATTCTTTAACCAGAAGTATCTCGAGGTAGCTTAAGAATATTATCTCTAATTGTCTATACGCGTACCTTGAAAGATTTTTCTCAAATTTCTTTGTCCAATCAAAATTTCTTTTAATCTGATCTCGACGGAAAGCGTAATTCGTTCGATTATCAAAATCAAAGTATAATAGTCTTCTATGCCTGTACCTTCGGTTTCTCTTTTTTTCTTAACCATAAGTAACTCGTTCTTAGAAATTCCCCGAGAGTTTTATTACAACCGTAACTATCCGGGGCTCGCGGCGGGTCGCGAGTAAAAAGTCGCAGGGGGCGAGGACACGGGGAGCGTCGGACGGGGCTACACCTCTTGGTTGAATTCAGTGTAACGAAGATGCGGCATCCTCGTGGCGCTCCGACGAAATATAAACAAGATCCGCGCGCGGCTTAATGCCTCCCGTACGTCACGTGGAAAGATTAAACAGTTAATAAGAATAAGAGTCTTGGAGCGTGTTTCTCCCCCTTTATTCCACGAACGGGGTTTCTTTCGTAGGTCGCCGCCACGGACAACGGAAGAGGAACAGAGAGGAGATGAGTAGGTGGAGGAGGGGGGACACTTGCACGGGTGGTTGGAGGGAAATGGCGGCCATCTTTCCCACGGGCTCTTCTCGAGAACCAATCGCCTTTCTCCAACGAGCATTAAGGCGGCAACTCTCGCTGAAGAATTGCCTCTGCCACGTTAGACACATTTTTCTCGCTTTTCCTTTATTCTCTTCTCTGGCTCCAGGAGTCCCGGGACTCTTGCATCTCCCTCGGTCCCGTGGCGAGCCGCTTTTCTTCTCTCCTTCCTCATCTTTCCCTCTCGCTCCATCTTCGCCTCTTCCTCTACCATCTCCGCGGCGTCGTCGTTTCGCATCTCTTATTTTCTTTGTTCACCCCAGACCGTGGCTGCATCCCTCTTCCACTTATTCTTCGTCTTTTTCCTCTTTCTTTTCTTCCAATTTTTTCCCTTCTTTTCTTTTTCTCCGCTTCCTTTCTTTCCCTTTTTTTTTCTTTCCTTTTTTTTTGCTTTACGTTCGCCGTTACGTATACCTATAGCACAGAGGGGTATAATAGTGTTCATCCCTGAAGTGAGCTCCATCGAGCGGCAGGTGGCTGACCTTAATAACGCGCCACGCAACGTTTCACGGGCCTCTCCTCTTCGCTCTTCTTAAGGGCGAAACGAAAATCGTGAGCGTGTCATCTACGAAACGCCAGATCTAAGATTTACTATGGCCACACGGTGTTGCGGATATACTGGCGCGGAGAAAGCTGATACGTCGACTTCTTTGGTGAAGGGTGAGAGCCCTGTCAGGTCAAAGTTTCCCTTCTTCACGGCTATCTCCTGTGGGAAAGTTCGAACAATCGATCCGACTATTACTATGGGTACGTTTCTACCGTGCCTAATAAACAGCTCGTAATACGGTTGATCTAAACGCAGCTTAAGGTGAATGAAGCTGTCATCTGGATCGAGCAGCGTTATAGTCGCCATCCGTGAAATATTATTTTATCGCGCCAGCGGCAAAGATCGCAATGTATTCTTGAAAGTAATCTGTTGTTTGGTTGGAAAGTGTTTTTGTTCGTTTAAGAGATCGTAAAATAAAATCGTATATCTAACAATGAGGTCGGGCACTGGGGAAACGTATTAACCCTCTGGATTGAAATATCTCTTGTATCGTGAGTTAGAAATCTACTGGAGTGATTTTTTAAAGCAAAGTTAACAAGCATCTATGTTTGACGTATTTGCATTGTGAAAAACGTACGACAATTTTAATGAAATTCAATTGCCTCGGAGCAATCGTTTTATAAGAAATATAAAAGTTCCTCTCTTTGAGGTGTAATTTTTATAGAGAGAAATGCGCGGAAAGAAACATTCGGAACTCTGTTTTCCGAAATAAAAATTGTATCTACGTAGTCACGTTACAAAATTTTTCGTTTCGTTTGCCGTTACTTTTTTTCCAAAAAAGGTAACGACGAAAAACGCAATAACAAAAGGTTTGGCGAGCAGCCGAACGTTCAAATATAAACGTAGAAAATGTTTTTGTTGACTTATACAGTGTATACCGGCTAGCATACGTGTCGCTGCGGTGCTGATACGATGATATTCCGATACACAGCGGTTTTATTCGTTTTATGACTTCTTTCGCTACCACTGTAGAACATTTCCAATTCATGAACGAGTTTGCTGAGCCCGTAACGAACACCGTGTTACCGTAGATAGTCGAATGGCATTAGTTCAGGTTGTAAAGCGCACGATCGTGTACTCATTGTTAAAAGAACTTTTGGTTTCTGGCAGAACTACGTAAAAACGACGGCTTAAATTGCTATCTAATAATCGTAAACAACATAGAGCAATGATTAATTATAATTTTATTGGTAGGTTTATCGGGTCAAAAATCAAAATGTTTCTTGAAAACTTTGATATCAGAATTTCTTTTTGCAAATAATCATCCTTCGTTATGTACATTATGATTAAAAGTTTCCAGAAGAATAGCCGTGTAACATTAGATTATTTCCTACACCGCTATTCACGTTATTCTTTCTGAAGTGAATAATAATCAGTGAAATACGAAAATGTAATGACCAACATGTAATTTATATTCCAAATAAAAGAGGAGATAATGTTATCTTAAAAAGTATTTCGCGATAGAATTACTTTTCACGTTATCGTTTCATCTAAATTATTTGAATAATAAATACTAAACAAAGTAACAAGTAGGTGTAATGCAAAAATTTAATTACCAAAATTAATTTAAATCGCAAATAAAAGAAAGTTTTACATTGTCTTGAAAAATTCCCTAAAAAGATAATCAAGCGTATCGAATTGTAAGTGATGGAAAGTGTCGCAGTAAAAAATACCATAATAAGAAACATAGTAAACAATAGTGTCCTATAACCACAAACAGGATATCAGTTTTCAGCATTCGCATTGTTACTTCATTCGGAATAACGAGGGACGATTATCGGGAAGCGAATAAGTGAACGTCTAGCCCTTTTTCGCCTAGGTATCCAGACAAACACCGATGAGCAGAAGTGGGAAACAGGGGAAGTTCCTTTTCTGAGTTTATGGCAGGCAAGTTGGCCGTGCTGTACCGGCAGCTCTCCGGCAAAGTCGTCAAAGACTTTTACGAGCGGGTAAACGGGATTTAAAGTGACGATGATGCAACCTCAAGGTGCTCACTTTATCCTTGACGGCCTCATAAATGTAACTGATGACATTGCCAGATACGTTTGACTCGTTTCGTCTTTTCAGTGCCGCTACCCATAGAAACATCGTTGATTTTGTGTTGATGAAAACGGCACGAGACCCCACTTACTTCCTCGCTCGTAAAAATCAAAAGAGCCCATTGAACTGGATTAACTTTTCGCGCCTTCCGACATCTGTCACGCTTGCGGTCTTCTACTTTTACTGTTCTCTATTTTGCCAGACACGTTATTTTCATTTAATGGTCGTTGTTTGATCAATAGATTATGCTATGCGATAGACGATAAATTATTTCCCAGTAAAGTGATATTTACTACGTGCAATAAGCATAAATATGATGAATAAGTTACAACAGGATATAATAAACGAATAATATAAAATTGTTGGGACTACGAGTTATCGGGAAATTGATTTTTAAACGATACGAAGGAAACTATTAGTTTTGAATGTCGGAATTGGAAATTTTATTGGACATCGATTAGACCGTAGTGTTACTAGAATTCTAAACAGTGGAAATTAAAAAATCACTATGTACCGCAGCATACTGTGGCGCCACCTCACAAATGAACTCTCAAACTGGATGTGATACATTAAGAATCTAATCGACAGATAGTAACGCTAACAATATTTTAAAGATAAATAGAAGGAAGCAAATTATGAATGCGCGTGCATATACAACGAAGTACGTACATATGTATTTGTAAAATTATCTATCAAAAGAAATATTTAATAATAAACCTACATACTAAAATTAATTGCCATTGTTTAAGATTACGAATTTCGACATCCATGAGCACGACCTCTTTCAGATATGTATTGAGTCAATAAATTTTATGAAGTATTGAAACAAATGATTAAAAAAAATTTCAATACAATTGTTTTATTCATCCCAAGAAACGAAACTGTGTCTTTACGGGATTACATCAATCAAAACAAAAGTAAGAGTAAGAAATAACATAAAATGCAGTAACAGAGGTATAAGATGAATCGTAAAATGCGGGTAATACCAGTGAACGGCATTTTGAACGCTACTAGCACCATCTACGATCACTTGGCGTTAACACCAAACAATGGCTGGCACGGTCAAGCAGCACCGAAAGTTTCGCGGGCAGAAAGTATTTCAGTAAAGTGACGACAGATGGCCCGATATTCCTCGTCGTGTGGTCCGTGTGAAACGGTGCAAATTCTTTTCCGTTGATTTACGATCGAATTAAAACTGACAATTATTGTTATTGTACCGTCATATAAGGAGGTAACAGATAATAAATTCGACCGTAAAACGTTAAACTAGTGTGGTTGCGTTTTGTAAGGCTGGTTTAGTGCTGAGTCGCGTGCAACAGCGCTCGTTAAAACAGCCGTAAACCGACGTAACCGTCCGCGGTGTAGCTTGTCCCACGACGACCAATGTCTCGCGATCTTATGTCTGTGTCAGGAATTTTCCTTTTAAAATATCCTTTTTGTCACCATTGTCTATTTACAAGTTACGCTGTATCGTTGTGTTCTCACTTATTGCTGACGTTATATTACCTCTAAACGTTAGAATAATAACTTCTTATGCAATTAGGAAACAGGCATATAAATTATCGTAAAATACATGGACGAATTTTATGTAAGTATTTAAAAGAAAGAATCGATTATTGCGGCAAACGTTTTATAGTAGTCAATTTAAATTTGCTGTTGATTTATGATACGTACATATAGCTGAAGGAAATGCTAGGGACATTTAGTGAAAAGTTGTCAACTAAGACATTACTTGTCTAATATCCAGTTTATTGTGATGTACACTGCAGGCTGTTGTACAAATGATAATATATTACTGGTTACTTTAAATTAACGACAAAACACATTTATCTATGCTTTATAAGACTAATTTAATATTTTACGATATCGATATTGAACCTTACCATGTGATCATTAGTCTCTGCGCATTTCACGAGGATTAGGATGCTTTACCGTTTAAGTACCGTCAATCTAGTTTGTGCATCGACCGTAAGAGCGGCTCAGTTACCGATTCCATGAGGATTACACGTTTCTCGGGATTAGGCATAAAGAATAATCTGAGGCACTCAAGTGCAAGTGCAAATTAATGTAACCAAGCCATTTATTTAACTGACATTTGCAAATTTTCGTAAAGATAATGGCTTAAGCAATTCAGATTCAAAATATTCATAACTGCAACTCCTAATGTTTCCGTCTCCATTAAATTCCTTTCGTTAATCCTACTTTTTAATAAAAATTTACCAAATATCAGAGTAATCTAAAAAAATATACAAAATCTTCCTTGTATATCGTTGATACGTTCCACACAAACAAAAGTAAAACATAACCTTAATTATCTCAGGATCGATTATAACTAGAAATGAATCAAAAGAGATTTTATAACACCAACGACAAACGTGAGGTCAGTGAACTGTCATAACTCTTTAGAATATAATTAACATTCCAATCCAGATAAAACGAACTAAGAAACAGATACATAATAATTTAATATCTATCGACGTAACGTTGAAAAAATTTGTTGACTAACGCAAGACAGAAAGCGTGAAAAGTCAAAACGACGATCTTTTGGTGGCGGCTTCCGAAAAAGCAGCGGAAACAGCGCGGTGTGCAGTCGCGTCGGTTCGATTAGCCAAATATAGATTTACCGCCGGAAACAAATGCGAGGCTAAAAGGGACATTGCGGCTGCGGCTCGACCTCCCATGATTCCCTTTGAAAATCAATCCTGATTTATACGACACGGACGCCGCGATTTCGTGGCCAAGAAAAAAAATCCATATTTAAACCGTCGTCTGATTCGCGTTGTACCGTGTACTCAGCCAATCGTGGGATCGTAATGGCCACCGGTGAGGCAGGTTGAGTTCGTGGCGCCGCCACTAGATGTCGTCGTGATCGATGGTCGTAAATCTTCGGGAGACTCCCGCCCATCGCATGCGGGTAGGCGGTACCACGGCATTCCGTGACGTCAGCCGTGTCCCCACCAGTTCCCTCTGGCGGCTCGCCCCACTACTATCTTACCCCCACCATCGCTACTCTGTCTCGCTATTCTACCGTCGCTCTCTACCACCACCACTACCTCACCGTGGCCCGTGGCGCTTTCGGCACTCTTCTTTCCCCACCCGCGCCGTTCACGTTCCGTTCGCTGGCTTTCTACGTATATATGTAAGTAAGTACGTGAAATTCTCTCGGGTGGGCCAGCATCCCCGGTCATCTTCATAAATGCGAGTCGGCCGTTTGAAATGGTATCGAGGCTAATTCGAGCGGCGCTTATGCGATACAGTGTTTGTTTACTGTTTGCTAAAGCGGCCCGGATTAAATATAAAACAAAGTTGACAGAGCGTAGACGTCGGGCTAGACGGAGTGGCGCTAGCTGAAAGCGACGTCGTCCGACGGTCGCTCATCCTTCCTACTTACAGATCCCTCAAAAATATCACCTACGCGATCCGTATCGTTCTTCGCTCGGTTTACTTTTAGCTCTCTATCCTCGATCCTCGTTCCGTACCTTTTCCCAATTCTAATATCAATTTTCTACTTCTCCGATATAATTCGCGTGTTGTACGATATTTCACGAATTTGCTAAGTTTTTACGATTTCGAGATTGCTACTGGAATGTTGCTATATAGTTTCTATAAGCTTCTGTCGTGCTTTGGCGAATGTGTATGTATAATGAGTAGTATACGTGAACACGATGGTGCGCGTGTGCGCGTTAAATTGGTCCAGATCGAGGTTCTCGCGGCCGATGACAAGAGCACAGACTCGGGTCGCGTGTTTTATCGGTGTATACGGGTCTTCCTGGCGTTGCTCGTCTATCTCTGTCGATGGTCGTTGTAAGTAGGTATATACATTGAGCGTGTGTATTCGCGAACGCAATATTCCCTGGTCAAATTGCGTGTTATAGGAATAGCGAAGCGTATCCGTCTCCGGGGAAATGTAGACCTTTAGTCTGCACCGGCAGTTGGATTGCGTCTGTGGAGACGGTACGCCACTAAAAAGATCAATACACCATCGCGGCTCGCCCGTTCATCGGAATCTAGATGCCGCGAGCGCACGCGGCTCCCCGAACGCGAATGATATCGCCTGTCTGAATATCGTGCCGCGAATCGTCTCCCCTGCATCGAAACTCTTCGATTTCACAGAATAAATACAGTTTTGTGTCTCTAAATAACAAATTACGTTTGCTATTCCGCCCTTCTTAATTAAAGCGACCAGCGTTTAAACGGAAGTTTTATCATTTTCATTTCATTTTCTGCCATTTTTTCCTCCTTCAACCGAAGATATTCGGCCGTTTTTTCGCGATAGAGAATAATATAATGTTACTGCAAAGACAGAAAACGCGAAGAACTTGAAGTTTTCCGATGTATCTGGAAAAAATGAAAAAATGCTGGATGGAGCACTTTAATTGAGAAAGGCGCTGATTTAGTCGAGCGATCAGGAGCAATGCGAAATACATCGATTTGCTTTTATCGTATCTTTTAACGATTCGTATCGTATAGATTTCAGATAAACAGATGGTTTTCGAAAAAAAAAGAGGAATATTTATCGCGGCCGTATATCTTCCGATCGCACGAACTTGAATTATCTTCGGAAACATTTCGAAATACACGAGACTTATGGAAGATAACTGCGACAATTCATTGGTTTTCGCCCCGCTACTTCGTCAGTGTGTTTCCGATCCTTGAAGACATATATCTCGTATAAGCCGCTTATTTGCCAAATAGTTTGACTTTACAAAACAAAAAGCAGATGATAATCGATGAAATTATACAAAATAAGCATCGATCGAGCGTTTCGGCGACTAAAATTTCCAAAATTTGCAATAGTGGAGTTACAATCACTTTGGCATGTATGAACGGCTCATAAATCAGAATAAAGACGGCAAAATTTCGAGGACATGGCGATAAGCAAATTTCCTGAGAAATTGCCGCTCGTGACAACTAGTGCCAAAACGTTGTCGAACGACGCACAGACGCTGTGTCGGTCGTCTGAGAAACGCCGGGGGGTAAAAGCAGAGAGATAAGTTCGACGCTGCAAAACATTTCTATCCGTGGCTGGCTCGGTTCCGCTGAAGAATCCCGAACGATCAGAATCACGACGGTGCTCTTCCCATTGTTTCCAGAAATATTTGTGTGTTTACTACGAAAGTAATGCTCCTTTCTTAACTCCCACCCCTTATCTGCCGCGGTATGACCGAACTTAGCCGACGTGTTATTGCGCCCGCAGCTTCAAGATAGAAATCTGCACGCCGGTCAAATCTATGGAAATTATCCCGCCGCTTCTTCTTGTTTCTTTATCGCGACGCTGATAAATCGTTCTAAACAGTTCGATTTACGTGTTCCTCGTTCAACTCATTAACCCTTCAGCGTACGAACTTTTGCCCCAATTTATTAGCGGGAATGATTAATACAGCAAGCAGAGATTTTTTAGAAAACCACCAAGTTTTATAACGATTAGGTTAGACAAGTTTTAGATGCTTTATACTTCAATATTTTAGACGTTGCGAGCATTTTTACCTCTTCGTAAGGCTTTCACAAATGCATAAAATGCACATTGATCCGTTAGTCTCAGAAGGATTAATGTGTAGATCCATACAAATTTCTCTATTAAAATTGAACTTCATCCCGGGACCAGATTATAAATTTTATCATTTGTAGGTAAATACCTAACACATTTTCACCGAACCACTCACGTACCTATCTCAATTATGCATTAAGAAAGGAATAGAATAATTGTTAATAGCGATTTCAAAATTGCTATGATTCTAACAAAATACGAAATACATCTACATTGGAAGTTTATGGTACTAAACTCTGACAACGATTCTCTGTGCGCTAAACTCTTACTACGTGAAGTAACTCCAGTTATCGAAGAACTATTTCCAAGTAAAAATACAAAAAACGACAGAAAATGTAACGAATTTTCGCCTAAATTTTCCCAACGTACAGTTTTCATACAAGATAGCGTTAAGCACTAAGATTCAAATATAATACAAAGCTAACACGCGATGGACCAAATCAAAGCTTTTACGTTTTCGTGGTCGTGAGACCAAGTGCTTTTCTCGTTGGCCCACCGAAATACGTTGACGATCGCTTTTTAGAAGTCGACGAGCGTGTTCACAGTTTGTTAATCTGCGTGCGTGTATACGCCGTATTAACGTTAACGGAGTTCGAACGGGTGCGTGCCGATGCCGGCGTCCATGTGACCGTTTTACACATGTAACTCCATACAATGGCCATAAATGGTATCAACAAGTGGATGCTTAAGTGCCATTATGAAACGTTGATTATGAGCACAAACTGTATTACGTATTATTTGCGGCCGCATTAAGATACCGAGCGTGTCTTCGCGCGATTATCGTCCCGCCGTTTGTTTTATAATCAAATAAAAAAGAAGAAGGAGAAAGACAGAGGTAGAAGAAAGAAGAAAGACAAGAAACACGATGGTATCGCAAAAATGGGAAAAGATTCTAAACAGAGATAGGCCATTGTAATGAAACTGTTGAATTTCTCGGGCTGATGCGTCGCGACTGTCTACATACGCTCGCCTCGTAATTGTTGTTCCGAATCGTTTGTAAAATGGAGCCGCGTTAAACGACCGTTTTCATTACAGAACACAGGGTGCACCATCCGTGATTCCGTAATCTAAACATCTGCTTTACAATGAGTCATGTTTCTTCTTGTTATTATCGCTCGCCCGATGTCCATGCTTTAAATATCGAAAGGGTAATTGTTACTCTGCTTATATTATAATAGCAGCACGTTACAGTGGTGTATATAGAGAACGTAAACAAAGGGAAATGAAGATATAACATTTGAGTTGTATGGAAATAAATCGGTGTAGGCATACTAGCGTCGAAAACGGAAAAGTACATAGAGAAGTATAAGAAGTATAGTATATACAGAAAAAACACGACACGTTAATTAGCAAACGATTGGCTCGATTAAGCTTCTCTGGAATCGTATTAAACACAAGTATATTCCGTCTAGTCAAGGTTCTTTGACGAATATTTTAAGAGCGTCGTCGATCAATGAAGAAATCACTTTGATCACTTATCAACGTCGGATGATTAAATTAAACCAATGAACGTCGATGGAATTAGAAACGAATATTCGCGCTGGACATCCAATCATTCATATCTCACTCGTACATTTCCTAATAATAATTATCCACTGACAAGTAGAAATTCTTGCGAGACGAGTAGTCGAACTCCGTTATATCTCTTGATAATCGAAACATCTTTTAATACCTATATGTATGTAGTCTTATAGCTTCGAATTAATCGCCTCTGGCTAACGGGCTTCATTCACGATCGCTAATAGGCCTCGAATCGATCTTCGATCGCGACAGCTAAATATTTATGTTTCGTGAAAGGACAGCGGTCGATGGCTCGACTCGTGTTCAATCGACCAATCGATTATCATCGTTACACCATTGACCTACGCGGATGAGTTCTACTCTCGGGATACCGATAATAATCGTGTAGACGTCCTTTCCTCGTTGCGTTCGATTTCGCAACGCGAGAACGGTTCCGTTAATTGAACGGTCGTGGTTAATTACAGCTGGCTGGCGATTTTTCCGTCGCGAACGAGCCTCCTACTTTCTAGTTTTGGCTAGCCGGCCTGTTCACGCATGAATAATACAAAAGTTGCGCTCACGGAACTAACGATCCGCCACGGTACAGTTTGAAGATGAAATTAATAAAAATTGACGTTCTAGAAACTCCCAAAGAGCCGAGGCGTACGTATTTATACACTAATTGCTGTAGCAAATATGTACGTACCACGTATGATTTTTGATCCAGAACAGATTAATAACGCGAGATACGATTTTATTACTAATACGTGTTTACATAATTATCTTATCTGTGGTGTAATTGCAAAAATATGTAAAACTAAACATCTGTCACTATTCGTGACTCCTCTATCTTTTACAGCCATTTCGCCAAAAATTTCGCCATTCCCTCGCCAAGATGTTCCTTTACTGGCAACTAACTACGTTACACCGTGTACCGTGCAATTCAGAGGTACCTCGCAACGCAATACGAGTGCATAAGTCGTGGTTTGCAAGTACGTACCGTTTATTCCTCTAGGCCGAACGACACTGTTCAAATAACCAACGCTCAACCATATCATCAACGATCGTCGCGTTACAAAGTTTGAACTGCCATTGGGTCTCCTCCTGCGAAACGCGTCTGCAACGATACGAATGTATTTCTCTTTGACAAACGGCACACGAAAGATAAAAAAATGGTATGGTAAGAGAAAGCGGAAATGTTACGTGTCAACAGTTCACAATCGTTGCTGTGGACACGTTGGCCCGTAATTCGGGACACGTTCCACGTAATCTGGCCCCGTGCAATTTACTCGACTCGGCCAATTACACGGCGAAGAATTTCTGACAGAGGGACACCTCGACTTTTTCACATGCGTGTGCTCCACGATATAGTTTCGTTACAGCCAATCTAGCATCTCTATCTGTCCCGTCTCGTGGAAAAATTACTCGAAGACCAAAGGAGAGGAAAAAATAACGAGCGTTCGCGTAAAACGACCGCGATAAAGAGGGCAGTCTTTTTCTTTCGTTCGATACTTTTATATTTCTGACGTTCGCGGGTTCGTCTGGGAAACGTCAAACGAGACGAAAAGTGTCGTTGCGAAGGATTTTGCTGGACCAATGTCTGCACAGTGTTCAAGGAGGACCTTCGTGGATGGTCCTTAGGAATATGCGTTTGGCGCCCTATAACTCGAGAATTCGAGCACGCACTTCAACGAATCGTGATTTACTGCCAGGCCCTGTTCCGAACATGGCGCAGACAATGCCGAGGTACGCGTATTCGTTCGAAGAACCGAGAGGCGGTGCAGCGGTGGTCCTTGGGAAAGCTTGGAGGCCGTGATCCGTAATTTGAGACTCGAGTCGTCGCGGATCTGCATGGCGGAGTTGGTTGAACGATGAAGTGTTTGAAATTTTGAAGTTCTGTTTTAGAATAATAGTATAGGAATGGAAGAAAGTAGAAAAAATGCCCTTCGTTGTACTATGAATAGCAGTTCTGTAGGAGAAACGTCACGATAAGTTAACTTATTAACGTTTCGTCGTTTGAGATAGATACAGCTCGTAGTAATATGGAAATGGAGAGAAATATTAGAAGAATATACAAGATAGATTACACTTCATCGAGATAATAATTAAGAGATGAAATATTTGGTTTACTTGGAAAGTAAACACATACATGTATAAGTAAAACTAATTTTACTTAGAAAGAGTTGGTTAATCTGAATGCGATGATCAATTATAAGACATTTCTATCGAAGACACGTATTGATTCCTGAGGAAGGAGTTTCCTTTTGCCACCTTCATATTCCCTCCAACAAAAAACTTCACGCAATGTTCCACTCATAATTTAAATTACAGCTGGCGATCTCTCAGATCGCTGCTGCAATCACGTTGCACTTTCACACGTATCTCACGATCACTATTCTTTTATGAGAATCTTTATTTACACAATGCAACACACAATTATGCAGCAAGTATTCCGCAGAGAATACACGGTGCACTCGCGAAACGGAGAACGTCCTGCCAAGTCGTTTAGAAAACACGAACTGCTTAAAAGTCTTGAAACGATTAACCCGGGGCCGACACGATGAGGAGAAACTTCTCGCAATCAAGATAGCCCGTTGACGGAAGGGAAAGGTTTCCGTCATTGGCCAAAAAATATTCCCTTGTAAAACCAGGAGACCCGGCAGCCGCGCTGGAAAAGGAAAGTCAGCCGAGATCAAAGGGCTTTCTTCAACCCTGTCTTTTTAAAAACGTGAAATTTTTATGGCCACACTTTCGCACCGCACTTCCAGTTGCCATCGACTTTCTCGAGCCTCGGATACTGCCGTAGGGGACGAGTCGAATTGTTTCGAGGGCTGCTTCGCACACTTCCTTTCATGATTTCTTTTCACAAATATTTTTTCATTTTTTCTTTTTTGGCTTTCTTCGTAAAAGTTGAGAAAGGAAGAAAATGATTGACGCATAGTCATTTTTTAGAAAAAGAATCACGAGTCTTGAAGTTGTGCCTGAACGAGATACACATATTCAAACTGAACAACTGCTATTAATAGATACACATGTTTTATATTGAATATTTTTTAATATTCTTTACGTATCCTTGAAACAAAATGAAAAGAAATAGTGGATAGTATCGTAAAAATGATATATGACGTGTAAGCTACAAATGTTTATGCAAATGCATATTTTCATAAATACTAGCAGGAAACGGAACCTAAACAGAAATTTATTTCACCCATTAAATTTTATAACGAGTGCTATATCTAATTTGGGTATTTCATATACTTTTGCATATTATGTATATTTCGTGCGTTTTTACATCTTTATGAATAAATATCCGCGGTCTACATGTGAGCCATTCAGAAGCTACGTTGCTTAACTCCATAAATTAAAGGGTACTAAAATACGATGATGTTAGAAACACAGAGTTTTTTAAATTTTCCTTGGAATTTACTAGTATTTATGTCATCTTCTTACGACGAATGAACTTAGTAAAAAACATGTGTAATAATAAAAGATGGATCTCGCGGAAGTCAAATTGAATCAACTCCACTTTTTATTAATTTCTCAATTTCTTCCACAAGTTTATTCATTTCTTTTCGGTTTGCTGCAAGGATGTGTAGAAATATTAAGGAATATTAAACGTATACAACCTATATTGACATAGCAATCGTGACTGTCAAGTTTCTTTACCTTTCCCCTGACATCAAACGATATCTAATCCAAACAACGTTAAACGCCATTGTGTTAAAAACACGATACGAGCAATTAGAACCTACGCTACCAAAAATTCGTCGATAATCATCGATACCGTAAGATTTGTGGGTACGAGTGGTACAGATAAAGAGAGAACGAAACTCAAGCCGGCGTAAAGCGACTTAACTGGCTGTGGAAAGCGGCGGTCTACGTTAAGTAAATAACGTAGGAGCGCGATAAATTCCGTTTACACGGCCAATATGTATCGATGATCGTTCCGCGGCATTCGGCGTTAAATTGAAATCCGTATTTAGGTGACTATTATAGCCATTAAGTCGGAACGTTAACGCGGCTATTTACGCGACGATCAGGAATCGTTAAGGGACGGTCGTCGCGCTTCTTCCTTCGATCTTTGCGATCGAACAAACGGAGCACGCGGCTCCGCGTTTCTTTTCGCGAGCGACCCCCTGAATCGCGCGATTTGCATCGCCGCCGGCTCGAACCGTCCATAAACACCAAAAAGATACGATCTCAATTAGTCCCGGACCGAAAACGCTGCGGAGAAACACGGCGAATAAGGACCCGCGATAACAACTCTCCGAGACGCGACGCGAGTTCCACGTACCCCGCGATTTCTCCACTCCCTTGAATTATACTCGGTCCCCGAACTGTGAGTAATTCTCCGAAACTGCGGGTAGAATGCCTCTCTCGGGCTCCAACTTCTTTCTCGTGGAATTAACGACTGAACTCGGCTTTTAGGTGCGGCCTTAACGCTAGCTCTGTAGATCTCTTAACGTGTGTAACTAAAGTAGAGTAACTAGACGAGCGATACGATTGTGAGGGAGTGATACATGTTTTGAAAGTAAACGATACAATACTGCTTATGTTCCTGTGCAAATTCATACTTCTACAGATACAACGAAAGGAATAGCACTTAAACAGAGATTCGTGTTACCTGTTAAACATTGCAACGAGTACTTCGCTTTGTATTGTTCTACTGTATTGCATTTATATGTGCAAAGTGTGTATTGTGCATTTTATACATTTTTACCTCTTCGTATTTCGGATAAATGCATAGAAATCCGCAGTCTACTTATGAGTAATTTGAGTATTTTAATTGATTTGTATTGATTTGTATATGGATATTACTAAAATGTATCGTTGATTTATTAAATGAATGAGAGGATTAAGAAAAGTGCAGTTTTCTGATAATCAGTTTGAAATAGGAAGTTTGAAATGATTCGACGATTCAAAGATTCATCAATGATTGATTATTGAAGTCCTAAAGTGATCGTGAAACATAAAAATGTAGAACCAAATTCAAGGGTTGATACACTATCCTCTTACACGCCACAACGACATTTTTGGACACAGGATTTAATATGCCGAATTTTCCAACGAATTTTCTGAAAATGTTCGAAAGCTATAAGGAACTTGAAGATGGTCGAACAACGCAATTATCAAAAGAATTCTAACGTGTCGTCTCACATATCGTTTGAGATTCTCCGCACACAGTATTTTTAGGATCTTAGATCACAGACTCGACAGTGTCCAAAAGGGGGAATTCAGGTACAACGTCAAGATCGTGGATGAAACGAGAGTGCAAGAGGTCGTGAACGCGGCTGCAGCTCGAACGCGATAAACAACCGCGATTCGTAGAAACTGCAGCGCGTGCAGAACGCTCGCACGCAGCACGGAACAGATCGTTTCGATGCGCTAACGGAGCCGAGGTCAGCGTACGTCTTCGTACGAAGTGCGTGAAGACGATAACGAAGACTGCGGTGTTTCGAGTGCGTGTTTGAGATAAGCGAGAAGAACGGTCCGCGATAATAAACCTGTCCACGTGAAACAACCGTGAGGATGAAGTCGTGTTTCGTCTTTTTTCTAACCCTCGATCGTTGAATGAGTAATCTTCGTAAACAGACGTGACACAACGCGAAACATAGATTGGAGATTTTTACTATTGCTTGCCTTTTATTTTAAAGAGTAGGTTGGTATAAGAAGAGTGCGTGGTTTTGTCGTTTGAAGAATTTCCTATAAATTCTTGTTCAGATTAGCCAATAATTTGAAATTACTCGAATTCAAGTCACTAGAAGATTGCCCAATCTACTTAAACGAGATTCAAGTGTCAGACACGAAGGCAATAAATGAAAATCGCTGGAGAAATATATTTCTCCAATATGTTGTATAAGCTCGCTAATAGGAAATCTCTGCGTGTAAACGCTGTGGCTAACGGAGATCGTCTATATGTATAGACCTACGTATCTAAAATAAAAAAATTCCCACCTTACAGATCGAACTTTGATTACTCTATCGAGCGATGGAGTAACAATACTGGCTAACTCAGTAGTAGAAACGATAAGTAGCTACTAGTTTCTTGATTTACTACCTTCGATAATAATCGGAACATCAAGCAACGTGTAATAACATCGTAGCAGCCTCTGAACGAATCCGCCAACTCTCTGATTTCGTCTTCTGAATCATTACTATATAATATATATACAATATACACTGTTCCCCATTATGCGTAATAAGCAGCGAACGTTAGTCACTGATTTCACGTACAATGCAAGAATCAGCACCGTTTACGGCAATCCTGCCACGCCCTGCATGTAACACGGTTAGCAGCATTCCGATCCGTAAAAGGAGTGCCGCGAATCGTTTCCCATCCCGAAGCGTCCATGGGAGGCTGACAGAGAAGGCGAAAAATCGCGAGGCGTATCGCGAGCAAACGCGTAATTCGGAGGCGCACGGAACGAGCATCTCGAAGGTGTCATCCAGTCGCTCTCATCCTTTTCTACGTTTTGGTAAAAGTTCGTCGAAGCATCTCGCACCCTTCACCGTGCTTCTTCCTCATGGTGTTTCGAACCCGGAGCACCCCTAAACTCCTTGCCCGACTGGTCTACCGCTTTTCTTCCTCTCGCAGCTATCCGGCCGACGAAACCAATAACTAAGGGAAGGAAAAACGGGATGGAAGTCTCGCACGCCCGGAGCATATATATTTTCGCGGCGACGTGGATATACGAGCAGTCACGAGCGCGGCAACGTGTGCGTAACGCTAGGTACACGCACGTACCAGAAGCCCTAACCCCACGAATTAATATTCCATCCGCGTGGCTTACACCAGTCTCGCAGATTGCCAATGCCGTTGCTCCCCGAGAGAACAGGCACGACCCTCTCTGGAAACACCGGGATAGGGACAAAGAGCCCGCGGATAGCGCAGGATCCGTTTCATTCGGCTACGGGAACAATGCCGGTCCGGCCCGTTCTCCACCATGGAAAATAAGATTCCAAGACGGGCAATACTCGCGACTGATCCGATGAGTTACCGCTCTCGGCGTTCCACGATATTCCTCGGGCTAAACGAGATTTCGTTTGCTCGTTGTCATGGTCGTTGAACATCGAAAGGGGACGTTGACATACGTTTTTGAACGCGTCTTGAACGAGTTGGGAGATTTCTTGGCATTTACAAACTGGTATTCAAGGATAGATTGCGACAGCCTGGAAATATCAACATCGCAGATGTTGAAGGAAACTTGATATTCTGTGTCATTTGATTTTTCTTATTTTTCATGTACGTAAACTTGTTTGTTTCCTGTTTTTGCGTTATAATTAATTTAGTAGAAACGTGGCAATGTAGAAATGTTATTCGTTAAGGAAAGTGGCTTATCGAGTACATCAAATGGGAAGAACTTCTATTCTCTGAAATAATTCTATAAAAATAATAGATCGCTATTAAAATTCTAAATCAAATGAAATCCGAAGGCGGATCGGTCACGTAGAAAAATGATGTTATTAAATCTGTGTAAAATATATATGTAAATACACATATTTTGTTTGATCATAATAGGGCGTCCTTCATCTTGTCCTTCTCTGTAAGGTTGCATATGTAAGAGCTTTATGCTACCCCTCCAGGAAAACTCGAAGGGATTTAAATCGCGTGAATGCGAGGGTCTTTTCTATGACTTTCTTTTTATCCGCCCATTGATGCTGCTAAACATTCTATTATTCGACATATTTCATACACGAATCCCTATACATCAATCTATAACACACAATTCATGTCGCTCGAAAAAATTTCAGCTCGTTATTGAAATCTTCGATCTAGCAAAAATAACCATCTTAATAATTATCGATAAGCAATTTAACATGAATAGTTTTTATCTTTCACAGCCTTACAGTTTTTGCAACTTCCACGAGTCAAGAGATTAACAAACTTTTCCGCCAAATTCAACAAACGTATAATTAAACGTTTTTCGTAAATTGCGCGTTTTATTTTTATTAATTGGGTCTTGTCATCGGTCGCGACACCCTTCATTGTTCCTTCTATTAAGTGACACATTTCATACACGATTCCCGATACATCAATCTATAACGCTTACAATATATGTTGCTTGAAGAAGTTTCAATTCACGACCAAAATCCCAATATAGCAAGATCAACTAATAATACTCACCAATAGATAATTAACATAAATAGTGTTTAACTTTCGCGACTTCTATTCGTCCTTACAATCTTTGCAACTTCTACGTTGCCTCCACGAGCCAAAAGATTAACAAGGTTTTCCTTCATGTTCAGCGAGAACCGGCAACTAAATTTTCCAAACGTCTTCTGTAAATTGCGCGTTTTATTAATTCAGCTTCCTCGTCGGTCGCGACACTCTTAATTGCTCCTTACATTAAACAGGCTTTTTCATCCGTCCGGCTAGGCAAGAATTTATACGCGGGGCCCAGTCATGTCCGTAAATCCCCGTAATCGTCCGGTGCTCGATATATCCACGCGATAAGGGTGGGTGTCGACGCATGTTCAGCCATTCGTTTCAGCCGGTGCGTACGAAACTCGCCCGTTAAAAGTAGGATACACTGTTGACGAGATACAGATAATTGGAAATGGGGAATTATATCCAGCGATAGGTGAACGCGAGCCTAGCTTCGCCGGCACAAGGATAATGAGCGTTTCGCGCATTCCATAGAACCTGTTCGTGGAAAATTATAATTCGATATAATTAGTAATGATTTTCGTTTTCCACGTAGTTACCAGTATTTTTATTATATTTGTTTCTCTCGGCTGAATCGGTTCTCCGTTAGACAATTTTCCAAGGATCCCGTTTCAACGAAGTAATCGATATTTCACTCGTGTCGTGGAAGCTCGGGCAGAAAGTAAAGTAACCGTGAATAATTTTTTTTTTTTTTGCGATGATTCGTTCGAATGCGATTGCACGGCGCAAGCATCGGGAAATGCTCGATCGAGATGGTTTTTCCCCGATTGGTTTAATTCGCGCTTTAATGATTGAGTTGTAAGGGGTAAAGTACCGAATAGTTTGACGTCTGATATTTTCAGTGAAACGTAATTTATAGTCTTCTTATATTTTTACAGGCATAACTTCTGTCTTAATTCTTCATAGAACCATTCCTCTCTGCAGTAGAAGTTCGTTTGTATTAATTTGAATTTCCGTTTATAAGAAACGGCGAAGCCTTTAAAAAAAAAAAAAAACGATAGGAGTAGACGTCGAGATAAGTAGATTCAAGCGGCAACGATTCATTAAAATAAACGGTGTGCTACTCTACTTTGAACTTTCGTTTCTACCAGTCAAAAGTCGTTTCATATAATCGCTCGAAAATCACAGTTTCGTGTTACACAAATTCAAAGATTTACCAGGAACGTTGCTTCACCGTAATCGTCCTTCCGTTCTCCAAGTTGCTGGTGAACCGTAGCGCGACGACAAAAACGTTTACACGCAATTATATGGCGTTTACGAGTTCTTCATCGACGATACTCGAAGGCCGTAAATTTTTCGAACCACCGCTCCACGTTACACGCCGAGTTGTACACGGTAATTTTACGGTTGTTTTCGTACTGTTCGCGTCCATCCACCGTTTTTAACGACACCTGAACAACCTTTCGTTCAAGATGGCCAGACTTCCGCTTATTCTGGGTCCGAAAGTTGCACATTTCACAATGCAAAAAAAGAACAACCCGGAAAGTTGCGCGATGTTGCATCGCCATTGTTTCGACAGTGGCTGAAAACGAAATTGCACCGTATCTGTTCTATATCGCAACCTATCGTTTTCGGCGCTCTGTTTCAAATCGCTTTGTATTACGTCGTTTTATAGAAAGCTTTTAACGTGATCAGAAAATAAGCTTCGAAGAAATAGAAGTATAAAACTGTTAGTAATCCTCGTGGGTTGCGGTGGAGGATAGTGTGAAAACATGCAAATCGATAAGCTTCGTTTGACCTTCGTTTACGGGTGGTTTTTATTATAATTAAAGTGTACTTTCTGTATATTCAATACAAATTCTATATGACTACAAATTAATGGACGAATATATTAGGTTATATATGAAAAATGTTTATATATACTTTTGTTGAATATTAGTTTGTCCAATCTAATTTATTAAAAAATAATAAAAGAGATGATTTATAACGTTACATAATCAACATTAGGATTTCGTTCGTTGGCAACTGAGTCATTAAAATTTTCTACCTTTGACACAATCAATTTTTTAATTAATTAACTGACGTCGTTATTTGCGAATCATCGAGATAAAAGTTCTCAGAAGCTGAACCGTGCAGATCGAACAATAGTACCTACGAGTTAAGGACGGTGAATGGACATCAGGATTGTGAGGCAAATGGGTGACTGTCGCATCGGAGGAGAACCTGGGGAACCATGGCGTATAAACCGATACGGTTATTTCGGAATATCTGCAGCCATACGCGACCACTCGATGCTTCCATTTCAATGTTCCGCCCCTCTGAGCGTAAAAGTGGCGAAAATGCGTCGAGATAGGGTGAGTTTTGCGAGGGCTGCGACCGGAGAGCTCCGCTATAATACCCCAGTGGCTGGAAACGGGCAATCGAGACGTAAACTTCGATACTCTCGGAATTAGCCCCAGAGAATCGACAGAAATCGCGGGCCGTTTGTCGTTTCGCCACCTTTTGCTCGAAATACCAAAAAAAAAAGGAACCACTCGCATTGCCGTATACGAGAATGCATATTTGAATTTTTTAGAGTTCGGTTGAATGCAATATTTGCATCTAATTTTCTCTTCCTTGCGTAATTTTCGATTCTTGTTAAATTCAAATAGGACTATAAATAAATAAATAGATAGGTACAGATCTTTCTCGCTATTAAAGGATATATCTTTGGATATTATGAAATTCGTTTCGAATAGGAAACGCTATTGGAAGCAAAGGGCTCGTAGAGATTGATGCACCCTATAATTTACTATACGCTTTTATTTCGTTTGTATATCATAGATATAGCTTATGAGTATAATTCTACATCAAGTTTCGAAAATGGATACATTTACATTCATTGTCAATGGATTACCTCTTCGCCTGTCAATCGTCATCGTCAATCGCCACCCTCGTCGTCGTCACCTTTTTCATCGTACGGTATAATACTAATTCTTGAAATAATCAGTAGACATGAGACTCCATTATTCCGTTACTTTTATTACTCTTAACGTGGTAGGTAGGTATTGAAGGACAGCTACGCTCTCTTATCGTTCTAGTATTACATTAATTAGGTATCATCCAGCGGCACGCGAGGAACCGCGGCTCTTTCGACGACCAACCAATCAATCGAGCGATCAACAAAGTCGCCTCTCGATTAATTATATTCGATCGATCGATCGTCGCGGTCCCTCGCTCACTGAGCAACGTTAACGTTACGTAGTGTTAATATTTACATCGAAGAAACTCTTGAAGTAATACACGGCTTTCCATTCATTTAACGTAGGTACAGCAAGACGATAATTATAAGATCTAAATATTCTCGGTTTTCTGATATTTTTTTTTCGTATGTTGCCTTTTTTCTTTTTTTTTTTTCTTTTTTACGTTCGAATGGTACATGTGTGAGTATGTGTACGTTACGTATGTGAATTTGCACGGTGAGGCTGTGTAAACGTGTGTATATTGTATGTATATGTGTTCGTGTGTGTGTTTGTGAAAAGATTTGAAAATGTGTGTGCACGGTTCTTCCGACGAATGGTTCACGAGTTGGATTACAACAGTACCGTGAGAAGAAATTCGGTGTTGAACTGTTCTGCAAAAAAGGAAAAGAAAAGAAAAAAAAATCGAGGAACAATGACTTCTGTTTTTGCGCAGAGAAAACAATAACGATCACAGTACATCGCGTCGAAGCATCGAACACTCGAAGAGAAACTTTCGATACCAAAATCCCACTGTCATTGGCGACTCGAGAGCAAAAGAATGCGACATGTGCACAAACCCGGCTACGTGGCTCTTACTTTTCTAATTACGCTTTTTCTTTCCTCCGTTTTTCGGCTCGTCTTCGACTTACTTTCTAAGAATAACCATCACTCGCGTATATTATACTTAATTCTCGAAACGATAAACAATATTTAAGTAACCGTGTAACGGCGCAGGACAATATATAGCCGGCGAAAATTATTTATAGGGACGAAGAGCTTAACAAAACGGAAGTTCGAGAATCGCACGATCGTTTAACTGGGAAGAGATAAGGGGAGAGGGAAATTTCGCGTTCTCTCGCGCAACGCGAAAATGCGCGAATAGTGGGTGAGATAGCTACCCCTCCCTCTTCGTTCGAACGTGGAATTCTCGAGGCATCATCGACCCGCTAAGAAACTAACTGGCAGGATACACACGGTGTTGTACACTCGCGAGCATGGAACTACCATAAAAAAATTCTCGTTAAAAGTAACAGTATTCAACGCACGCGCGAAAAATGGGACAGCTGCCAATAATAGAAACAACACTTAGAGTGTAGACCACCGACACGTTCGTCCAGCCTATCGACTTCCGGAACTAGATGTAAGCAATGGAAGCCAAGGAGTTATTATGTTTGCGTGTACAACTACGATGTTTTACATTTTAATGAAAATTTTACTTAAGTCTTGGGAAAAAAGTGCTTACATCTAATTCCGAGTCTATGTGCGTAGCGGTGTTGCGTAACACACGCAAATCGATCGTAAGATTCTCTAACGAACACAGTAAAAAGAGAAACTTATATAGAGATAATATATTACAATTAGATGCATTTTTCGTTCAAGTCATTCTTCTTCTTTTCTTTTTGTTTTCGAAAGACGATCGAATCGTTTCGAACCATGCTCGCGCATTTTTATGGCACGGAGATCTCACTCTGATGGTCGATCGCGAAAGTGCTCTCTGGTGGTTACGAGACGAAATCGACGTCTTTCGAAGTCGCAACGTTTTTATAAATATCTGTACATAATCTCTGAGACTACAAAAAACGATAATGGCATTAATTGTATGATTAAAAAAAAAAGAAGAAAATAAAACTCGACAGTAATCTCAATCACTCTCTTACATTTTCGCTTCGCATTTAACAAAAACAAAACTACAAAAAACATGTAAAATAAACAGCTCATAAATAAACAATCAGATTTAGTACGTAATAAAGAAAATATAACAAATTCTTCCATCGTTTTATTCTCGTCTTTTCACATTTTTAACTCGATCTGAGTCCCGCCAAACGGATTCGGATGCCGTATCGTTTTAAATAATTCCATCCTTTTTTCATCATTTTTTCATTACCAATCAGTACGCACATATTCGATAATAGTTCATAATTTAGATTTCTGTCAAATCTGCCACGTTGCCCAACGCGTACGCGTACACAGTACAATTCACGCGAATATTCTCATTCATTCTATTTCTTTCATCCACACGTTTCCGATTAATTACTCTGCCTTCCTCACTTATGCAGACATAGGTCGTCCTCCGTTCGAAGGACACTCACACCCTCTTTTTCTCCTTCATTCTCTCTTGTACGCTTCAAAACGCCGTGACGTTTCGACCAACGCTCGAGCCACACTCCACAGTGTTTCCGTTTCACACAATTTCCTTAATTCGGATTAGAGAAGTGTTCACATACGCGCGTACACGCATCAAACGCTTTTTTTTGTTGATCTTCCAACACTCTCGAGAGCACCGCGCGACACGCACGTATTCCATTTCACATTTATCGAATCGTCAAAGATCGATCAAATCGATTCCAAAAGAGCGACGATGAATCGTGGTCGGTTCGTTATCTTTATAATTCCTGTTCCTTTTTACGCGAGTTTGGCAAGTCGGGCAAAAGTTGTACTACTAAATAGCGATGCTTCTGTTGTCCACATTGTTCGTGTTGTTTCCTTATTTTTGTTACTTGTGTTTTTGATAATCTACACGTATATATATATAATATATATAATGTATATTATATTAATATATATATTATATATATTATATTAATTACATTATATTATATATATTATATTAATATATATAATGTATATTATATATATAATATATATAATATATATATAATGTATATATATATGCGTATGTATAGACCTAATCGATACAGTTTTAATTCAATATAATACATCTATAATAATGGTAAGAATAGAGCGAGTAATTCAATTGGATGTCAGGAGAGGAAGTAGTAAATGATTAAGGAAGTAGGTTCGCGAGGGATGGATGAAAAGGATGGAGGTAAGATTAGGGGAGGGTGCGAAAGAGAATAAGGAAGCGTTATGAAAGTTATATGATATGATTACGCGTCAATTATTTGGAATAATATTCTATAACAATGTAGATGCCATTAGGTAGCTTAAAGATAAGCCGAGAGAAAGCTTCGTATGTGGACGGCGCCCGCACAGTTTTTCTTCTGTTACTCTAAAAATTCACGTCTGACGCGCTGATCCTCTTCGATTTTTGCCCGAATGATTTGGGAACGCGGGGCACGTTCTTCTCCGACGTGCTACACTTTTATTAATCTCATAAAATTAACGTCAATTTCCCTAACAAACTGCCAACACTGGGTATCACCGAGAACATAAAATACTCGTAACGAAACTTAAAACACAAGAGGGGAAAAATAGACAATATTGTGGACGATCAACATGGACGCTTATAAAAGAGAAAACAATGGAAACGATGCAACGAAACGATGTAACGTAAACAACTGGCAACACGCAACGAACGATCGGTTGTTTGAAACTGTTCGTCAATGGGATTACAATTAGAAACAACGAGAGGACGGCACGCAGTCGAGGCACGTCTCAGCGCGACTTATCCTTTGAGGATGAACGAGCGACATGGTTCAAGGAAAAACGTAAAATGAACGAAACTCGGTTACTAGGGTCCCGAATGGAGTGAGCCGAGCAGAGGAGTGGAAAGCGGAAACGCCTAGGTTCCCAAATCGTTCGTTCGTTTAGTCGAAACACTCGACACTGCTTTCTCGGCGAGAGGCTCGTGTGAATGCGCGTCACACACACAGCTACATTTAATTTTTTTCTTCTTTTTTTTCTTTCGTTTCGAACCGCAGTCACTAACGATTAAAGACTTAATACATACGTACGTATATAACACGGTCGCTACGAATCTCACCGTTGCGATTACTGTACAAACTTCTCAGCTAATTAATAATGATAATTAATTATACTTAGTACGCGTTACGTATATCCCTAATTTGTCGGACGTATCGGCGCCGCCACTTCCGCTAACCACGTTTCCTGGCCAGCCGCGTCACTTAAGTCGTTTTAAAAAACAGACTCTGTACACACAAACGGTATTAACATTCAAAACAAAACGTAACTATGCTATATAGTAATAAAAATAATAAAAATAGTGTCGTCGATAATATTTTCAATAATAATATTAATATTAATAATTCGTAAATAGAGTCACGTATAAAGCTTTTCTACAAATAGTTACACCGATTCTCGGGACTCGATCGCGTCACGTGCATCTTTTCCCTTCTTTAATGTTTTTCTTTTTTTCCTCGTAAAAAAATTCTCTCCCCTTTCCATTAAATTTCTTCAGTTCCCTTTTCCATTCATCTTTTTCTTTTTCACATTCGTATTTCTTTTTACGTATACATTGAGCCGAAGAAGATTCAGGCGCGATTGAACACCTTCCTTTTATTACTTTCCGCCCGAAAATTGTCGATAGAACAGAAATAACCTTAAACCGGGAGCACGAAATGCATCACGAACAATGTATCACGCTGATCAAGGTTGCGCGTTTATATTGCTACCCCATTAAATTCCGTAACTGAGATTACGTGGACCGGAACCGATATACGACTTGCGTGCGTCGACATTTTTCTCACAGTTCTCTCCGCTTCTAGATAGCTACGGCCACGTGCGTCGATTCTCCTCGATCCTGCTCCGAAGAAGGTATAGTTGTGTTGCCAGAAGTCACAATAATACCACGTTATGCACGCAGGCGAAAGCGTAAGAAGTAAACCGCGAGATGCCTAAAACATGATCGCGCTAACGTCGGACGCGAACAGAAACGAGAATCGTGAGTAAACGGACCTTCGAAGTAAACAAGTACGATTCTTCGTTTAATTCCTTCGAGCGAGCCATGAGCTTCACCTTTCAGAAAATTCGTCGAAAGTGTTCAACTTATTGTTTGTCGTTAGAAAAAAACCAAAAGGACGAAAGAAAACAAAAATTATAGAAAAAATATATAGGAAAGCAAAATATTCAACAAACAAGTTAACGATTCACCGAGCAAGCTATTCGGTTCCATGAATTCGATTCTAGCATGATCGAATGCGCGTCTCATCGATTCTCTTAACTATCAACGTCGTCGTCGTTGGCTGTGTTCATCGAACTGCGTTAGTATTAATTGGGACCCAGCGGCAACTATATACTTTTCCGAGTATCCCGTTCCCTCGAAACGTTCCATTCCTATCAACTGAACCGTATATCCTACCGTATCTTATTATATTTTATATTCTATGTTGTTCGCGTAAACGTAATATTCTTTTTTCTTCGCTTTCGTTTATCTTGCTCGTTACACGTTTAAGACATCGTTACAATTACGGTATGCAGAGGTACATTCTCTATGTGGAGGTCGGAGGAAGGTGGCGTGGAGGTTGAAGGAGCAAGAAGGGGACGGGTGGGAATGAAGGTGGATGGAGATAGTTTACATGAGTACATCTCGTGCGTAAACTCGCATGCTCAGCTTAATCGTTACTTTACGTACGGCGATATTTATGTGTAATAGTACTTTAGGTAATTAGCGGTATAGTATTAATATGAATACGGTTTTTATCCATTCACTCACTCTCTCTCTCTTTCTCTCTCTCTCTCTCTCTCTCTCTCTCAATATTACTTTTCCTTAGATTTTCCCCCTAAAAACGATGCGATTTCGCCTTGATTACGGACGTCTATTTATTCTTTACTTTTTCACTATATAATAATAGCTGCTCTAGCTGATCTAAAAATTGTTCCTTTCCTCCCTTCGATTTAACAAAATCTTATTTTTTCCTGCTTCTTATTCTTTTGTTGCGTAGATTTTTTTTCATTCTTTTTCTATTAATCTTTTGCTTTGTATGTATTTTTACGTACGTCATACGTATTTTAAATATCATTTCCATTATGATACTACTATCAAAATCTTTCTTTTTTTATTTGTTTGTTTGTCTTCCGAGCACGGTAGAACAAATTTTCTTCCCCTTTTGTTCATATACATATATATTTATGTGTATATATATATAACGTACTCGTTATTTTTAATAATATATAATACGGTATTGTGTACACTATGATTTTACATCGTAAATAGATAGTCATTGAACGATTCGTACAACAGATCCTCCGCCTTCTTGGAAAACAAATCTTATAGTTTTTCTTGGTTCGAGTTACGTATATGCGTTTTTTGCAGTCTTTCAACGATTCGTCATACCTCTTTCTCAAACAGATTAATAGGCAATTCGCGAATTTCTTTAAAAACTTTGCAGTCAAACGAATCGCTGGAAACCGCGAGTAACGGAAAAAAAAGAAAGATCATTCAACAGGAACATCGAATCGCGAACGAGATATTTTCGAAACGCGGAGAAGTCTCAAGAAACAATCTGTTCTCCGTGAACATTAACTTACGGAAGACCAAATGACATCGACGATACATTCGATATTGTTTCGTGATAATCTTAAAAACCGGTCGACGTCCGAATTGATAATCGTCAAAATGGCGGAGGAATATTTTATACGGATCGACATTAACGGGGAGGAGAAAAAAATAATTAGATAATAATTTATATAATCTGAAAGTTCGGCATTTCTTTCTTGGTTTCCCTTGCTAGTCCTCTTCATCGTTACGAATTCTACGTAAGTAAATAGCAACAACGGCTTCTATATCTATGGAAAAAGGTCTACCCTGACACCAAATTACGTATTTAATGTACTAAGAGTGAGATACTCGTCCGGTGATGTGTCTTTGCTTGCGTAAAAATTTTTTGCGTGTATTTAGAAGTTTGTTCTCTCTTTAGTGTTCTCCCGTTTTTCTCGTCACGTTTTCTTATCTTTTTCCCGATTTTCTCGCCCCTTTTCCTGTTTACTACGGCCACTCGTACGTTCGATTATCGTTCGCGGAAGCACGTTGCTGTCCCGTGATGCTGGACGCGAAAGTGTAACACAGAGACACACGGACACGGAAATAACAAATCGATGTACGATAGACAAAAGAATTGACCAAGAAAAAAAAAGAAAGAAAGAAAAAGATGGAAGGAACAGAACGAAATAATTATCTGTTCATTTTTAACGATTTCGATACTCGAATTAACACGGCTATATATAATATGCTCGATATAACTATGATAACACTACGTAAAATTAACAGACAAAAATTAACATGTGTCAACGCGAAATGAGCGAATAACGTTATTAAGAAGGAAGAAGTATGAAAAGAAGAAAGAAAAAAACAATCGTAGTGGAAAATAAATTTCTCTTAGAACAACGACGTGTTCCAAATGGTCGCGGGATCGGTCATGGATCGTGACCGCGACGCAGTTAAACAATTATCCTCGTCAATAGCGTAACGATAAATTATCTTAGATAATATGGAAAACGTGCTGCTTTCATACAAGTTACTTGTATTAATAAAAGCCTTAGCGATACCTTGCGCGATATCATCTGAGATCTAACTGAAGCGATAAATGAATGTGAATGTTCATCGACGAGTCAGCACCTCCCGAAATCGACTACCAGAAACGTTTTAATTTTTCATTCGAAACACAGTCGCACTGGTCGGGTTTATCGGAATGAACGGCGTTCTCGAACGTTTTAAACGTTCGTTCATCAAGATAGTTTAAAACATCGTTATTGAGATATCGAAAAAATACGTGGAGAAGAATAATCTCGCATTCTGTCTGATTGATAATCTTTCCCCATATAGTTTCGTCAGATTTCCTAACATCTTCGTGCAACGCTTCATCGCTCATCGTGGTTTTGTCAAATTTCCTCGTAAAAAAATAAATTTCCGCGCCTCGGAGTTCCTCTGGATTAATACCTGGTACTAATCGAGAGAAATCGACAGACATTCAGGTTTAGAAAAGAGAGAATTTATTCTTGAAGGAATACCAATCGAAGCAACGACGCGTTCCAACGCCGATATTTTTCAACGTTTCGCGGGAGAACATGGCCGATCCGGGTCAGAGAAACGTATGAAAAGAATGTATAGAAAGAAAAAAGAGAAACGAAAAACTGGAGGAAACACCGATCCGCAACGGGTTCGGTTAGAACGGTTAAAGGATATTTGCGTCAGCGAGAGCAGATCTGGCGTAGTCGGCACGGACGTCAGAAATGGCAGAAATATTATCGGGAGCGACGTTAATTTACCTAATTACAACGCGAAGTCTCGAAGAGGCAATCACGAGCGTAAACCACGGTTAATTAACTCTGGAAAAGGAGCTCAGCAAATGGCATCGATTTGTACCACTAAATTCCTCTCTCGAGGAAAGAAGTCGGCCAGCGGCACGAAATTGCTCGTGTGCATACAGTCGAATGCATGCGCCACTGGTTTCGTTATAATCGGTAAGAAGCGCGGTATCCAGAGAAGGTATCTGAGGTATTCAAAGTCCGCAATCGCACGATAGGTATGTTATGTTTTAACGAGGGCGTCGAGAGTTCTCTGGTACGATCCGTTTGCGATCCTTTCCGCCGCTCATTCACTCGCGCGAGACTAATCGTAAAGCGAGTTGCCCCGCGTTATCGGTTCATCCCCTAAGAACAAGCTATATCGAATCTACGTGTATACCGTGAGATTCGATTTTGACTCGTCCTCTAGCCATATCCTTCTACCGGCAATAG
Organism: Bombus confusus; assembly: GCA_014737475.1. Lineage (NCBI taxonomy): Eukaryota > Metazoa > Arthropoda > Insecta > Hymenoptera > Apidae > Bombus > Bombus confusus. Next base: position 1,018,962 of record JACXIV010000018.1, on the reverse strand, counting down.
AGAATCTCTCTTCGACCAACTAAACTTTGACCAGGATGTTTCGGAGAAAGCTGGCAGTTTCAATCGATATACGTAGAGACGTTCCGATATAGACGCGAAGAAAAGATATCGCGATGATCAATGGTGGTAACTGTCATATGGTGAATGAGAGGTAATTAGAATAATCGATTGAAGTTGAAATAGAGAAATTTGAAAGGTCAGGCCCGCGATCGTCCATGTTCATTGGCATGGCGGAGAGCAACGAGTTTCGTGTCCCCCTTTTTCTCCGTTTTGATCGTTCAGCGGAATTAGACGAATTCTTCGACAGCCTCGTTTAATTACTCCCTACCACTCCTCCGTCGGTATTAATTGATCGTCTCGTCGGCACTGCCGTACACGAGATCTGTTATACGGCAGGGCGGCGTTAATCCTTCGGCCTCTCCTCGTTCAAGCTAATTCTAGTTCGTCGGCTTCCGACGCGCGATCGTTGGCTCCTCCTGTACGTCTGTGTGGCAGTTATCGCGCCAACTGATCATCCCCGCTGTTCATCACCCGGTAATCGCGATGACTCGTCGCGCCCGATTAACAATTATTACATTATACGCTCTAGGAATCAGTCACAGGCTAGGTCCTTCCTTTTGGCCCAGCCAAATAAGTACGTAGTGTTTTTTTTTTTTAATATCTTTTTCCGTTTTTTCTTTTTTTTAAGGGTGTGCATCTCGCTTCTTTTATACGCTTCGCTTTTCTACTACGCTCCTCTCTCTCTCTCTTTCTCTCTCTGTTTTCTAACGACTACGATTACTTCTTCCGCATCCTATTTCTCCTTCGTTCCTTTCTTCTTCCGTAAAAAACAAAAGAGTCAGACAACTTGAAACATCGTTGCGCGCTTTTCTCTCTCGGTTCCCTCGTTTCCTCCACAACCTTTGCAATCCCCGCGTCTCTGCCTCTTATCGACACCGAGTCTCATCGGAGAGGGGCAATGGCACAACACGGTGCGCTATTGTCGTTACTCCGAGTCGTAATCGTTCGCCTTCGTAAAATCGTCCTCTACTGCGTTTCCTCTCCGTTTCCCTTCCTTCTCTTTAAACTCGATACGAAAACAAGAGAACAGAGATCACTTGATAAAGTCTTCGTAGTACGTGTACTACGTAAAGTACGCGAGAACACCTTCTTCTCAGTCAAGAGAACGGGAGGAAAAAGAAGTCCCGAAGAGACAGGCCTTCGTGTCCTAGTCGGTTCACGCCGGAAGAGCAAGAAGAGGTGCATTTTTCGTGCTTGCCTGCGTTAATTCGATTTTTTTTCTCTACACGTTTGGCCAACCTCTTATCAGCTACTTCGCTTCGATGTATGCGTCTAGGCTGCGTCCAGTCTCTTGTTTCTTCTTTAAAAGAAAGACAGCCGGCTTAGCAAAGTCTCCTATGTGGGCACCTTACTGACCGCCTTCAGAAGATCGCTCTGCGTCTTGTCGAGACCGCTCACGTGATGTTGCTGCTGATGCTGCAGCGCGGCGTTCTGCTGCTCCTGCTGTATCTTCGCTTGTTTCTCAGCCTGCTGCTTCTTCATCATGTCCTGCTCCTCCCGTTCCCGCCTGGCCTGCTCGTTGATCTCTTTTACCGCCCTCAACTCCTTCTTCAGTTTCATCCGCCGATTTTGGAACCAGATCTTGATCTGCCGTTCCGTGAGGCAAAGGGCGTGCGCAATTTCTATTCGTCGCCGTCGCGTCAGGTAATGGTTGAAGTGAAATTCCTTTTCCAACTCCAGCGTCTGGAACCGTGTGTACGTCTGTCGACCTCTACGCCTCGGACAACCGTTCGGCCCTGGAAACGTCAAAAACGCAGATTTGCCTAGGTTAGTTTTTTCATGCAGAAAGATTTGCCTTTTAACCCTTTGCACTACCACAGTCAACTCCTGCTACGTCGATATGCTTACCACGCTCGTTGTCCTCTTGGTTGAAGATAAATAAAATGTCGCGCAAATACTCAAATGATTGGTACATTGATAGTGAAAATTTGGAAGAAAAAGTTGACTGTTGGCTTAGTATAATAAGCACGCAATAAGTGCAAAGGGTTGGGTGATTAAATTATATTCAATAGCTATACATTCGAAATTAAAAGCTTCCTTCGCTGACGCAGAGAGATCGATCTTGAAGACGAGTTTCGTTTATGAAAGCTGTTACTCTATATGGTGGACTCACTCCATTTTGATCATCCATTATTGATTTATTTATTAAACTCGCTTACGTAATTGCTGAGCCATATACATTAGTCGGTTATTACATATTAATCGATCCATCAACTTCATAAATGTCATTAGCCGCGAACACCAACTATGTGCAATAAAACTTCTACTAATTTCACGTTCTTTCTACCACATAAATTTGCCGTTCTTGTTTCGTGACCGTCTCGCGATCGTAAGAAGGAAAAGAAGGCTACCCCGATTACGAACGTGATTTTTCGTTACGTAAAGTTCAATTTTTTCCATGGAGTGACCTGCGTTTCGCCTGTCGAGTCACAAATCTCAACTCTCTCCTCGCTTTCTCTTTCGGTGAAAAAAAGCAACACGTTCGGATGGTCAGTTTATTGCAGGGGTTGAACGAGGTAAAAAGTAGAAAGTTTTGGGGAAAAAAAAGTCTACGTGTTCATTGTAAATAGGCGGAAAGAAAGATTGAACCCTTTTTTGAAATATATTTTCGTCCAACTTTCTCTGCACCCGCAGAGTCAAAGTCGTAAAACGGGTACGCAGGACACACTGCATTTTTTATGGTGTTTAGGTAGCTATCGAAGCACATGGCCACGCTAACCAGGTAAAGACTAATGCCTGTCACCTGGCTTTACCTGGTTTCGTATCTGAAAACTTCGCTTTCCTAGCCCTTTAAAAACTTATCCGGGACAACACGCAATGCCAATATCTCTGACATTTCCATCTAAGTAATTACGTAAACCTTAGATTTATCTATCCTAATTGATATCTTTTCACTTTTCATCGTTAAATACCCAAGTACTAAGAAATTACGCGGATGGAGACTTAGAAGTTTCAAAGGCACACACGGTTTGGTTATTTGCGATTTATGCAGAAGAGAAGGCAGCATAAGATGGCCGCAAGTTGCACCATAGACGCGCGATAAACTTCTCACGAGCAATTTTCGCAATTGGCTCGAACGTAATTTTACTTTTGGCCGGCGGCGCAGAAGGGTGGGCTCAGCGTTTTCAGTTCGTCGCTAAGAAACCGGTTCTCCGGCGCAATGAACAGTCAGCCATAATACCATCATTCTCGGGAAGACGCTGAGTGGCTATATGATTGCCACGTGATGAAGCAAATACGCGCTACCGACTACTAAAAGATAGCGAGATTTTGTGTTCGACGAGTTTTGTCGTCGATTCGTGCCGAAATCATGTTGTAATCGATTAGTTAAAAACGAACAATGTTCCATGCTTATAAAATCTTTAACGCGATCTTTTCCCGTGTCCCTTTATCTATTTTTTAGAGAAAATTCATTCCACTGCAACTTTCTTCACGGAGATAGGGAGATAGATGACTTTCGGCGAAATTTGCGCGAACTGCCGCAAATCCCGAGGAAGTATCCTCCAGTATCTTTTAACCGGCGTATTTCTCCATTTTCTAGTTCGCGAACAATACTTTGAGAACTGGAAGCTTCCGACACACTCTCGGGAAAGCAGCCAGTAACACGCAGCATGACCCATCCTGTCATCATTGTTCAAAGCCAGACAAGAAAGAGGAAAAAAAGGAAAAATCGCGAGGGAATGCAGAGAATGCTGATATTGAATTCAGCATGGCCGTTCACAGCAGTGCGGTCCAGGATTCACTGGGTGTGTATGTGCGCTTGTGCACAGCCTCCGACGAGGTTACACATACTCGCGAATTCCTATCCATGTACTGTGTCGATGTGATAGTAGTGGTTGTGCGTACGGTGCGGGTATGGTCGTGAGATCGGTGTGCGAGGCTACGACACGGAGCCAACGTGGTTTTTCGGCAAGCTTGTGTGCGTGAGTTTAGCTCACGTAGCAAGAGAGCCCGCGCGGCCGGTGCAGCTACAGCGACAGGGTGGTTGCTGAAGCTCGAAGGGTGGGCCATAGGTTACCTTGGCAACCGGAGGGAAAACCATTCCATCCTGCTGGCGGCATATCATGCCAGGGGCGAGTCAAGCAGCCAGAAAACCCTTCGTTGCATCCTCCCTGCCGGTCCCTCCTCACCTAGCCCTCGCATCTCTTCTCTCTCCTCTGTGCTCTACACGCGCCACACGGCTCACAGAATTCGTTGGTTCCTCTCTTCTCTCGACCATCGGTGAACCCGATTGTCCCCATACACTTCAACCACCATAAATATCTACGGGACTATCGGCCGAGCGCTGGCGCGAGCATTATCAACAATTTCGCTGGATCAAGCTAATGTCCATGCAGAATTTATAGATAACCGTTCTTGCCGCCCCTCCGGAGGGAGCTGTCTGGCCAGGATTTCGTCGGACGGGGTTAACAGCTGGGCGTGAAGCTCGTTTGCTCCCGGGAATGCTTAATTTATGTACCTTCTTCCTCCCCTCCTCCGAATATCTTTCAATTTCTCCAGCTCCCTTTGCTTTCGTTCGAACAAGCGGAATACGCGGCGAAGAAGAGGTAAACGCGTTCGACGTTTCAGACGTAGAGAGGAACGAGGCGAGACAACGCTGTAAAGGAAATTGGCCGACGTTAGTTATTTTCAAACGGCGCGGCACCGATAACCCCTGATCGAAAATCGCTGATAACCTCACACTATGCGATTAATAAAAAAAGTGACGAAAGAAGCGTGTAATATGCGTCTGCCAGTCTGGCACGATAGATAATCCCCTCTTCCTTCTCTAACACTCTGCAACGACCATTTTCACTCGTTTTATGGTCATTCATTCCCGCATCCTCTGTTTGTTAATAGCGCGATAAGCTGGTTTACATTTGCAATTGATAATTGATTAATCATAAATCAACAGACTCATAATAATCCTGTAGTTTGGCGATACAAACAAAAAGAAACATCAAAAAATCCATTTTTTCGCATTATTTCTTGCTCGTCGCGAACTCTTTCCATAACGAACCAACTCGTGGTTCGCTCTACGTTCGTGTCGAAGCATCGAAACTTCCTGAATTCTATTAAAACGCAATTGCGTGACATCAAACGAGCACGGTGACGGTGATTGACGATCATACCCGTGATTTCTGCCTCCAAATTCCCGTTAATTAACAGCAGGTCGCGAGTGATTCAGGGACAACGGAGTTATAGCTGACAGGCGGCGGTCCATTTTGGCAGAGGGCAGCCGAGTGACACGGCGTGTGCGTGGTACTACACGACGCAGCCTGTAAACGAGAAGGGCGAAGGCCTGCGCCTAATTGCGGCCATATATTAAGTTTAATACCTGCTTTAGGTCGCCGCACGCGGCTTCACCGTTCGTCGAGTAGACGAGGATATTGCGGAAGTTTGCCTGACTATGTTCGCCTCCCCTACGATTGCCGCCCCTCGCTCGCGTTTCCTACTACCGAGATTCTATCAATGTTCCCCGATCGCACGGTTGTCCTCCTAAGTTCGCGAATTTATACGAAATCCATGGAATCGAACTTTAAACGCTTCGATTACACTCGATCGTTTCTCTCGGGAAAAACTTATCTCTCGTCCACTGGAGAGACGCGAGGTTAATTCGCTGGCTGAAATAGGGCGATCGAGGGGCGGTGCATGAAACTTGGAACATGTAACCAAGTTTATACGTTCGAGATGGATTCACTAATGGAGGGCTGGTCATTTCGAAGCTTCGTCCCGTTTATTCGGAAGAAAACTTCGTTTTTTCTTTTTTCATCCTCTTTATCCGCTACTTTATTGTGTTTTGCAGCGTTCTAGAATTTTCAACGTTTACCTTCGAGTGCTCTAATCGACCTGCGTTTTCTTCGATAAAACATCGTTGAATTATTCATTACGATATCTTGTAATTATTAGCCATTTCAGTAAATAGCAATTATTTTTCATATTCCAACGATGGTTAAATTACAAGGTTTAGTAAAATAAATTTAAAGTTACTTCGATATATTCAAGACTCTGAATAATCGCAAAACTATCAGTTTCACGATTCTGCATGCGAATCGATAAGAAATACGCTTGGGATGACATTCTTCCCCTGGACACACCCCACGTTAACGTGTCATCGTATCCGGCAATCTTCCATTACTTTCCATACTCTTCTCGCCCTATACGATAACCAGAGACGCGATAAATCGCTTCCAGGTCGGTTAATGTCAGTATCAGGTTGACCATCATGACCATCAAGGGCCATATCCGCTCCGATATCGAAATCGTGGAAAATGAACCTCCTGTGCGCGTTCACCCCGCAATACTTGTCAGTCCTTCATATTTTTATTTCGTGCATGGCGGCAATCGTAGAAACAGTGGTTACGCAAGTCTGCTAAATACCCGTGGGGATACCTCGTCGAGTTTTTGCCGATGTCTTGGCGCAACCACCGGGGGAATTGCGCAACTCCGCGAAAAACGCATGGAAATCGCCACAAATTACGCCGTGCGCCAAGAATTCGCAATCACAAAGAGAAAGGTGCACACCGCGTGAAAAAAATCATCCGCGTTGCGTTCCTCCGCTTCTGTGTTACTTCTGTACTATTACCGCAATTGTAAAAGAAAAAAATCTATGGTTACATCGAAAACGTTTCGATAGTTTACGTGACAAGAACGGGACGTCAGTCGGAACCAATAAAATCATGCTTAACGCGATTACGATTTACAATCGTGAAACCGTAATAATAATAATTTCGAGGGTCTGGCAAAAAGGAGAAAAGCGGCGTCAAGTGGAGCGGACTGTCGTTCATAGCGGAACGAAACGGTGGGCTGCCGTACGTACCACAATAGCGACGCCAATAGAGGCCCAGGTTATCGTAAATCTAGAGGAGCGATTAAACGTCAAGCGCGCGCCTCATACGCTCCGTGTGGTTTTCGCTTCTTCCGAAACGCGGTCGAAAACAATGACGGCGTTGCTTTAACAGCCATTTTGAGTCTGCCCATTCGCTCGACGGCGTTATCGGGCCACGGTGCTTCGTGGTTATCGGTCAACAAGCGCTTTTTCACCGTCCGTCGAATATCACCGTAGAGCCTTTATATTTCGTTGCGTAAATTACTCCGTACCGCCCCTCGTTCTTTATTCGTCCACATGACGGACGCTATTAACGAAACTTCATTAGGAATACGAAATGCGATCTAAGGTATTTAAGTACACGTTTCCCATTCGTTTTACGTTAAGCCACGTCGTGGAGCCAGCAAGGTACAATAACTATAGGTTTCCTTCGACTTTGACGAGTTTATATTAAGGCCACACAAAAGTAAGGGAAATCGATTAATAAATAATGTCGAATATATTGAGCACACTTTACGTCCACTTCCTTCGAACAGGGCTGGAAATAGAACGACACTTCGCAGAACGGATGAAAGGAGCAATGGAGGAGTTAGGAGGCGTTAGGAGGAAAGAGCCGTGCAGTTTGAAATGGAAACGAGATACAGCCACTGACAGCCGGAATAGCGTCGATCGCCTGGTAAATTCGCGTCTCGAGTTTTATTCGTCGTACGTTTCACTTACCTTGTCGCTTTTATTCGGCATTATTTACGCGACCCTGAGTTATTATTTCACCGAAAACACCGACTGGCCGTGTTCACGGGCGGTAAACACGTCTCATTCGCCGCAATACCTAACCGTTCCCATATATTTGCGTTCCGTGTGCTCGCTTTTTCCTACGCGCCAACCCCTTTCTTCCTCTTCGTGTGTCCGCTAAAAGCAACCCGCCTTGCGTTAGCGAAGTAAATTCAAGGATGAGTCATAAAGCGCGCATAACTCGCAATGACGCCGCAAAGACCCGATCAAGCCGACTCCTAACGAGATCGGGATTCGTTAAAATTTCTGTGGAATTCTTCGTGGCTCGTTCAAAGAAGTGAGAGCGCGCTCGAGTAACCGGATAGCATGGAGATACAGTTGCCAACGAGTTTTAATCGTAATGTAGTTCCGTGTTCGTGTACGCGGTTGATTCGCGTTTATAAAAATGTCTATGCCGAACTCCTATTTGCATGGTTAAATCTTGGAATTTTATATCGACGAAGGAGAAACAAACAGGGTTATACGTCATTCCAGACGATCGAAACGTATCGATTAGAAGGAATTACATAGATGGTGCCCCATCGATACAAACAGCGGAATGTCACGCTTAAATTAAACGAGCAGATTTAATCGGGCGTCCTTTCGTGTACCGATTACAATAATCACCCGCGATCAGCGGTGCGCATAAAATTACCATAAATGAATCTCGCTGGTCATGCTCGGTATCTCCTATGTCTGTTCCGACTGTTCTCTCTTTCCTTCGTTTACATTCTCTTTCGAGCAGCTGCATAGAGAGAGTTTTTCCTACGCTCATGTCGACACGGGGTGCTAGGTCGTGTTTTCCACAATCTGTCGTCACACCTGGATTCCTTTCCAGTTCCACGTATACTTCCAACGCTAGGCGATCTCTTAGCAAGAGTCGAATAAGGGCAACTGCGAGGCTACGACCATGGAAAGGTAAGAAATTCCGGGAAGCTTTAATCGGCCCGGAGAAAGGGACAAGTCACTGCGACCAATCAACGCGAGGTTAACGTCTAGGTTCGCTAGATATTTGCGGGGGATGGCAAGTCGGCCACGAAAAGTGCGAGGATTAGCCGGATAAATCGCTTGAGCATGGTGGAGCCTGGAATTGCCACTAAGTAAGAGAGAGAAAAAGAGAGAAAGAGTGAGTAGATGGAGGAGTTATCGCGACCATTTTGCCCAGTCTCCGTCTCTGTCTGATACTCGTACACGGGCGTCTTTCTCGTTCAGGGAACGACAGAGGAACGAAACCTTCTGGCTCGTTCGGCCGTTCTCTAGCGGAGGCTGCAGTGACCCGAGAAGGCGATCAAGCGATTCGTGGGTCGTGGCTGGGCCGTATCTTCTCTCCCGTTCCCCCTTCGTTCGGCCTGTCTACATTTTTCACCGGCTCGAGATTTTATTCGCCCGCAGTGCCGCGAAATTAAGCCGTTTTGAGATATTTATGAATGGATCGGGCACCAGCGCTGGACCAGCCGCTCGAACAAAGAGGGACGCCAGCGCCCTCGTCCTCCGCCACCACGCGATTTGCGACTGTTGTCAAACTAGATGCTGCTGCCTTTCCGTTCGCGCGAACCTCCCTCTTTCTCTCTCTCTCTCTCTCGCTCTCTCTCTCTTCCTACATCCCTCCGCCCTCTCTTCAGTATTGTCTATGGAATTCCTCGAATGGAGCCGGATAGCAGGCATATCTGCTATATGATGTCACGTATCCGAATACATTAGTCGCTGGACATACGGTGGCTTTTTTTAGACGACGAACGGACGAAGACGTGATTAAAAGTTAAAGTCGTCGTGGGCCTCGTTAAAACTTTTGGCAAAGTGAGCCGAGTTCCATCTTATAGAATGCGATTTTCACTTTCTATATTTTACAGTACGTGCATCTCTTCTTATCTTTGAATGTCTTCTTTCTTCTTTATCGTTTTTAAATGTAGCCACTAGTTTTTTATTGAAGGCGCTATATAAGAGGTATGAAGATAAGGTTATCAAAGTTCGATGCTCTATTTGTCGGCTGGAAATTTTACGATAATTCAGATCCGTTTCGAGAAAACGACCTCTGTCAACATGTCCAAAGAGAGTTCGCTCCGACTGTTCCAGTAATGCCATTCACTCGTTTGACAAACGATCACAGAGTAATAATCTCGAAATCTGTGGCAGCGGGACCGTAGGAATAAGAACCGACGTTATTCGAATCGCGTGATCACTTTACCTAACTATGAAACCCGTCGTCTACGTACCGGTTCCTAGTGTCTCGTGCCCAGTCGCAATAGATAAGTATGAGTAATAGCGTACCAGCCGCGACAGCACACATCTAAGAACTTAAAATCGCGTGGGAGGCGGTAAAATATACTTCTTTCGAATTTCCTGTTGCGTCGATATTCTCGTCATTTGTGCCCCAGTACGATGGGTAGCTATTTATGGCAAAGAACGCGACAAAAGATAGAGAAGCGAATGCAATCTGAGGAGAAAGATAGACACGAGGGATCATCCATCTGTCGTCAGCCTAAAAGCAGTCTCGGCTTTGCTGTTCACTTTTAAAAATTATCGATCTCACCCAAATACGTTACACGTACCGCTCGGTTGACTTACGATCTAGACATTCTCGAGGGGAACCAGAGCAAGGAGCGATACAAACACGCGTTGGACCGCGAGCGGTTGCGACGTGGGTGTCTTTAATCTGTCGGGCAGAAACGAGAGGAAAGGAAAGAAAGAGCAAAAGGTAAATGGCGAAACGATCTCACGGGAGACTATACGTACAGGTGCTCACGCACTCTTTCGTCACGCGTGAGTGTGCGTAGGTATAGTATAGCTTCCATCAGGACTAGCAATAGGCTTAAATTCCGATTGGTTGGACAGCTCGTTTCGCTCTGGTGTGTGTGGCGACCTATGAGTTCCAACACGCGCGTATGTACCGCGTCATGGAAGGGTGTAGAAGAAGGGGGGTGGATATATATGAGGGTATGCCGTTCGTATATATACGGGGTGGTAATAAAGGATTCCGACAAGGATGGATGGTGAGAGGGGAGAAGCTCGCTCCATTGTTCCCCGTGGAACCCAAACGTCATCTATAAGGGTGCCTCCCATTATCTGCCGTGTATCTGCCTCACGCACACGCGTTCAACCAACCAGAGTGGGGACGCGTTACGCACACAACAGTGAAACCGGCGAGATCGGCTCTCTACTCAGATGCGCGACATGGCGGTGCCTTTCACGGTGTGTGGAATCGTATCTACATGGCGGCTGACTGTGCAGCTATTCCTTCTCTGGCAATAAGCGCTCTAATCTCCCACGAAATTGTAAAGTCACCTTGGGAGTGAAATTTATAAGAGAAGCCCCCGACCCGGCCTGATGGCACGAGCAACGCGAGCACATTGCACCTCAAAAAAAAAGGAAAAAAAGAAAAAAAGAAAAAAGAAAGGAAAAGAGAAAAAGACGAAAAAGAACGAACGCGATGTCTAGTTGTTTCTTCTGTCAGAGGATACGCCTTTCTTTGTCTCTTCTCCTGGACCGACTGTACAAAATATTGCTGTTTACGACACGACGAGAGAAAGATGATCCGTGTTCGCATTCTTTTCCCAAGAGAGAACGCAGGTTTCGATTTCATCGAGAAAAAAAGAAGCGGGATCCGATAAACGTGGACGACGATAGAGGATGGTGGTAGCGCACGTGAGAAAGAATTTCCATTATTCGACGTCATGAAACCGTGCGTGCGCGATAATTCGAATGCTATAGCGACCCGCGTAAATTGCATCAGTAGCACCGGCGCTGAGTTGGAAATGTTACTGGAAATGGTACAAAGCCGACAAATCGTCCATGTCCCATAGCAATTGCAATAAATCCTCGCCGAATACGACGCGTTATGAACGGTCTATGAATGCGATTCGTGCGAGTCACTCGCGCACGAAAGTCTAATTAGCATACGTGATGCCTCGTTTATTTTTTTACTTTAGTTTCATTTCCTATGTTTTTCAGCTGGAATGAGACATAACGACGTTCAATCTTTCAAAAGGCGACAATTCGAACCGATTTTATCGAAGACGTAATCTTTCCAATTATATTCGCCAATTCGTTTTACGTTTTAGATAATACCAAAAATAATATCCTCTTGTCTGTTTATCCTTTTTCGTTGTATTTCAACTTAAGAAGGTTACTTAGATTTGTTAATTGCGTGACACGCAGCATATATAATTCTCGTTGTTTGAATAGTATCGTGGTGAAGCGGTTGGCGACCGAATCTCTCAAAAATAAACCAGCCGGCAGCACGCCAATCCTAAAATACACGTAATCTCGTGCGCGCGCTAAATGGAGGGCCTCGATACGATCCTCCGGATTAAATTTTAATTTTACAATAAAGAATGACGTATTATAATGCTGTTGGCAAACATTCCATCCCTCGTAAGAGTCGTAAGGGAGGCGTGCGTCCCCTTTCGTACATCCTGGCTGACGCCACCCCTCTCCGCCCCCCATAACAGGCCAGCAGCGCGAACAACCACCCCATAGAACCCCTAAAACTCTAATTACGGCCTTACATTCCCTACCGACCGTCTTCTACCCCGGCTCCTTTTCAACCCCCCTCATATTTTCCAACATTCTTCCTCTCCAGCCGGGTCCTCCTCTTCCTCTTCGCCCTCGTCACTGCTACGCAGCCCTCTCCTGTGCACCATTACATGCAAATGCCACGGCTGTCTCCTTCCGCTAATAAAAGTCGTGGCCGCGCAATTTAGAACATCCGACGTACAGTCGCAACGGCTTCCGAAAGATACTCGAGACGAGACACGGAATAAGTTCGAGGAGCTACCGACACGTCGGCGAAATTATTGCTCATTAGCAACACCCCGGAACACGACTGCGATCTCGGTGTTTTATGTTACCTACTGGCCGTGCACCGTTTGAATTGTTGTTTAAAATGCTGGTTAAATTATAGCGAAGCGGCTACACGTCGTCTTTCAGCGGAGCTCGTAAACGTTTTTAGTGCGCGTTGAAAAAATCCATCTGTCCCCTTGTGCTTCCTTATTCCTGACTAATTTTTCGAGTTGTGCTCGATTGTTCAAAATATTTAAATATTATCTTTTATTTGATAACATTCGTTTCGAAGATTCTGTAATAAGATGGAACTCAATATATATATTAATTAGACAGAAGTAAAATAAGACAGGAATTGTTCCTTTATTGAAAGAAACAATTGGAACGGATAAGATCTTGGACGTAGGTAGCAGTGAAAGCAGGAGCAGCTATCGTCACAGTGAGGAACGTTAGGACCCACATAATGTTTAATCAGAGCACGTTGCGGCTTTACGATATTAGTTCCCGTTACGCACCCTCCTTCACCCTTTCCTTCTGTCGATCTTTGCCATTCTGTGCCCCGCCTGCTCAACCAATGGATGGTGGACCGACCTTTCAGAATCTTCCGAATATTTCGAAAGTTACAACCCCACAGTGTTTAACCTTCGACAGGAGATGGCTGAAATGTGTTTGCTCGACTCCCTTCCAATCCACACATGGTGACAAGAACGTGTACACTGTACATATTGGCCGAAGGATTATATCGCTTCATCGAATGGAAATTGTGGGTCGATATCAAGAAGAATGTAGGAAAAGTTGAATGTACTCTGCGTAAAAATGATATATTCATAAGAGTCGTGAACGTGAATAAGGTGAAGATAACTCGAATTGTGCAATGTATATATTTTCATTTGATCATTATCAGCTAAATAACTTTAAATTCGAATCTGACATATTTGCTTTATGCACATGCTCGTGCGAAAAGATCGAGGAAAAACAGTCTGTTGGCCTAGTTCAAGCTCTATCCTATCTACCTACATGTGTTTAACTGCTAATTTAAGGTCTACCAAGTTCATTGTGGCTTATAACGGTGTTATTGAGTTCAAGGCGAACGCCATCTTTGCACTCGCTAAATAGATAATGCCTGCTCTAGATGTACCAATAGTGGACCACAGGATTTTGTGGCTCCCCAGAGAACTGACCACGAGAAAGTTCCCTATAAATCTACTAAGAATAATTCGGAGGGTACGGTTTTATTGTGAGCTATTTATCCATCTTCACGGTGCTGCATTACGAAAAGAAGCAAACATCGAACTAGACTCTCGTTTTTGCTCCGTTGAGCTACATTTCTCGTGAACATCGAATATTCCTACTTGCTGGTCCGCCCATGTGCCTCCACGCTGGTCGATAATCAAAATCTCGCGAAAAATCTTTTGTTCAATCCAATTTACCATGGTTACGTTAAATGTTGTAAAATTAAACAGACTCGTTCTCAAACATTTCCACTACTCTCCACTAGGTTGATTATTTGATTAAATCAACCAGATAGAAATCCATCCGCTAAAAACCGAGCCCTGACCTAGCTTCCTATGAACGGCTTTAGAATGGTGATCAACCTACTAGTATCATTTCTGAAATTTCGAAATCCGACGCAACGAAATCTGCTCACGGATCGTGCTCCGCGATTCTAGTTGACTGCAACCGAGGGCGAAGAAGACTTTGCCAGGCAAACACGCGTATAATAAAAGTCGTAAGATAGGCGAATTCCTTCGGGAGCCGTAGCGACCGCCGCGCACTCCTCTTCAGTTTACTCGCTTCTGACTCTTGTCTCTCTCTTTCTCTCTCTCATTTCTCCTCGCGATTCTTTCGTTCGTGCTCGCACGGATATGCCACGCGGACAAAAGGGAACCCCCGCGCATGCGCTCTCGTCTCTTGGTTCTAGTAACGATTCCACCCACCCCTGTTATAACTTGTCTCCCCCACCAGCGACCTCTAGCCCCTCGTTCGACGACCACCGTCAGCCTAACACAAGCTACGGGAACGGACCTGGTACACGTATATCTAGACTTTCACACAGGCTTAACAAACACAAACGTACACCGTTTCACGATGTGCGTATATGTATGTATTGGTTTGATGACGCGGGTGATGGGTTTGATCTGATTTTCGATTTCGAACGACCGACATGTGCGATGTATTCAAAGCATTGAGATACGACCCATAGCCGCTCAAAGGTTACATTTTTTTCCCTTACAACCTAATTTCCTTTCTTTTTTTACAAGCTGTTCGCTTATCTCGCGGCCTCATGAATGGGAGTGAAGAAACGAGTATCGTTATTTGTTTGAAAATCATAAGTTATTCGATACGAGGTATTAGTCGAAGATAGTAGAGAGGAAATTAGTGTGTCCCGAGGGCGGTAAGTTCATAAGGGCGTGATCAGGCACAATTATGCTTCTTGTCTACCGAAGGACAGCATAAACCGCGATTCGAACTGGATTAAAATATAATTGAATCGCGCCAAAGTTATAATTTCTTCGATCGGGAGCTCGTTAAGTGGACTCGCACTGCGTACGAGGAATTAACTAAACGACCCGAGTACGGCTCCAAAGTATCAAGGGATAAAAAAAGAAGAACAAACGGAAATGACGCATATATTCTGTGCCGATTCGGAGGTTAAAGTCGCGTTTAAAGCAGTGAGAGCAAAGAATTGTCATTTTTAGCGATCTTTAAGCGATACCATGGCCTTTAATTATGTCCCAATTAACTCGCGTTTGGGATTCCAGTCTCCGCCTTCGTCGCGGCTTTTTTTTTGCTCAAACACATCACTATCGACGCGAAGCACGAAAGCAGTTTCCACGGCGAACGTAGAGAACCAAATATGTCTACAAAGCGCACGACAACGATACGTAGATGGCCTCACACAGAGTCTGTTTTCGTATACGTGTCCGCGCGCGTGTGTGTGCATCGCACGTGTATGCTGCATCGAGCTCTTCTCCGAGCTAACACTGCCACGCGAGAAACACTCATACACACGTATAAACGCAAGAACATGAAAGTACACGGAAATACACAGAGACAAGAATGTGCACTACGACTACCGGTCGGGTTGTTCACGTACATAAGTATAAAGAGAAGAGGCGTAATATCCTCCAGCGGAGCCGCGGGACGGTACAAAAGCTGGAAATGGAGCCTTTAGTTTTTATCGAGGGATAAAAGTCGTGATAAGCTGTATCAGGGGTGTACCGTGAAAGAGCACGGCGACGTACTCACGCGATATCTAGACCGGATCGGTGCCGGTGTGTGCAAGTGTACGTTGCCCCCTCTTTCTGTAGTACGACGGGGGCCACAGTGAGCTTCGAAATTTCGAAGGTTATTGTACGAGATATTTCGTTGTGTCGTTCCACTCTGCAACCAAGGCGTCACGAGACTTCCATGAGAGAATCGTGGAAAGCGTAACGATCAGGTTCGAGCGTCGTTGATAGAATGAAATTTCTTAATCGCGCGCGAATAACGTTTGGTTTAACGAGCAACTTAATTCGCTCGTAATACATTTAAGCGCTATATGATATTTGTGGCTGGTTTGTCGAAACTACTTATCGCTATCATACTATCATGCATATTAATCGGTATTAGAATTCTTTATAATTCATTAATAGTTATCTTCTGTCCATCACGTAGGACTAATATATATTGAGAGGTGAAAGATCGAGCCATAACACGATAATTTCCAATTTCCAAGTTGCACACGCATTCCATCTTCATCGAACGTCAACTTGATGTCCAGGACAGGGGGCTCAATAATGGTTAACCGGCCTCGAACAATTAGAACGCCATCGACTAAATTTCGAGTGGCGTAAATCAAGCCCTGATCGTTACGCGAACGTAAACATCGTAATTCTGATCAGCAGTAAATCTACCTGACATCGAGGTGGAGCATTCCGGAGCAGTTCCTTCGTTCGGTATTGGCTATCCAAAAGCATAGATTATACAGGCGAGTCTCCCGGGAGAGGAAGGAGGCTCCAGCTTCGAGCCTCGTGTCCTTTTCCCTTTCCCCCGCCATTCTCTCCCATGAGCAGAGAACCGTGGCCTTTGCCCCCTCCTCTTCGTCCAGGTTTCTCTCTCCCCCCCCCCCTCTCTCTCTATTTCTCTCTCGCCTCTCACGGCTAAAGGTCTATATCGCGCACCGTCAAACCTACCCGAATTGCTCGTCGTCGTGTTATGCAAACGGGCACATTTGTTACGATAGTACTCGCCAGGGGGTCGTTCTCCACCAGCGTGACATGGTATGGCGTGGCGTGGCGCACAGCCACGGGAGTAGCATAGCCATCCAACCGCGCCACGCTTTCCTCTCTCTCTCTTAGATCCGACGACTACGTAGTTGAACGTCTGAATCGCATTCTCTAGCCGGTGAGCACGTTTTCTCGCCTGGACAACGTCGTTTCGCGTGTCAGCGCTATGTTCGTGCAACTACGAAAGCGTTCCTCTTGAAGAACGCCAACCACTGTCGCTAACAACAGAGCGCGCGACAATCAACTCCATTCCCTTGCGTTCATCTTTATTTAACTTTCTCGTAGGCATCTGTTCTAATGGATAAAATAAAATTCCAGTGAGAAACTACGTGTCGATAATCTGTTTCGCGATGCGAATTTCAAGATAGAATAGGGATAGAAAAGCAACTACCGTTTTATGATTTCATATAATGAAAACATAAAGGCGTTTATGCAAAAGGGAACGTCGTCGATTGTTCGACGTTGTCGCATTTAATTAAATACCAGATAATTTAATCGACGATCAGGCAAAACCGATTTAAAGGATCGTCGATTTGTCGGTAGACGCCGAGGAATTCTACGGCTATTTAACGATCTTCGCACATCCTTATTCGTCACATATTTCACCGGATCGTTCTATCCTTCCCGTAAAATTTTATCGACCGTGAAAATAACACTCTGTCCGTGTTATATCTACCAAGTGACATTCTCCAAGTTTTAACGACCGTCACGCACCTCCATATCTGTCGGCTGGAACTTACCTCTTTCGATTTGATTTTTTCGAACTTCGTTCTATCGACGCGAAATGTACGTGAAACGACGTGTGCATAAATTTTAACATCGAGAGAAACGATTTTTCCACCGGCTGAGAAGTAACAGGATTACGCGTAGGGACGATTACATTTTCACGAGTAGGATTTCGACTTGAGGATCGAGGGAAAAACAGGCAAGATCCTCGTTCTTTCTTTTGTCTACGATCAAATGAAATGTAAAACGCTCCCATCTTCATTTTCAAGCAAGGAACTTTGCTTCCGGTTCCATTGTGCATTCGAGCGAGCGTGAAACGCCGAGATGTCCCAAGTTTCGGTCGAGAGATGCAATTTTTCTCTTAAACGCCACGCTAAGGTTGAAAGTTTCGGGCGTAGCGATGAAGACAAGTTCGACGCAAACTCGGCTGCTTGCAAGAATAGGATATCCAACGAAAACTCCAAACGAGATGTTTGTTATAGTGGAACTTTTAGCTAATCGTGGCTACGCTGTCGAGGAAATAAGGCTCGAATTCACTCGAAGAGGCGGGAATTTCCTTTTGTACGTGTATTCGCCGTCGATGAGGACAACTTTTCTCGAATTAGTAATTGGATTTTGAGGAATTACGCAGCCAACAGTTAGCCGAGAACAGGCGCTGTGTAACATTATTCCTAACGAAGAGAGAAAATTACTTTTCTCTCTTTGCAAAGAAGAAAAATCATTCCACTTTTGCCAAAATAAAGAAAATCAAGTTTGACGATTAGGATACATTCCAAATTCAACTTCTCTTGCGATGCAAGCGAATGCAGCTTGCAATTAAGGCGCTCTCCTTTAAATCGACCGCGAAATTATTTTTCCGGTAATTCGAGCGACGACCTCATGAATTTCCAGACAGCATTGGTATGCAAGACACTGCGAGGATCCAACCTCTAAACCTAAGTTTTCATTAGAACGGTCGTACATACCGCTATCTCAATCCTCCTTCTCTCTAGGTATAATCGTATTTTAACAAAATCCTGTTAGCAGCCAAGAGCCGGCCAAACGGCCGTGGCGAGCGCACTATTTTACTCTAACTACCTCCCATTGTACAATGCCTCAGTCTTTTGTAATTTCGCGAGCGCGAAACGTTACTAACTTGAATATTTACCAGCGGCCCGCCGGCTCCGCCGAGAGAGAATCTAGCCGAATTTCACGGAATAATTCAACTTGGAAACATTCTCGCCAACCCAAAAATTGCAAAACCTCTACGCACACGTTGGAGAACTAGGCGAGAGAAATAACACGGCAGACGAAATATCATTCCTCTTCTTATTCCCTTGTTATGTGTCTCGCGTATTTTTCCCCCCACGGTGCAACTTCAGACAACTTCAAACGAAGGGGAAACGAAGAAGAAGAAGAAATACACGCTGGTGGAAAAACGAACGAGCCAACTCGCGAGCTATCGAGAAACAGATAGCGCCGCCAGTGTAATTACGATAAATTGTTCCCCCTACGATAATTATCGGTATTCCTGGAATGGGATACGCCGCGAGTCCGTGTTTCTCCGGTTGCTGTTCACCTACAGTCTACAGTTCGATTTTTCCGACCCTTTCTTCCCGCTTGCGCAAATGGCAGCGCTGAATATACGATGGAACACGACACACACCGCCTCGGCTACGGCTCCCCTGCTCATCTGTTCGCTGAACGAGTTTATAAATTAGAACACGCTCGTGTGCGGCTTCTTACGCCAGTCGAAACCTGCATGTTCTCTTATTCATCCGTGTGAGACAAAGGTTCCGATACTATTTGTGTTTTCATAGACTTCACTGAATTTTAACTAACTTGGCAATTCCAACTTTCCTATACATGCAGGGAACGAGAATCTTCTGAGAAATAGATTGTTTTAAACTTAAACACTGCTATTCTCTTCTATTATTAAAATAAATAGATAGTTTCTTTTCAGATATATACTACTTTTGTTTATTCCACGCTTGTTAATAATAAAGTTATTAAAAAAAAGGAAGATATCTGAAAAGATAGAGGTAATATAAAAATAATAAATAGCAGAGTCAATTTAAACAATAATAATTCAACAAATTGATAATTTAAAAAATAAAACTCTAGTTGATTAAATTGAAACAATCTGTTTAACGTTTATCTAATCAAATTTCGACATTAAACTTGTTGTCCCGTTTGTAGAATACGATGTATGTAAAAAGCTTGTGAAACCTGTGACAAATACAGTCTGATTGATTCCTACAACAGATACGAAGCCTTTACTTTCACTTTGCTGAAAACCACCATGATTTACGAACGTCACCAAGAGGCATCGGCTTTTTAGCTCTTTCGTCGTCGATAGATTTCCCCGTAAACTTTATTGCTTCTTAAAGGACGGAAAACAGCGCGCGCGACTCTCGACAAAGGGTGCGGTGAAAGTTTACGTCAGGTTTAGAAAAAAGCCAGTCCTCCGGATAGAGGTGAAACCGTAAAAAAGGCTAAAGAAAAGGGTCGACCTTGTGAAATTCGACCAGCCCTGGAGAAATTTTCTTATACTTGCTAATAAGTAGAGAATAAAAAAGTTCATCTGTTTTCTGAAAACAACCTAACGCAATTCTTGAAACAACCACTGCTATATATATGTCTTTGGAGCTTGTTACTTTATTCAAGAAAGAAGAAAAAAAAGAGGGGGGGGGTAATGGATAAGTGCTTCGTAGTAAGCATACTTCGTAGTAAGTATATTACAGCTACGCGAAGTCGATACTCACCGTAGAATTCTATTCGATCGCAAACATTCTGATTGGATGTTTCGTAAATCCGTAACGGCGTGTAACGTAGCACGCGACATAATCGTTTGCATATTATCGTCGTGAAAATAAAGCGTATCGCCGTGAAACGTACGTGTCGTGACCGACCCGAAGAATTTCAGCGAAGGAAATCAGCAAAGAGGACTCGAGAACTTCGAAATAAAGCATGTCATATGAATAAGTATGAACGGAAGCAAACGATACGTGTACTTGTAACGAAACGTATGTATATTTGTAGCTGGCACGTTTAACGTTTAACTTCTACGGCCTTGAACAACTAATAGTTGATAACATATCGTTATCAATTTGCTATAGGTACATCAATTGTGAAACTTTGTCAACGAAAAAAGTTACATAAAAGACACAAAACTAATGACTAATATAATGAATAATACCAACTGCTATTACATATACATGTATATTTTAACAATCATTATTAGAAGATAATGAGAAAGAAAAGAAAAAGGAAAGCACTTGTGCTTATAACGATCCCACAAGTTTTACCTTGAGTAACCGAAAATAACCGTCGAGCGGAGCGGCTCGAGGCTGTTCTCTCGACCTGAGAAAGAGACACAAGGTATTTTTCCAAGAAGGCTTGAGTGTGAATCTACGGTGACATTTAGAATCGGCCGGTCGTCCCGAGGATTTGACTGGTATGATGGGTTCGGCACGCGACAAAACGGGGTACGCGCCGTCGTATGACCATAAAATAAACGTTTGGGGTGGCGCAGGCGGAGGCCAAACCTGGCAGCGCATAAACACTTATATAACAGCAATTAAACTGCTTTTAAGGCCCATAAAACTGCAGTTTCAATAATCTCAGTGACAACACGGTCCTGACCTGGCTCCGACTTCTCTCGGCCTCCGGAAGCGAGGCTTCCCGCCGGAATTCTTGAACGCAATCACCTTCCAAGATTACCCTTAACGTCGCGTACTTCTCCAGCCTCTACCCTCGACAGAATTTCTTACTTGCGGCGATACAAACGAAAGGATACCCGAGGGGTCGAGTGAAATAGCTTCGTCGTTCAAAGAGATAAAATTCGTACAAATAAAATATCTATTAATTTTTTTTTATACTATTCCAACGTCCATGATACCATTATTATCAAGAAAAAATGTCTGCTTTTTATTCGAAATTTCAAATTGCGTCGCTCTTTTCCTAAAACATATTTACCACTTGATGGACTCGATGGTACAGCGTCGGACGGAGACGGGATAGGTGTAAAATAGGGAAGAGAGAGCGACATAGAGAGAAAATGGGAGGGAGCAAAGGCGGGTGGAAACGAGCAGAAGCCCAGGTAGGGGAGGCAGGAACGATGAAATGGGATAATACGGACGCTGCAGGACGCGGCAGCCATCATCGAATGCTAATGAGGGGTTGGCGGCTTTTGGGGCGGAAGATTCAGTCCATGCAGTGGCGCACTGTTGCCAGAGAAACGGTCTGATTATAAATTATACATTATCTCGTGCTAGACCTGTGTACACACCGAAATCCAAGTAGACGTCCGTAGGCTACCGAGCCCTCACATCAAAATGCACACCCGTTTACGGACTAGAGATAAATTAAAGGTTCGTTAAACTATGGTATTATGGAATAGTGGCTAACAAAAATTGCGCCAACCCGTCACACCCTTGAATGCTTGTTAAACGTATCGTCTGGAATAATCGCCGATCGATTTATCTTTTACTGTAATAGATCATGTGTTCGATATAACTCGTCCTTGTATGTAGTTGTCGTTCACTATAAAATAATATATATACTGGAAATATTATCATGATAATATAATGTTATTTGTAAATTGTCTAGCCGTGCTTTATATTTTTGCGACAGGAAGTAAAATAAATGCGCCATGTTTTCCACAGTGCACGTCAACGTTTCAACGCTGAGGTAAAAAGAGGAGGAGCGCAGCTTGTAATTTGGAAGATTTTACTATTGCTGCTCTTCTCCGTTACGGTTACGGGGGTAAACGATTCTCGGAACGACACAGCAGCAGCGAGAGTTAATCAAGGGGTGGAGAAAACACGGCGTGGTTGTGAAGTATAGTCCTGAATAAGCTAACAAGAATGTTTGCTTGCGCACTGTTACCAGCAGATCGAACTGTTTATAAATTATACATTATCTCGTGATTGCTAACCATACACAAAATGCAAGTAAATGTTTCCTAACTAACGACTCTTATCGTGAAAGCGCCAAACATTCCGCAATAAACAGAATTATGCAACTATCGCATAAGTTTCCGACATTTTTATACTATTTCGAACGCTTCCAACGTCTTCGTGTACGATTAACGAACGAAATTAATATTCATTACCCATCCAACATTTGCACAACAGATACAATTGCTCGTATTATATAAGTTAATATAGTAAATTTGGTCGCAGTCCAGGATGAAAGTACGCAACGAACACATACTGAAAAACAGACTCGCGGAATATCCATGGAGCCATCAGCAGGCCGCCGATCCCTGACCTCAAAATGCAGTACGTTCACGTACCACCAGTGAAAGATTAGATATATACGTATCGCCAAGTTAATTTTGTATTATAAAATGGATGCGGTTCTTTCCTAATTTTACGACGCGAAACGCGTGCGTAAGATGTATGTATAACTTGTCGCAATGCGCATTTGTCTGTCCGCGAAGGAAGCTACAGCTTTTCAGTTAATCTCTCTCGACCCTCTACCATACGTTTCAAAGATATTTCGATGTACATACATCTCGAAAATATTCGATAGAGGAGAAACGCGTATTTACGCGGGTACGTAAATTTTGCTGCAGATAGAATTTTAAGGTGAGATGCCATGGTATTCTATCGGTACAGACTTCGAAGCCACCCAGCCACCAATCCCAATTCTATACTGGAAAGCGTAGTACATTCACGTACTGGCGATAGATTATGTCCATAGACACGGCGACGGATATTGCAGCGAGTGGAAGAAAAAGAATGACGCCGCTTGAGTTGAATTCAAAGTACTATTTTTATATTACTTCATAGCGAATGCGACTGAGTATCGCGCAATTTCAAAACTCGCCCTTTTCCACGAATTCCAATTTCGGAAATCCTTTATTTATTACCACGTCATGAAGAAGCTTTTTCGACAGTAGACGCTTTTGTTTTAAATGCATCTCTAGATTTACCGAAAACTTGAGAATTTTGGGAGTGAAGGAGCAAATGCGAAAACACGACGTGGCAAGTTTTAGCAAACGAATTTATCTTCGTCGTTGCACAGTCCATAAAATAAAGCCGGGGGACGTTAATAAAAACGTCTTGACTAATTTTACAACGCAATCGCTGAGATATCCCGGTGGAGAAGATGGCGGGTCTGTGGACTCGCAATTGTCGATGCAAAAGAGATAGGGGAGGAAGAAATACGCCACGGATGGACGATGCATTATGCATCGTGTGTCCCCGGGCTAACGTTGATTCGCGTACATAACTTCAATTACAATTAGTCAAGCATCCTGGAGGTCTCTGTGCAACATTCCCACAGGTATTTCGGCTGACGCACCCCAACTTCCAAATGCATTAACGTCACGTTTCCTTCGCGCTCTCGACGCGTACAGACGTCTATCGTGGATGGCGCCGGAGAAGCTACGTATTATCTCCTAAAGCAGCAATTCAAAACTGCTTACAGAATCATGTTTAAAAAACACGAATAGATTCGTCTGGGTCGCAGCGCCGATACGATGATGACTCGATGCGAATTCGAGTCGAAGATATATATGTTGGTTTAAAAATATCGTAAGTATCGTAATACGATTCAGATTATAATTCTTCAAAAAGGCATTAACGTTCGATGATATTTCACTATCGAAGAAATTATCCGAAGAACAGGTTTATTCCCAGAGTACGATCGGCGTGACGGAACATACAAAGGCCAATTGTGTTTCGTTTATATGAATAAATTTGGATGTGATTTACCGACAGGTAACTGTTCCAGCCGTACACTAGCGACTTCCTGTCGTAATCGCACCCGTATTCCTATTTGAAATTATGATCCACCAAATGTAAACAAAACATCGCGATAAGTCCAATGGGTGAAGTTTTAATTTCACCTAATCGCTATTTACTGCGTCATTGTGAGTCTGTAATAGGCCATATAAAACATAGTCACGGGTATAATTTGCGGCCAACATTATCACGCTGACGACAGGTGTAGTTAGCCGTATACATGTCCTTCTTGCATGCGCAACTAACATAAATGAATAGGGTACGAGTCGGTAGCACGTGCTATCGGCACCAGGATTCGAGTAAACGACCTTTAAGCGGTGCCCTTGACTTTTCTTGACATACTTTGGAGCGTCACACGGGCCGCCTGCGTTCTCCAAGGACACTTTTTTTACGTCGCAATGAATCCGCGAACAGCGCCATCTTATAAAAGCGACAACTACGAGAATCATCTGGGAGAGATCAAACGGCAGAAACAGGCGTACGAATTAGCTTTAAAGCAACTTATTTCACGGGTATATTGTTAGGGGAAATTGTGAATAAAGTTTAATGGCGCGCGGCCACTGTTTTTTTATCGCTTGAATCTTTTCAACTTTAAACTGTTACTACGAAAAAGAATCTTTTACGGATTGACTATACATGTGAAAATTGGTGTATTCATTCAATCTATTTGCCTTCAATCTAATCCGATTAACCATCGACAAAAGAAACAATGAGAAGGAATTAGTCATTCATAAGCTAACTATCACCTTGCGTTACTGAATATGTTAATGATCTGTTTTGGCACGATGGTTTTGAATACGAATTGCGGAATCGATCATAAAACCGAAAATGTGACCGACAGTTGAAATAGAAGCCATGAAAAACTGGTAATCGCCTTGTATGATTGCGTTTCGTGAATGAAACCGGCTCTTACGTTTGAAAATATGGCTGCCATATGTGGCAACGGCGCACGCTTGAGAACAGATTGACCCCTGTGTATTTGGAGTCTCGTTTCATCTCCTCGGTCGTTTCGAGCTGACAATGTCAAAATTCCACTCAACATAGAAATTCTTTAAAAACTTGTGAAACATACAAGCTTTGCCTACTATGATAACAGAAACTGAACGGTTTCGTGCCAAAGTAGAAATCTCGTCTTCAATATCAACGCTCCGTAAACAAAATTTTTAGCCAAAATATTTCAGCGAAATAACTACGGTAATAACAATGAGATGGTACTCACCGCACACGACTCTGTCGAACGGGCTCATCCAATCTGAAAGCAAAAATAGAAACGTCGTAATTAGTGTCAATCGATCCGATACGGAGATTATCGGGCGCTTCAACCCACCCGTGAAAAGCATGCACACTTCAGATAAACTACCCACACAGGCAGACGAACCATACATACATAGCAAGACGAAAACGTTCGTCGAGAAGAGAAGGCAAAAGAGACAAAGAAGAACAGAGAAACGAAGAGGAGGCGTGTAAGTAAGCAAAACTTATTCCAAAGGATACGCAATTAGAAAGTAGGAAATTCGCGGCAGCTCCAGTAGGCAAAGCCTTCGCTGCAACTTCGCCTGCTAGAAAGGAGGATTAGAAGCACGATCGTGAAACGTTCCAGCGTACCAGCCGCTTAATCCCGTTCCCGTTCTGTCTGTTCCGTCGATTAAACCGAAATGTCACTAGATTATCCTAAACGTTGATCTTTGTACCCGGTTCACGACAATGATCGCAACGTACGGTCCGATCAGAACGGCATAATCTCTTATTTCAGCCAGGTCATAGCAGTATCTCGCGACACGCGTTGCCTATGAGTACAGTACAACGTCTTCAATTAATCGCTCGGTAGACTAATCGCGGGCACTAACCATCCCCGGCATAGAATTTATCCCAATAAATCTCTCGGCTGCATTACATTCGAGTGACTACCGCGAGAGACGGCGTTCCCTTCGTTCTCGGCTCGTAAAGTTATTCTTACGCACTCGTAAACCAGATAAGGACTTTATTGAATCACGAATAGACACTTCTTGCGAACGTTGCCCGATAAAGCTGCGCCATGCAGGATGAAAAAGGAAGACAGTTCTCTGTGACCTTTCTTTTCCTCTGTTGCTTATGCTCAAAGGCAAATATTGCCGTACAAGAGCCCAATAAAAACCAACGTCGTTATAAATTACATTGAAGCACGTGTTGAGAAAAATCAGACACTGTTTGTACCGTTATGATTTAAACGTCGATTTGATGTTATCAAGTCGATACCATGATCGTTTCACGAATACCGTATGACAATAAAAAAACATTACAAGAAGCACGCTTTAAAACATGTTAGAAAGACTCAGCGAGTATGGCTTACATAAGTCAAATTCTTTTCTTGTGCATGCTTCTAGCACCGTTAGCCGTGGGCAAAATTTTCCCCCTTGAAAATACGCTATTCACAGACAAACATTCGTTCAAAAATAACCAGAAAACTGGTTGGTATATGATTTGTGGTAAACGTTAACACGTTAGAATGAACATTACTTACAAATATAATGAACAATCCTTTCTTGGTATTTTCTGTTCAGAAAAGCGTGGTAATATGGTGCAAGAGGAACGTTATTGTACAGTATTAATAGCCAAACGAACTTTGAAAAATAATTTGTACATTCAAGGATCAATATCTTCATCGAACTATAGTCGTTACGTTATGACGTACGTATCGTGGCGCACTCTATCAAATTTTGTCGTCGTTGTAATTTAAAGTCTGAACGCTAGGGGATGTTAATTCGTAGAATGTGTGAATTCTACGCGCCATTTGCATCGAGCACGTGACGCAAAATTTTCAAGCAACTGTTCGTTCGAAAAGCATAAACAAGCCGGTTGGTGAATGACGAAGTGAATTATATTGATAGTTATTCAAAAACACGGTCAAACGTATATCGTTATTGTAAACTTAGGCGTGGCCATTGTTCGCTGAAAATTCTCGAGATAACGTCGATTGACGACGAAAGATATCGCACGATCTTTCAAGAAAACATTCTACCTTCAGTGCACAACACAAAGCAAGAGTGCACGTATCACGAAAGCCAATTATATATGTCGGGTTGGTTTATTTTCATTAGTGTGCGGCATCGGAATCGAACCTTGAAGAAACCCCAGCTCCCCTCGTTACATTTTCGATGGAGGACGTGCATTGCCTTGTGCGCAACTCATCTGGACGACCGCGACGACACGAACACGAAAAACAATGCAGACCGGTGAATTGAATTGCTTTTAAAAACACATACATACACGAATGCTTTTCACGGGCGTCGCTGAGAAAAACGCAACGTCGACGACGGATTTGTCCGACCACCACAAATACAGGCGGTAAAATGCCGTCGGCACTTTGTTCGCGCTAATATTGCCTCGAACAAAGGCGCTTATACGAGCTGTACTCGGAATGCATTATACACAACACAGAGACTAGCTGGTCGCTGGAATCGAGCAAAAATTTGAGGTCTACGATGATCACGTTGCAAATACCGCCATCGTCCGATCAACTCTATTGTTTCTGTAAATTGGAAATCGACGAAATTTTTACGTATTGTTTGTTGCGCCGATAACAACTTAAAGCAATGAGACGAACAAAATGGAATTCTACGTAAATGAATAAGTCTGTCAAAGAATGGGTTTATGTCTGTGTAACGTTTGAAAAACGAACATGGCGCTATTTTCAAGTGACAAAGTTGTACGAAAGCAATGTGAGCAACGTACCTGACCAAGAATAATGACATGCAAATGGTAAGTGCGCGTTATCGAACAAAATTATTGTCGATTCGTTATTAATATCGCTTCTACTAAACATAGAATAGCTAATTAATTCCGTTCTATGTATCTGTTATGACTTTTTCGACGAGCTATAGTGATAACGTAAATTGGACCGTTATCATTAACCGATCAGATATAAATTATGTTCATATTGCTGATAACAGATTGGGTTGATGTTGTAAAGAACAAAATGAATCATAAGGTCGAAAATAAGTAGGTTAATATGATTAGCTACATGAGGAAGCTACACATATTAATATCTATACCGCTACAATTAGTTTTATGGGATATTTGTATTCTAGTTCAGGTCACGAGCAATGGCTCAAACATGCTTCAAGCGCATTTTACGAAACATTCGAGGCATAACAATGTTCCAACAACTACATACTCCATAGTGCCCCCTGCAGAAAGAATGACTATAAACACGTGTACCATAGGTCAGTTTCAATCTATCGTTCGAGATTCAACGATTTGTCATTTGCGACTAATTTATTACACACTATTTCTATATTTTTTTATGCTCTTTTATTAGCACAAATATAAAGCAAAAGAAAGAACATGAAAAGTACATATGACTTCGCAAAATGGTTAAAAAATGAGCAAATATTTATAATCTTGTAGATAAACAAAAGTTACATTTCATGGTTTATGTATTTTCCATGATTTCGACTAGCGATAAAACGCTGCTAATATCGATTTTACACGAGATGATAAATTTAAATTCGAATCGAGCGTAATTTATTGTTTCGTTAATTTATTACTACGAAATATGGTCGACGTTTTAACTTGCAAATTTCTGCCATTCTCCGTGACTAGCGATAAATACAGACATAAATAAGGCGGCAAATTCATTATTTTTTAACGACCATTTTGCTTGTACTTTCATCCAACGGTACGGACACAATTATATCGTTATCTCTGACGCATTATTAAGAACAACATCCGACGCTCGGTCATTAATGCGTGTAGATAGTCAGTGAAAGATCATGTTGAAATAAGCGCCACGATTATCATTAATTCTATTATTGATTCGGTTCGTTTCTACGGATAATTTAACGCCATATTAACCACTAGCGATTAAACTCGAATCAGTGAATCTATCTTGCTTATCGTCGGTTTACATCTTTCGATCAAAAAGAAGAGAAGCTAGCAAAACGTTCGTCAACCATTACGATCGTGCGATACGCGATGCCGATTTGAATACTGACAGCTAATTTTTCTCTCTGTACATTCTACGCGAACGATCACCGTGAAATGATATTCAAATCCTTACCAGAACCTCATTCTACTTGCTTAGCTAACCGACTCGAATATAAGAAAGCTGCATATGTTCTAAAATCATGCTAGACATCAAGCGACGTCGAAAGAAAGTCAAAGGAATACATGTTACGTACGAAATATTGACAAGAATCACAGAGAAAGATGAAAAAAACAATTACAGACTTACCGGTGATTGACATCCATGGATATCGTGGTATGTCCGAGATGCCGGGTTGTCCAGTGGTAGGTTGCTGGCAGGATGTCAAAGGATCAACGACAGCCGATGCAGCGGCGGCCTGATGATAGAATTGTGCAGCGGCAGCCATGGAGGCGGACGCAGCGGAAACTGCGGACGAGGCTGACGCGGACGAGACCAGGCTACCTGGTGTGGCGCCGTTCTGATGATGATGACCAAGGGTGTAATTTACCATCGGGTCGGCGGACGTTGGTGCGACATTTCCGGTAAGACTGGCGGTATAACGGCAAGATTTGTCACCGGCGGTGGCGGCGTCGACAGCCGCGGCCGCGGCCAACGCGGCGCTCGAAGCCGCGGTCGAACCGAAGCCTGGCACCATGCTGGACGTGGCACCGAAGGCCGCTGCCGCTACCGCTTGTTGTTGCTGATGATGATGGTGCGCCGCTGCCGCCGATACGTATGGATACATGCTAGAGGTGGTACGTGCAGCCGGTGACGTAGAGGCTGAACTTCCTGAGTGCTGTGGACTGGAGCCCGTCGGGCTAGGAGAATTGTGCTGTTGCGCGTAATTCACTGCCGCGGCCGCGACTGCAGCCGCGGATAAACTCGATTCTAAGCTTGCGGTGGCCGGACTTGTCGTACACGCCTGGATCGTGCCGGGGTTCGCGCTCGAGAACAACTGTTGATGATGGAACTGTTGGTGGTACTTAGGTAGCATACTATCGATTATGAATTTCGAACTCATATCGGCTGTAGCCGGTGCCGATTTCGGACTCGATGCCGAAGACACGCCCGGACACAGAGACCGGGTCCAGTGTCTCAACACCGACACCGTGCCGGCAAATCTGCCAGCAGCTGCTTCATCTTCACGCACACTCTTCCACGCCGATCACCGTTCTTATATCACTAAATAATATAATTTCTCGATCTTGGATCGATCCAAATTTTGTATGCACTCAACGCACCTACACGATACTGTTCGATTATTCGTTTCCTCTTTATGTCCCGTCGTTTCTTTCTCACTTTTCGTACTCAATCGTCGTCGTAATAGTTCTTCTTCTCCTCCTCCTCCTCCTCCACCTCCTCCACCTCCTCCTTCTCCTCCGCCGGCTGTCTTTCTACTTTCCCTTGTTTATCCGTTACCTTTGACCCCCACTTTGATCGTCACTTACGCAACTTTACACATTATCACAGAAACGATAGCGGACGCGAGCGGACAAGGATGAATATCGCTAGTAGGCGGATGATCGCGATTACCGGATAGCTCGCGACGGCAGACGGCACACCGGAACGTTTCCAGATCATTCGTTTCCCTCCGTCGCGTGTCCTTTTGGATGATGGTGCAGTCGATCACACACCGAGCCGAAGAGGATCCACTGTCCAGGTATGGTTTTCGGGTCGACGTTACGATTCCTTTATGGTAATTACGATTCCTTCCACATCAGGACGACGAGCGACAATAAAGCAGCGGGTCTTTCGTCGGTCGGGCCCACCCAGCTGATCCAACACAGCGGTCCCAGTGAGGAAATTGGGCTGCGACGGTGATCGAGGCGACGGCACGAGGAGAGAGAAGAGAAGAGAAGAGCGTGGCCCCTGTCAGGTGTTAGAAGCCGTTTCTTGCGTACTTCTCGGATAGTCGACGAATCCTTTATGGGCCATGCATGAAGGTACTATAGCCCCCTATCCCGAACGCCGCGTACTACAACCCACGGCCAGCTAAATGTAACCCCTTACAATAATGGCGCCGCTTGTCTCTCCGTTCTGTTCCCCCCTCTCTTCTACGATCCTCGAGCGCGCTGGGGTACCAGCTGGTAAACAGAGCCGACCAATCGCGCCGCTCCCTTATCCGAGGTGGACCAATCGCGGCCCGCCTAGGCGCGCCAAGATGAATGGCTCTCTCTCTCCACACTGACTCGCCTCTCTCTGATCTTCGCTCCTGCCTATACTTCCAGCTCTCTCTTCGTTTCTTTTCAGCCGCGGATACCACTCGTTCGCTCTCGCTTCACTACACCACGCTCTCGCGTTTCGTCCATACCACACGTTTCACTCCGCTTTGCTCTCTTCGGCTCTGTGTGTTCAACACCGCTCTACTCTCTTCTCTGCGTTCTCTCTTGCCAGTGCAGTCCTGTTCACCACGTTGCCTTATACCCAACACTGTTGTGCAGCTTTCGGACGTCTCGCGCGATACGTCTCTCTTTCTCTTTTCTCCTCCTCCTTCCTTGTCCTTCCTTTTCTCTACGCTCTCTTCTCTCGTTTTCTTCCTTGCCGCTCCCTCTTTTTCGTGCTTTGCTTTCTAGTCAGCCAGCAGTTTTTTGTAGATTAGCCTCGCACGCGTTTATCCATTTTTTCCCTCGTCTGATTCTCCTTCGTTTTTACGCCTGCCACGTCTTTCGCTTCGTCTCGTGCCTCCACAGTTCGCTCGTGTCTCTCCCGGTCAGCTCGTAAACACGCCACCCACAATTTGTCCGGTTTGAAATTTCGTATCGATCTTTCTAATCGTACCCGTAACTTTCCGTTTAGCTTGCCTGGATTTTCGTTGGTCCGCCCGACGGCCTCCGATTTTTCCTCCGAGATCTCCACAAATTTTTGCTGCGTTCCTCCCTCGTGTCTCCCTTTCTTCTTATCTATCTCCTTTAATTATCTCGTCTCTTTTGTCTCAAACCAAAGACTTTTTATCTAACTTCTGCCTTCGAACAATCAACACCAGGCCTTTTCGTTCTCTTGCAACACGATTCAAGCGTGCTTCGTGCTTGCTCCACTGATGCTCCGTTCTATCGGATCTACGTATTTTACCACGAAAGAAGATACGCAGACTCTTCGAATCGATCAGTAAACAAGGAATAACGTCGCCGTGTTCACAATCGGTTTCATAGCCACGGTTCTCCGCGCGAGCATTTCGGTTTCTTCTCAGAATGACTTCGATCTAGATGGCGCTCGATTCTCTTACGATTTAGCCGGGACCCGCGGTTCCTCTCCTCTTTCTCGTTCCCGCGAGGAATATGCAAGCGAAACCGGCGCGTTCCGCCAGCGTCGCGTCGTCTGCTCGACTCTTCGAAACCACTGAACTCGTCCCGGTCGGAATAGCGGCGGCATTCCTGCGTTCTCAGAGTGGTGGCGAAGGGTTGGGGCAAGAAGCGACTCGCGGGCCCGGGGGAAGGGGTTACTAGTGAGACTAGTTGCGGCCAGAGGGGGGCCGAGAGGGGTGGACGGTCGCGCGAGGGTGGAAAAGTAGTTACAGGGGCGGGAAAAGTTCTCGATCGCGAGATTTCTGCCGCTGCGGTGGACAGAGGTGCTTATTCGTTACTCTCTCGCATCCGCGAAAGACCTCTCCTTAATTGATCGCCTTTCTTTTTCCGTCTCTCTTTCCGCTCGTGGGACGGGCACCAAGCTTCATTACGCTCGATGGCTCGGTTTAAATATAACGCGGCTTGTTTGTTTTCATGCTGAGACTCAATGCCAAGAGGTAAATGGCTGGTCGTATTGTACGCGGTATACAACAGCTTCTTCGCCGTTGCCGATGATGTAACGTAAACTTTACGAAGCCTTTTAACTTTTAACCACGGAAAACCGTGTGGTCGATTTTTGATTAACTTTACGATCTGCTTACAAGCTTTTACTCCCGCTAATTAATTGAGCGATTAATATGGATACACTGGTCGCTTCGAGTTAGGTCTGATAAGATCGATTAAAGACTGGCGTATTAACTTACCTTGGCCGCTGCTATCCGTTTCTGAAACAGAATATAAATAAAAATGTCATTAGCAAGCCATTTCGGAATTATACTTTTTACGAACAGATAGAAACCTGAATGATTTAGTATACGGGTATCTCCGGTTTACTCATCCTCGAAATGTAATCTACCGAATTCGTTCGAATAGCTGATTTATTTCGTCGATTAGAAATTATCCACCATGGAAATCTTTAATTTTGAGTCGTGAACAGAAATGCTTGAGAAATTGGGAAGGGAGGAACAAAAATGCTTGAGAAATTGGGAAAGGAAGACCAGAAATGAACAGGCGTGGTCTCCCAGGTATCTTGGTCTGTGCGTCAGAATATGGATGGCATGTAGTGCCTCTGAAGCTAATCTATGGTGATGAATGTTCCTCCCCTGGCCAGAGTCCTCCATGCATTGAAACCGCTCGATCCTTTAAGACACCGCCTGTTCCAATGATATCCAACATGGCAACTCCAAGTACAAAAGGAGAAATGCCTCGGCGCCCTTTGTTGCCGGGACGGCTCGATAGATGGAACGATACAGAAAACGACCTAAACAACAACGGATGGTTATACCCTTTTTTATACACGGGAAACATGTGAACTGGTTTAATCTGCTCCAGGCTCCGGAAAGAGATTCACGGGAGGGGAAAGGAAAGGGATAATCTTTTTTCGTTGCGATGCGTTGATAGATCTATGTTCTTTTTGTGTATTGAAAACAATTTGAAGCAATGATTGTCATAATTACTAAGATCGACAGTCTTACTTTTTGCCAAGGTTTTTCTATCCCATGATCCAAATGATCAAAGCTATTTAAAAACCTATCGACGTACGTTAGCCAATCATCGGTGACTCAACGATCCCGATACTTTGTTACGTAAGCGAACGATCAAATTCGAAACAAAGGTTTCGTCAACACAGTGCCTAAATTCGACCAGTACCCAATTATTTGAACGATCATGACTCGATCTGAGAGACACAGAATGTACAGTCTTGTCGGTCACCCCATCGTGTGCGTGGCTGCATACATACAGGGTCCGTGTTCCAACGCAGGATGGTATACCTGTCTCGAACACCACGGGGTGTAAATTGCGATCGTGTCACTGACAGCCAGCTAGCTAGACAGACGAATATACATAGAGAACCTCCGCATTGGTATGCATACCTACAAGAAAGATGCACCATGGATAAAGAGGTGGTCTGGTTCTTTTGGAACTTCGAATGTGTCGTGGAATTCCGGACATCGAGTTTCCTTCTGGCTACTGATGGAGAGAAATTCCGAGGGGAAAGAGTATGGCAACCACGGGTGGTAGGAAGGCAAAGAGAAATTGGGCGGTGGTCCTTTGCTGAATGATCATGTAACTTGGGGTGAACCGGGGTGACGCCCTGACGATTGGAACCAGAGGCACCTAGCGCGCCATCTTCGAGGAGATAAAGAGAATTCCCGAACCGTGTGCCTGGTCGTGTACCGGCATCCTCTTCGCCCGGTCAACGGTCCAGGAATTTAGCCGTGGCGGGGAAGGTTCAAACCGGGCAATGCAAGTCATCGACTAGCGAAAGAGAAACGTGTAACAACTGAATACGTTGGGTCGTAATTTGTAACACTATACGATGCTGCAAGATGCAACAATGTTAGCTGTTATATACTTGAGATGTTGCGCAGGCGAATTAAGTCTCGATGGTTTGACGTTGTGTAAATATGTAATATTTTACAACGTTACACACGATCGATGGAAATTAATTTTGTAGAACTGGTAATCGCGCGGCATTTCTAAAATAATGGTTAGCTTCTTTGGTAAGATATTTGGCGTAGATACAATGCGATTCATAATGGTATACATACTTTGCCAGGAGTTTGTAGAGCTACCGAAATAAATTTTATTGATTCTGTGTTATAGAGTATTATACAATGTACATAGCACACATCGCTTCGTACGTGTCTGTTAATAAATTATGAGCTCATGGCAACCGTTTAATACACTTGACTAATTGCATCGAATGATTAGTTGTGGATTATCGTCCGACTGCTATTAGTGACGACCATTAATGATAAATCAACGTTGAGTAACTTCACGTAACTCCACGTGTCGCGAATCAATTAGAAACTATATGTATAGTTGTTGCGAGTGAATGAAATGGCAATATATTGTAAACATGTAGACACGGCGGCCTACTTTTATTGGAATAACATATTATACATACTATTAGGCAATATATTAATATAAACTACTAAAGATAATGGTTATGGACAAAGTTTATTCTATTCATTATGCAAATCATCATAACGACATATTACGAATCAAGGTCGTGGCCCGTTTTACTTGTAACTGTTTTACCGACTCGCTTTGTCTAGCGCGAAACTTGTTTACCTAGCGAGGAGGAATTTGCGGGCTTCGTGGGTATTTTACCTACAACCTGGCTCCAAAACTTCTTTTGCAATCTCAAATTGCTTTTCGTATTTCGCTTGCAACCATAAAACTTTCCGACATACTAAAATTTGTTTAAAAAATTCTAATGTTAAAAGTTGTACGAATTCTGTAAATACATTGCCCATGATATGAAAAATAAATAAAAAGGTTTTATGATACATTTATAATGTATGACGCATAAAATGTTAGTGATGTTTAAAATACGCAAAAGTTTTATTTTGAATATACAAAATTATAATTTCTGGATACTTATCACTTTCTATCGTACTAATATATTTGTGTTATTAATAATCTTTTTTCACTCCTTTATTAATAATATTTTATCAGCATTTTTCGTCAAAGTAAAGGTGTACCGTACCGCAAATAAGTTTCAGAGCCATATCCAAGTCATAAAAAATGTATAATATCCATCGTCATACATTGCACGCTGCATCACGATCTAGAACGTGTCATCGTTATCGATTCTTGACACGATCCGAGACACGCTTAAAAAATTAACACTCGAAAAGGGCACGTTTGTCGTTAACACGTTTTACGAGGACGATCTACTTGGTCGCAGATGTGCAGGGAATTCGACCGTCATCCGGAATCTCTCGTTTCGAGCGATAAAACGAAGCGGCGCAATCGAAGGGCGAGAAAAAGCGCGAGGATGAGCCGATGGAGAAAGATTGGCCCTAAAACGCCGACGAGGCACAGATAAGAGATGATCCCGTGACGTTTCGTCTGCTCGTATCTTGCAGATTACCGATTCTTCCAACTGTGGGACCGCAGGGGGTGAAAAGTTCTCGTCCAGCATTCGTCGAAGACACACGTGGAACAAGTTGCTGAAGTCACCTACGTGAGTAACTATTCTTCTTTCATTTTAATATTAATTTCGTAATTTTTACTATTTATTTAATTTCTCGCGTATTCTCCGAACAGCCGTATTATGTAGTTCAGATTTATCGTCTTTAAATATACAGGTAGTTAGTAGTTACATAGTAATGGCCGTCGTTTGTGAAAGTGGAATGTATAACTTTAATCGCGCGCTCCGTGTACCTAAGCAGCGATCTTTTTGCAAGCGTTTCCATACTTACGCAGTGTTCCCGCGAACTATAGAAAAATGTAACGTAATTTGTTAAACAAACCTCGCGTTGTAAAAGGAGCGCTAAGAGAGTCGAGACTGGAAACATAGTCCGCGCTCACAACGCATGGCCTGTCATTACGAACAATTTTATTGGCGCTTCCGAGAAAGTACGGTGAAACCGTGATGCACGAATACGGTGATTATGGTGCACTCAGGCAATTGGTCGGTCAATTCCTGGAACGCACCGACACCAACGGCTATAATAATTTTCCGTGTTCTATCGAAAAATATCAAGCATCGGTTCGCTCGGCGGCATAAAAACCAGAGCCTGGTATCGTTGAATAATAACCGCGAAATAAAAAAGAAAAAACAGATAAACTTTCACTGGTCAGTTCTTAAATCCCATGAGCTTCGTTAAGTGGAACGAGATGTATCCTTTTATCGACCAAAAGAATAATTTCAACAGACGATCGTAAAGATGTCAAAAGAGATTCGTAACTTTTCGCGTAATTTAATTGTCGTTACTCGGCTGGCACACTTTCTTCTACCCCTATTTAAAGCTAGAAAAGTTGAAAATTACGTAAGTCCCGCATCGTTGTAGTACGGTTTCCTCGAAACAGTAACCATTAATACGTCGAATCGACTTGTTTATTCCAATATTCGTCGATCGTTGCGTTGCTTAATAGATTGGTAACAATACACAGCTATTTCTTTTTTAATTTAATGAGAATAGCAGATTGGACAAGTTATAGTTATTACAGATTTGAAACCTGTCCTAATAAACAAAGATGTCCTTTCTGACCTTGATATTTTTTAAATAACCAAACACGTTCACCTTGCATCTCAACAACACTGTTTACAAAGTGTCCAACAAGGCCGATGTATCAAGTAGCATTTATAAAACAAGGGTTTTATTAAAATACAGTTATGGCTACAGTCGAAAGTTTATGTCATTGTGTCCATATAAATTGACTTAAAAAAAAAGGAATTTCCATTTCAGAATTCCCGCCAGCATTCAATCATTCGAATATCGACGCGCACGCGCACTTCCGTACTGCTCGAATCAACTCCACTCCATTGTTCCAGCTTAAAGGGGTGTTGCAATAAATAGGCAGGCTCATTTCCCACTAATTTCAGTAAATCAAGATCAATGAGAACCAAATCATTTTTTTAAACGTACTATAAATGAGGTATCTCGGAAGCCAAACTGATCAACTCTATTTGTCTATAAATTAAAACGCGTAGAAGGATGACAATTGCAAATATCGTATTTTAAAATTCCCATTTGAATTTATAATTATTTATGCTATCTTCTTACGACAAATAAATTTACGGAAATGACATTTCTCTTTTAAGATGCTGAATACAAATTACGTAGCTGGGTAACATAAAATTGATAACTTTGTAAAAACTGGAGTTTAACCCCAATTTGGCTTCTGAGAATCTCGATTCATACTCATCCGACATTCGTGGTAATAAAACTACAGCTTCAGCTGTCTCCCAACAAATACAATTAAAATTTTAAGACTACCCCTTATTCCTGCAATTCTTCAATTTCTCAAGTGCACATACGCACGCGTGTATCCACTCACGACTCAAATCGGAGAACTCCGATATGGATTTGTCTAACGTGCACGTGCATCACACGATCGAAGAATCGGCACGACTGAGTCGGCTGCGGTATTTCGCGACGCGTTCCTTCCGAACAAAACGAAAGAGGATCGCGAAGCGAACGACCTGCCAAACGGTGGGTTGCCAAGCACGTGACAGTCTGACGGACGCGACAGGACGCGTAGTGACGTAATGACGTGGCGGAAGGTCCGGAACGCGGGACGACAAGTGTGCGAGACAGTGACGGTGCCGCGGACGGGGCGGGCCACTTAACGACATTAGCGGAGCGAGCGAGCTCGATAGGGATAGGTAGAGATAGAAAGAGCGGACTTGTGACTCGATGCGTTTTACTGCTGCTTTACGCCGGTTTATTGCGCCATCAAAACATAAAATGTGCCCGGCCGGGAAGCGTGCACACGCGTGGGTACACCCCCACTTTACTTTTACCGCTGACTGCCGGTTAAACCAGCCGACATTTCCCGATTTCTTGCCCCGAACAGCGTTCCAGTTCGTCTCTACCGATCTCCTTTTTCCTTCCTACGTTCCCAGTCTCCTTTATTCGACTTTGGACACTTCATGATTTCATCTCCCATTATTATTCGCCCGTATTCACAACACTGTACCCTTACTTCTGTGACCTTCGACTCTTCTTTAATCTTAAACTGCATGTCATGTGTGCAAAATGATCGCGAGTGGCAGGACCGAGATTAGATACGGATTTGATTTTCTAAATCTTCGCTAGTGTTAAGTGTTCCTGGTAACACTAGATGCTGTTATTGGATGTCGAACATGTTTTTGCTGGTACGTTTTTTGTAAACGTTTCTTGTTTCCTCAAACTTCCTGCTAGTGTAATCTGGTTTATATTTCTGACGCTGTCTCTGTTTCTGTCAATTCTAATGGTCTTCATAATACATTCGTTCGTATTGGTTTCTTGATGTTACTACGTAATAATTCTATGTACTTCTAATTATAATTAATACTTAATTCTGCATCTTTTTATGAAGTCTCTCATATCGAGCGATTTCCATATTAATTATTCTACATTCAATACTTATTTTCCACGTTAATATTTACTTGTTCAACTATTTTTTGTAACTAAGATCAGTTTATATACATCCACTAATCCGCATAAAGAAACTGATACCATCGTAATCGCGAAATTATGTTTCGACTTACACCTCGAGAAGTGGAATCCCTGAGTCGGAGGAAGAGTGCTCGGAACTGGTCGGAGGAAATATTATCTCAGAAAATGGCGATTCCCGACGCTGGTCGGGCATGTTGTGCGCCATTACGGCGTTTTGTCTGGCGGAGAAAAAGAGAAAGGCGGGTGCATTCCAGACGTTTTGCGTTTCGCCGATGGCACTGGCTGCCGGTGCAACTTTTGGAAACGAGAACGCATTATTGAGAAATTTACAAAGACACATGGTCCGTAAATTGAACGGGCGCGCGTCGCAAATTTTATTAATAGTGGAAGCTCGGCCTGCCACGAGTCCCCTCGTCTCCACTGCGTTCTTTCTGTTCTTCGACTTCGTTCTTTCTGTTTCTGATAACATACGATATCGCCGTTAGGTTGTTATCAGCGTAGCATGTTCGACAGACCTCGTGTTCCTACCTTTCCCTAAGAAATGGACATCCACGACACGGTGGTAGTTTGGAAATTTTATTTCAAATTCGACTTTGGAAACCTGTTCGGTGGTGAAATGAAGATAAAGTCGCATTTGCACCGTTTCGCTTTGGAGCAATATAATGCGGTTTATCTACCTACGAAACGAGGACGAAAGCAACGTTTATCCGCCGTGTTCCTGCAAAGTGAAACAGTGTAAATTCGGCTTAAGCTCGAAGATCGTGAGTCTCCGTGTAGAGCATCTTTCGTCGAGATAACTTCGCGAGACTGTAAATAACTGGCCGAAACGTTTTTTGACATTCTTATTAATTTACATATATCGACTAAATCATAGGTATGTCAAATGTTAGCGTAATGTTGCCGTAGTGTTGCTATGCCTGTTTCTGTAGTCCAAATTAGTTAGTCGATTGACTACTCGGATTTACATTATTGATCACGACGGTCAGGATTCTTGCCAATGCTTTCGCAATTCAAACACCCGATTGGAATAGGTAATGAAAAGAATTTATACGCTATCGAACACGCGTGAATGGATTAGCGTAGTAATTACGAATTAATGTTGCTTAGTTGCCTCATCCATTTCAAGGTTGCCTGTTATACAAACTTTGTCCCTCCATGACAATGTTGCTACGTTAAGATATCGAATCGATTCGCGACGCGATGAAAACTTGGCCAGGCACGTCGCAAACGCAAGGACCCCTTGTATCCCCTGCCAGTAGGGTTGCTGGAATTTGCGAAAAGCTCGAAACGTTGGGCGATACGGTAGCGTCATCTGCCGAGGGGTGGTCGAACGTTAAGCTCTCCCTTGTTTCGGACGTGTTGCCAACCCCTCTGCAGAACCGACCGATCAGACAAGAACTGATTGGCGAACCCTCCCTTACCCCTATGCCCCGGATGCTTCTATGGGGGATACAGGATACCGTCAGAGATACATAGTTCCTGAAAATCACGCCAGAGCGGATGTGCAAGGGCGACAAAACTGTGCTCCGTTGCATAGTAATAAAAAATTTTCTCAAATAATTAAACATCTTATATGTATCCTTAAATTATAGTATTATCGAATATAGCGATATTAATGGAATCTCGTTCAATGGAATAACCAATATAATGATATGCAGTAAAAAAAAAGATTGCATTACTTAGTAGATAAATGTATAAAAGTCTATTGGTCAACAATTTGGAGAAGAAATTCTAAGATTACGAGTATCTTGCAAGTAGATTCAAGTAACATAGTCTATTTCATGTTATCTCGCAACTCTTTTGTGTCTGATTTGCTCGTCCAACTTTTAAAATAATTAACATTCTGCGACATAAGATAAATATCTCCGTCAGCGAAATGCTTCGTGTTTGGAAAGCGTGTATTTTAAAGGGACACGTACCATCTATGATTTATTTAAAATCTCGAGGTGGAGCGACGAGCAAACAAGACATAGGAAGTAACGGATTGGCGGACGTGACGAGAGGAAGCGTAACTCGTGACATCTATCGTTGCTAAACCGAAACGCCGTAGAATCGGTATGTGGCTCGCTCAACAATGCAGGTCGATGCACACTGACACGACAATCACGAAAACGTTCATAAAATTTTAACTGCTTAATAAAAACGTTACGAGCTACTGTCTCACGCGAGAAATTACCGTTGAAAGTCGACCCAGCTTTCATAGCACGTGGGGGAGCGCCGTTCAAAATCCGCGCGCATCATTTTCAAGGATCCTTTTTATGCCGCGTTCGCGAACAAAGCCTAGTCGCTGCTATTCCGGATACAGATAGTGAATATTCTTTTGTCAACGACATTACATCGTTTATACCAGATATCCGTATGATTCGACTCTTTTTTCATTAATCAACGATCAAGGACTATAGGCAATAAGATGTAAATTCAGAGTTAACAACGTTCTGAACAAAGAATTTGAGTTTTCAAATTTGAACATCGCGTTGTGAACTCTTACATTCACATTCCCAAAGTTCTTTTAACAATCCTCAAACGAAAGTTGTAGTTAGAAATTTTCTAATTTTCTAATTTCAAATTTTCCA
The DNA here is from genome assembly GCA_014737475.1 of Bombus confusus. Classification (NCBI taxonomy): domain Eukaryota; kingdom Metazoa; phylum Arthropoda; class Insecta; order Hymenoptera; family Apidae; genus Bombus; species Bombus confusus. The sequence continues at coordinate 977,118 of JACXIV010000018.1, read as the reverse complement.
ATCTCCAAATTCCAAATGTCTAGATGTCCGATGCATAAATTTTCAAATCTTCAGATGTGAATTTTCAAACCTGCAGATTTGAACTTTTAAATCTAAACTTTTAATTCTGATATTCGAACGTTTAAGTGTTCAAAGCTGGATTTTAAAATTCATCTTTTTAAAAGGGATGTTCTCCTATGGAAAATAGATGCAACATTAGCGGCTAGTGCAAGCTCGGACGAGAGCTTGTATGTTTACGACGACGAGCTTAAGGGTGACGTTGAATGGAAAGAAACCGTCCGAGCCATGCAAGGGTTGCGTGGTTGGCCTTGGAGGGTCGTTTGCACTGTTCTTGACCGCACATAGCGGTCAGCGCAGATCGTGGTCCTTCGAGGAATGCATGAATCTCGTCGGCTATACGTGCATTATGCTCATTGTGCGCATGGAGCAGTGGTTTTCCCCCGTTTCGAACGTTTTAATCTCGTACTTCCTTTTTTTCCAATACAATTTCTTACTCCTTCAACTTACCTCAATTTACCAGTAACCATCTCCCGTACATATAAATCCGCTCGACCGTTCAGCACAATTATCTTTTGCACTTCTATTTAACCACAAACACAACTTAACTCAAACCTCAACATCTTTTCGAACCTAATCGAAACATCAACTTTTTTCATTCCATTCTAAATTTCTAAGCAAAAACACAATCGATCGATTCCGACTTTCGATCTACGCAAGTTGCGAAGTAGACTCGCAATATGTATGAACACGAATCATCGCTATGAAGACGATTTATCTTTCCGGAACAATTATCCTTTGTCTCTCGATTTACATAACGATAAACGCAACTTAATGTAAAATTCGCAATCCTTTTCGGGCCAACCGCGAAACGAACATTTCTAATACCAGTCTATGAATTTATGAATAAAGATCGATCGACGGTCGATCTTCGAATTTCACAACCTGCAAAATGGACTTACAACAACAAGGGAGAGAAACAATGGAACAAAGAGGCGTCGGAACGCGCTACGTCGAGGAAAAGAATGCGTGGAGCGGACGTTCGGCAAGGCGAAGCGTGCATTCGTCGGCCGTTATCGCGGTAAAGTTACGGCCGATCGATAAGGTTAAGAACCCCCGGTGGATTTACGATGTCGGTCGAAGAGGATGATCGGCCGCGATTGCACGGCCTTGTGTCGTAAAGCGCCGATGACGCGGCCCTACTTGCGCGCATGCACGCATATGGAAGCCAGCGGCCGGGACACGACATATGGAGTCGCCTCGCGCGATAACGACTCCTTGGAAATCTTGTCGATTTACGAGTGGAAAAGCCTCTGTTCGATTCAAACGTCTCGCGACTATTCCACCTCTAACTTTTCACCGTGTCTTATCGTTTCGCTTCAACGATCGCACTAAAAGGGAGGTAGAAATTCTTTTTTCATTTTTTTTTTTTTCGTGATCATAACCGTGGAAACTTGCGAAAGTTTGTTTTCAAAGTCAGGTTGTTCTTTTCTTTTATTACGTGATCCTCTCTTTTTAGCGGATCCTCTGGGCTTTACGGTGGAAACGACGAATTCAAGGTCGCACCGATGCAATCTTCTGGAAATTCGACGGAGATCCCAAGGACATTTACTTGCTATGGCAAAGGGTTTCAGGGTTACTTTTAAGGTAAGACGTTGAATTTTTACTCGTTGTATACTTTACCGAATTCGTGGGACTTGGCTTGATGGTTAAAAGGAAACGTAGTAAAAGCAGTCACGCGTTGACACCATTTTCCGCGTTGAATAAGCATAATGTGCTAATGATCTGGCTTGCTATTATCCTTAACGACGCAAAAGTAATCCTTCCACCGTTTCATAACCGAAACTTCGAGTACGGAGAAACGTTTTATGGGTCGTTACGAACACTTTGAGTTGCTATAAAAAATTATTCAGAAGAAAAATATAAGGACCGTTTTACATCACTTGTTGCTTTCTCTCCTTTTCTATTGTATCTACGTAATTAACGCGCATCTTAAAGTGCGACGAATTCGCTTCACCGAACCTTTCGAATTTCAATTAACGACTTCAAATAATTAATAACCACATCCGGAAAAATATCTGTCGCGAATCGTAAATAATTCTCTGCCGCGTTAAAGATACATTTAAGTCGAGCGATTTCATTTAATGTACAAGTGCTGAGTCGTATGAGCGTTTTAAAGAACAAGAATGGTAAGAGTAACAGCGGAAAAGAAAGAAACAGGGAAAAGTGAACGGATAGAAGGAAGTAGAGAAAAAGAAAGGAGGAACGCGAGGTAACTCAGACGGAAGGTTGTTAGGAAAATTGAAAGCTTATCTATCAGTGATCGCGGCGGCGCGGCGTTGCTCGCAGTCCACAGAGATTGTAGTGCAAAAATTCTTTCGCGATTATGTGACGTCCGCTAATATACATCGACGCGAGAAAACATGCAACGAGATCGGGAGGATCGCGAACGAATATCGAACGCGATGAAGGAATCGATCCCGTAATATCACCAGAATGAAATTCAACAGATAGACATTACGACATTTGTATGACAATCACGGCTAAATTCCTTACTCCTCCGCCTTTTTCTCGCATTCCAATTACCGATTTCACGAGGTAGAAAGAATGGACGATCCAGACGAGCTAAAAACGCGGGCTTGAACGCTAACGATAGGTAACTATACGAAGCACATTATGAGCGAAATGTAGGAAAGCTATATACGAAAATTTTATTCGGTTAATGATTTTGAATGTTAGGACGCGAAGCTGAAAAATATCCTCTGTAATAAATATTCTCTGTATAGATACATGCGTAGTTACGGTATTTCTATAATAGTGCAGAGCTGGTATAATAGTGCATAGCTATAATATATATATATATATATATATAGCTATAATAGCGCATAGTGGTTTTCGCTCGGATGTACGTAAATACTTATCTCAATAAAAGTAAATAATTATGTAAATACTTAGAAATATTGGATAGGAAACGTTTGAAATGTACGAAGATGGGTAAAAATGTGGAATCATATTATCGGCTATTTCTCCATTTGTTGACTTTCATTGCGAAGGTACAAAAAGATGTATTTCGCTAATACTCCGATTATTGATGTATAACACTTCATGTTTAGATAGCGTGTGAAACATAAAATATTGCATAAACAATACTCTAGTGCGTTTGTTTTATCGATGCATGTAAAATGAAATCGGATGAAGGAATGAAACACGCAAACGGTTTATAAGAATCGCACTCAAAGTAATTCGTAACAAGTCGACGTGCTTGACACAAAACCAGAGAAATCAGAGGGGAGAAAACGAGTAGTCGATTTGCCATGATTCCAGAGAACGTTCAAGATCCAACGACGCGAAACCGCATCTCGTGGCAAGAGGAAGGGAAAAAGAAGACCACTCTGCAATTCGCCGCGCGGGAAGTATAAATTAGAGGATCGTAAATCGATATTATTCCGGAAATATTCCAAATATCAGGTGAATTTACGTGGCGCGAGCATTACGTGACGCAAAACGCGACCGCATTCAACGGAATAATAATACGTAAACACGATGTAATACCGCTTTATGGGAATCGTAGCGTCATTTTACGGTCATCAGAGCGTTCGTCACCGAGAAGCTCGTCGTTCTTCAACAACCGGAAGCTGGCTCGTTCGTTGACCATCGCGAATCAACGACGTGACGCTTCATCGCGGTGCTGCGCCGCCTTTGAATATACATACATAGACAGTCAGAAGATAAAAATATTCGCGTCGGCTGCGTCTTTCAGCTCGCTACTTACGCACTTCTGCTTGTTTCGCGTCGTCTTTCGATCGGAAGTGGCCAACACCTACTCCGAAGTTCAAAACCAAACGCTAAAACAGCAACGTAAAATGATATAAATCAACAACAAAACGAACTACATCTATATAAGTAAAGAAAACTATGAAAAACCCTAATAGACGCCGCGAGGAATCTTCTGCAATAGCAGAAGGACAATCGTGCAAGAATTGTAGGAACCGATCGACCTAATCTCCGGCAACCGATAAAAAAGAAAGCGGCCTGAATGCGAGGCTCCTAGGTTCCGCGTGAATTCAGCCGCCGCGCCGCGATGGAACGATCGCAATCGCGGGGGTGACGAAGCGAGAAGAGGCAGCCGCCAGTGGTGGCGGTGAATCGAACGAGGTCCGTGCGATCGGGAACGAAAGAAACGAACAGAGACCGAACGACGAGGAGAAGGTGACGGAGGCTGGTACGACAGCAGGGGTAGAGCAGTTCGGAAAAGGATATAAAAGGAAATATATGGTAATGTGACCGGGGTGGCAGCCTCTTTCCACGGGGGTTGCGGAACGAAGATAGGGGTTCGGATCGCTCGCCGGGGGTTGGGCGTGGTGGCTAACGCACCCTCCGCCCTGCTTCCTACCCTTCCTCCGTAGCTCTTCGTGCTTCCGTCGTCGTCGTCTGCCTCCCCTCCTCCTCACCTCCCTTCGCCCCTCGCCCGGCGAACCCCTCCGCCGCGTTTCTCTCTCTAGATTCTCTCCGGCGAGCGGAACGAAGCTGTGCCAGCACGCCGGTCGATACTTTGGGGCCGCGTGCCCGACTAGCGTCGCGACGCTGGAATTCCGCGCTCGTCATGGCCGCCCTTAGTGCCCGCGTACCGACGTCTGGCTGCGCCCTTCGAATCATCGCCGTCTTTCCTTCACGAGTCCTCCGTCACACCGGTGAGTCTGTTATCATAGATTTTTTGGACTAAGGTAGAACGACGTGGTTAGAGTGTTTTCGTAAGATACGTGTACGGAGAGGTTGAGAATTGACGATTTATGTCGTCGGTGATGGATTGTTCGAGGTTTAAATTGGTCTCTGTTAGGAAGTTTTATTGGTTCGATGATAGTACGCGGTTTTGTCGAAGGTTGTGGAAGGTACGTTGAGAAATTCCGATTCAAACATGGCCGCGGGAAGTTCGACGTTAAAGGGGATGAATGTGTTTTGTAGATGTAGGAGTGGGGGGTTTCAGGCCATTGATAGCAGAGAACGTGCGTATTTGGTAATTGATCTGTACGTGGTTTGAAATCGAAGTACAGGAACAGTTTTAAAGCTTTTATATATTTCGATATTCACGTAATTTGTGTGTGCGAGAGATACGTATCGTTGATTCGCGAGAAAACAAATTTTTGATGATCTTTTACTATTTCGGATATTCAAAAATTTCGAACCTCTTTATCTTCATAAAATTGAAACGACTTTTAAAACGTTAAAACGCTTTTAAACTTCGCGTTTGTTTAATTTGTACATAGTCGTTCGCAGACAGGTAGATTTATGTGCTTGTATTAATTGTAATTTCTCGTCGAAATAAAATTTCACGATTTTTATCTTTATTCTACTCTGAAATCTTTTGAAAAGATAGCAAATTAACATGGTTCCGAATCTTTCCGGCTTCGTGCACTTTCGAAACAGATACGAAGTTTCAGCAGAGAGGAAAATGACGTTATGAATATGAATGAGTGAGCTTATGTTCGCCTCGTTGCTGGTTTAATACCGTCGTCGTCGTTGGATCGACTCCGATGCGTTCGAAACCTTCAATTACGTCCAACTGCTTTCTCGTTCGAAATATTCGGAACGTTACATTCCCGTTTCAAATATAGCACAGATGATTAGGTCGATGAAACTTTGAACTAATTAGCTACTACATATTTTACCGTACTTTCCAATTATATTCAACACAACGATATTTTAAAAACTTCTATTTATTCCGGATATCATTTACCTATAACAAAAACATGTTCCCAGGAGATTACCAATCGTTATTTGAATTTAACTTCATTGTTATCAAGTATAAAATTTACGCAATATTCTTCTAATCACTTAAAAAGTTAAATATTCCAAACAGATAATAGAAACTAAGATCGCAGAACGTTATTAGTCACTATATTAAGCTAACCTCTCCATTATCAAGTACAAAATGTACTTATTTTTGTTCTCATCACTCACAAGCCTGATTCTTCGATCAAATTAAATAAAAAAGACTAATCACTGTCTCAATTTTACCTAACTATTTTACCTTACTATTAGGCATTAATAATCAAAATTTCAAGAAACGCACAAATCGACTGGAACTTTTCAACGAAAAACGATACGCTCGCAATGGCAGTTTGAAAAGGGTTAAGTCGGAGAAGACGAAACACCTTTTGAAAGTTAACCGTTGTTGAGTCGATGCATTGAAAATCTGGACGCGCGATGCGACGCCGAGCAGCGTGGATAGAGGGCGAAGGAAAGGCGCGCACCAGAAGGAGGAGTCAAGTTGTTTATTTGATGGTGCCGTAAAAGGCCTCTTTATGTTTATCTCCCATTTAAAACGCTCGCATAAAACCGGCGACCGCGTACACAAACTATCAGCCAGCCATAAATCATGCCGCGAAACGGAGTACGTTCGAAAGTCACCTCGATTCGCGTTCCACGCGCGCGGAAGATCGTTTCCCGGCGTCTCGCGATCGCCGTCGGCCGAACATCCAATTCTCTCTGCTTTCTGCTTTTTTTCCCCAAGGCTTCGCTTTATGTTGCGAACAAATGAGAGTTGAAAAGATCACTTCCGAAGCACGATTTTATGGAAAATCTCGAGGGACAAATATTTTGGAAAAATGCAAAAGAGAAGGTTATATGCCAAAAGTTGGAGAGTACAAACGCGACGATTGGCAGCTGAATTTGTAATACTGGTTTAGAAACGTTCTGTTCTTAAGAACTTTTCGAAGTGATAGCAGAAGCCGCAACATAGAAGAATAGATACGCGCTAGATGAACGCGTGTTTACACTAGATCGTGATTGATATGCAAAAGATTCAGATTACATAGAGTTCGCAAAGATATATTTCACGCGGCGTTTCCCCCGAAAGAAAATATTTACGTACATAACACAGTACCTAGAGTATTTCAAGATTGCCAGACTAACGCGGTGCACCTCGAATAAATTTCTACCGAACCACTCCAAAAAAAGGAAGGATAAACCAACAGATATCTTTTACGGCGTGTTTGCAATACTCCACCGATTCGCGATTATCCGATCATTTTACACTCGCGTTTACATTTACGACTCGTACGCCGATTACCGTAAATGTGAAATTCTAATCTCGCCGCTTATCAACTTGTTTATCGTAAATATTCGACAATGATCGAGCCTAGCCAGCAACTCGCGCACACGATTTTCCCACGCAAACCGTTCACCATCGTCTGTTCTTTCCGACTGCCCTCACGGACGTTTTTTTTTTCTTTTTTTAACTCGTTCCCCGACGGTGCGTCAGGTAAAAAAAGAGTCCGTGGTATTCGGGTAAGCAAAGGTACCGAGTGACCTTGTTGCGAGCGTAGCTACCCCTTCTACACGTACTTTACAGAGTCGAGGATACGCGCTAACAAGGTTAAATTACGATCGTGTTCTGTGCTCATGCAAATTGGAACGAATAATTTCGAGCAGGATGGCGAGAAAGCGAGAGGGAAATTCGCCATTCGACGACGGAGATAAAGTCGTTTCTACGACGGCGCGACGTTGCGTAATTTAATCTTTATACACAGGCTTCTTCTCTAGACCAGGATGGGGATGAACTTTGGAAAAACCTATTCCTCTTTCCTTCTTTCTTACACCTTTCTTCTCTTTTTTATTCAATTGCCATAGGAAGCTACCTACACGAAATTTTCGAGAGAATAGTAGCGTTCTCGCGACGAATCCCGACGAAAATGGCCGTTCGCCTGTCGATATCGTAATTTGTCGCGAATTCCGAAAAGAGTTCCCTCGAATCATCGCGGAGTTCTAACCTCGCGTTTATTCCGACCGGCGGCAGCTTACCTTCTGCAGAAAACGCATTCGTGCCTCTCAAGGATCGAATCAAAATTATCCCGCCATCAATTCGACACTTTGCTGCTCGCCACTATTTTATTGACTTTTAGCAGCTTTGATATGGAAATAATCAACTCTGCTAGTTTTAGTTTTACTGCGCGTCTTCTCGCAAACAGGAATCTCTCTACTCGAAGTTGTAAGCTTTTAATTTCATAGGTATTTAATATCATAGGCTTTTAATATCAAAGGTACTGACATATATTCGTCTTCCGATGAAGTGTTCCTTTATCGGGTTCTATAGATATGTTTGAGTTTCATGTTATTACAGCTTTGTATTCTATATGAAGGAAGGTAACGCAATGAGTCGTTCAGAAGTTACGTTAGATCTATTCCATGAATTAAAAGGTACAGAAAAGCGATGATGCTGTGTGCACCGTTTCTTAAATTTACCTTAGAATCTACTTACTTATTTATTTATGTCATTTTACGATAAATTAACTTACGGACGTGAGTATGTAATTTGTTCCTGAAGAACTGAATATTAATCGCATAATAAAGCGATGAAATTAAGGAAATGTAGAGTTAATCAATTTAGCTTCTAGAAACCTCCAATGATAGGAAAATTATACTTGGATCTAACTAATTACCATCTATCGTAGGTAATGGTATGTGAATACTTTATGTATAACAACTGTATATTACCATTCCACAAAACTTGTTAAAAACAGTCGTGTTGAATATCGTTTTTTTGCCTTCTAAATCTATGTAGCGTTTTTAAATCACTATTGCAACCTCGACAATAGAATAAGCCAGAGAAAAAACGGAAGAACCCTCGCGGTGCATAGACAGTGGCCAAGGTCGCGGGTGCCGAGCTCGCCATCGTCCATGTAACAGTAAAAAAGGGTTGTTTTGTGCGTTTTATTGCGGGGTCGCGTGAAGGCCGAGTCGCCACCGTGGCAAACTGCAACCCTTCCTTCCGTACACTTTGTCCATAGGTTTCTTCTTCGACCTTCGAGCGTTAAGAGTTAAGAGGCAAACCTTAGCCGAGCATTGCGGGTTATCTCTAAGCCCTTTTTTTCTCTCTGGTAGTAATCGAGGGAGGGGTAAGGGGGTGAAACGGAAGGAAGAGAAAAAAAACAGGCACGTCGCGTTTATTACGTATTTTTAACAGGCGAACGCAAGGTGACGCGGTCCGCTCGGGTAACTGCCGAGGATCTATACACCTAACTCCTCCCGAGACCTTGGTTCCTCGTAAAGGGGTAATCAGCCCTCGTCGAGCCGGACTTTGACTGCGATGCCTGTCGTCCTCTCTTCCGTAGCGCGGCTCTCAGTGTGTCTCTGTGACAGGGTTTAGGCCGGTATGTGTGTCGTCACGCCGCGCTTCTGTCACTCTGTCGACGAAGTTTGTCTACGAAACACGCGGACGTCATGTCGGTGTCGACCGAATTCCGGGCTATCTCTGTTCCACCGTTTCATAAGCTAAACGTATTACGTTCGCGCGAGCTGTGTTCTCCGTGCTCCAATCGTAAGTTCTACATCGTGCGAACGTATATATATATATATAATATATCATAGACTGACATTGCCTCGAATGTAACATACTGTAAGATGCCTTATATATACGGGTGTAACTATGTAAAGTATGGTTGCCGCGTCACATACGTAAAGTGTAACGAAGGAAAGTTCCAAGTCTATAGGGATAGTGTTTTTGTTTAAGTTAGTGAAAGTGAAAGATCGTTTGAAGAGGATATTAGAAGAAAAAGATTATAGTCGCAACTATCAACTTTATTGCCTTCGCTGAGCGTGTACTAGAAGAGTGGTCGGAAAGCTCGATTTAATTAAAACGTACACAGTGGTCGTCCGTTCGGGAAATTGGAGCAACGGCAAGAAGAAGCTTGGAGACAGCTGCGAGTTGCTATTATTTCTAGTCCCACATCCGACACAAGCGTGACATGCTTGTCGAGGCCTGGCTCAGCCCATCGTCGAGGGGTCACGCTCCAAGAGCTCGCAACTCGGATGTACTATCTAGTTTAGTTTATATGTTCCTTTGCTCGCGTGTGCACGTGGAAACTTCACTCATAGCGCTTCTGCCGTTTCGTGGACAAACTTTGTCCTCCGAACGTGGCCCGCCGCCGCTTTCGACTGCTCAAGCCGTTGATTCTTTGTTGTGAGAGACAATCATCGTTCGATTTTGCAGGATGTTCAATCACGTATTGCTTCGCATCAGTGCAGTGCGTCGATGCTGTGACCTCGAGGATGAATCGATCGAGATCGATCGCCAGGAATATCGCAGGTTTTGATCCTGGTGAGTGCATTTTCCTCTGTAGTATTTTCTCCTTCCGTGATAAATTCTTCACTGGCGGGTATATGTGCAACTCGCGCACTTTTTGAGATTTTGTACGACAAAGGCGAAAACAGCTTTACGTGGCTCGATGCCGCTATAAATCGCGAACATCGCTTTGAAAGAATTTCTTCAGAGTCTGGACGGGATTTATTTGTACAGTGACGCTTCCTCCTACGCGTCAACGTCATTTGCTAGCATATTCTCTCACGATTTATTTTTAGATCGAATTTCGTACAACCACATCTTGGTATTTTACGTTGTATTCGTAGCAATATCAGTCGGTGACCTTCAGCAATAATTTCAATCCTCGATGATACTTTGGAATCTCTCTATCTATGTTTCTTTTCTATGTTTCTACCGCTTGCTTTCGTCTTCTGACTTTTTCCCATTCCAATAACAGATCTTCGATTACTCCAAATTCCTTTTCTATCGACTTGTAGTCGTCTGGCGACGATTCTTCTTCTGGCAATATCCTGTTCCAACGGCAGAGATACAAGGACATAACCGTCCTGAGGCTCGAAGAAACAAGAAAAGGAGTCGGACAAAAGTTCTAATACGCTTTATCGACTTCGCTGTTGGAGAAGAGTTACGAAATAAAACGATAAAACGTGCGTCACGTTACTGCCCGTTATCGCCATTATCGCGTCGATCCGAGCGGTGCATTCGGCCGAACGGTACGACGCTCTTAATTAATTTTGCAATATCTCAAGGCGAGCTAAGCATCGAGCTGGTTTTACGAGCGTCCCAGACCATCAAACTTTTCCCTTTAAAAAATAACGATTCCCCGGGCAATTAGCGTTAATGGTTATCGGTAATGCGTACAGGATCGTTCCATCACTTTCGTTTAATATCGGCGGGCCGATATTTTTTCGCCGCTACGCCGTCGATAAATTAACGTTAACTTAACGACACCGAGTACATTGTATTAAAACCGTAAAATATGCACTCGACTTCGAGGATTTCTCATTCGGCGCGAGTTAAGCGCGTCGAATCTTCACCGAAACGGTATACCCATTTCCTTTTTTCATAAAGTCGCGACGATTCAGGGCGAGCAACGTATAAGCCAGATAGGTATACGATCCGAAATTTAGAATCGAAATAAAAAATATAAAAAGTAGTTGATTGTTTTAACGTTTACTGTTAGATTCCTTTACACGCTGTGATAATTTGTTGAATTTATGTAGCGATATACAATTTTTGTCATTTATGGTAAGGCAAGAAGAATATCGTCTACAGTTTGTAACGTAATATCTACTATATACCAGCATGAAGTAGCTGAGGCAGAAGAACGAAAATAGATGACGAAGGTTTAGAATAGACAATATGAAGCAGGATTAAAATTTACAGTTGATAGAATGTTATTTTAAAGTTAATTTTTATTATAGTATCGATATCTATCAAACCTCATAAGACTCGTATTTTCGTTTGATGCAATGAGACTTGTCTTGGGCAGTGTAATTCCCCTCTTCTAAATAGACAACGTTAGAAATTATTCCAACAAATAATTTGAATTTATATTTAACAAACGAGACAACAAATACGTCAATCTCCAAAATATTCAGCGATAGAAAGTCACCTGGGAGTTTCGGCCATTGTCCAAAATCCTTTTTAAGTATCTACTCGTTTCACCGATCGATACCACGAACGTATCAAACGTTCTACACCCTTTTGAATATTCCGAAGGCAATGGCATTCTGTGAACAGCGCGCGAGATTTCGTGAAGTCACTTGTTGGACGCCATGGCGGAGTCGGCGTGGCTCTGCCTCTAAGGACGAGTCACGGTCGTCGCGTTCACGGACGCACGAACACACGTGTGCACGACGTGCAGCCATTTTACCATGGCCTCGTACGCACAGCTTCGCTTCATCGGCCCCACGATCTCCAGCCTCGTAGCTTTTGTGACTAACGGTTAGCTCGAGAGGCGGCCATTCCTGAACCGAACTCAATCCAGGGGGAACGATCGAGGCAACGAAACCGATCCCTCGTGCGAGAAATTTCCTTCTCGCTTTTGAATTTTTATGTACCTATTTTTTTTCCCTTTTTTTTTTTAGTTTTCGAGACGTTAAAAGTGATTTTGTACAATAGAATTTTCTTCTCAATGGTTCTTGTTTCAGAGTCGTATACACGTTGACCGAATTTGGAACAATTCACCCTCAGATTTCGTTTTCAGCTTTTAAGATATCAAAGTGATTTTTGACAATACAAACATTTTCTTTTCAATGGTTCTTGTTTCGTATATCGGCTAAAATTAAGTTACACCCATCTTTCTACGAATAAATTTTAGTCGCAAGTACATATATATTGCTATCAGATCTGTAATGAATATTCGTTTCAATTAATCGTTCAGATATTGCTTGTTACTCAATCGTACATTTATACCATTCTTCATTGATATCTATTCTCGTGTAACAATGGGAAATTTATGTGCTCCCTAACAATGAATTTCCAAAGACGGAGAAGACAAAGAAGACCTCGCCGCGTTCTTTTTTCTTTCGGCGACGGAAGAACGCTATCGAAGGAGTACAGAGTCGCAAGCTCTGAATAGGAGCCGAGTCCCATTTGGTCCGAACCAGCAGCGATTTTTTCTTGCGGTCGAAACCTCATCGGGCTACTGGTATCGAGAGCCAGCGGATAGACAATCCGGAGGTTCAGCGAAAAGACTGAAACTTGTCCGGCCATCGTGGTTAACGGTTAGCCGGGGAAAGAGAGTCGTTGGTGCGCCGCTGAAATTCAAGTCGTCGTGTTCCGGGGTGCTGGCGGCCATTCCAGAGGCAGATCCTCTCCGGTCAGCAATTTCAGCGAAACTGTTTCGAGTCTCTTTCGAAACGAACAACGAGAGAACCGAAGGAGAAGAAGAGAGATAGAGAAAAGGAGAAGCGATGTTAGAGCAAAAGAAGTGGCGGAGAAAGAGAATAAACCGGGGAAGAGCATCGATTAGAGGGGGGCGAGAGATTTGACAATCGCAACACCCGTAGCCAGAGCGAAATTAGGTGGGCGTGCATCGCAGAAAGAAGGAAAAAAGGGATCCGTGGCAATTCCACGCGTTCGTTATTTTGCGTTGATAAATGCCTTTATGCAAATGGCTGTGCGTCGTGCCAGGTGATCTTCATTAACCTCGGGCCAACGCTAACTGGTACTGTAAATAAGCTAATTTATACGTGTTTATACGCTCGCAGCGTTTTCTATGTTCACTACATTTGGAATAGTGAGAGAGACGAGAGCGGGGCAGAAAATACACGTTGAGAAGGTAGCTCGAACGTTTTATCGATACACACAGGGGCTTTGGCGTAATTAAAATATCAAATATCGAAATGACAAAGCGATATTGACTCTTCGGATTAACCTTTGGTGGGGTTTCTTTTTTCTTGAAACGGTCGCTGACTAGAAATAGAATTAGTAACTGAACTTGTCCTATGTAGCTCAACGGGTGGTCATTTTTTATTCAGAACCGCTGTTCTTTTCATGTTCTATTCACTGACCTTGTAATAGAAACTAGGATTCATTAGACGGATTTAGAAGATCAGATAGTAGATATGTAGTAGTATACCACACAAGGATAAATCGTATATAAGCTCATTATAGCGTACCACTAATACATAGTAATAAATAGTGACCATTGAAGTATATTCTTAAATTCCAACTCTAGAAAGACGTAGTTTATACTCAAAATATCGAGTCAAATAGAATTGAAATCGTCAAAATATTAATCGAACAATCACTTTGTTATCCAAACACATTAAAGAATGTATCTAAATTCTAAACTAATTTCCATAAACGATGCACTTTATCCTACGAAATATATTACAATCTTATCGCTCATTTCCTCTCTGCATTTGGCGCGTATGTCCGCGATTTCCAGCGATCAGTGATAAGCATGTCCAGGAAGTTACCGAACAGACGAACGTTTAACGGGCGGAAAACGCAAAGAGACGTAGTCATAGTTCCAGCGGTCGCGACTGAAAAGAAAACGATGCACCGACGCGATAGTCCACGCGACAATGGATGCAGAACGTCTCATTATACGTTGAAGAAAGGAAGAAAGAAGAAAAACGAGTCGGTGGCGTGCTCGAGGTCCGTTTATTAAATGTAAACTGTTCACGGAATTCAACGTTCGCTTAACCAGCAAACTGTTATGAACTAATAAAGTGTTAAACACACGCGACGACCCGTATCGCTGGAGCAACTCATACGAAACACGGTGGACTTTCACTCGCTGGATTTACAGGGGACCCGCGGCGTTAAGTGGAAGCTCGATGTGTTGACCAACCACCGCGTGTCATTGCAATCACGATACGACAGCTTCGCGAACCCGATTATCGATACATCTCCACTTTTTCCTGTATGTTTTCGACTCAGACGTGGCGTAAAAAACCGGTTAGTAAATAAATTCCAGGCCCATCGACAGGCTGTGCGTGCAGATCCAAGGCTTGTGAAAACGAGGTCGTACAAAGTGAAGTGTCTCGATCGTAAAATCGTCGCTTTCGAGAGGAATGAAGTCGTGAACGACAGGATTTTCGAAGCTCGATGGCCCGAAGCTCAAAGTTGATATATCCCACGACACGGTGCTTCCTTCGTGTCGCGATGCGTTTTGGAGAAACGCGCGAAAGAATTGGCAATCTCGATCGCTCGCGCCGCTATCTTCAACGGCTGTAAAACATCGCAGCCGCTACGTCGGTGGCGACTTAAGTATCCATCTTTCGAATAGTCTGTAATTTAATAGACGATTACGCCACGGTACCGGCCCCTTAAACGGTTACGAATCGACGTGTAAACCGTTGTAAATCGTGACCGGATGCTTTGAATACCAGCAGCCGCTTTGACGCCATGATCCCGCCGGAACGAGGTTGATCGCGACCCACCGGCAACGCTTTTATTCCGATTTTATACCCGCCAGGACGCACGCGGAAACGTCAACGTTTCGAGTAACTTTTTCCATCGAGGTATCATTCCCTGAATCTCTTTCTTCTTGGGTGGGTACACGGGCTTTATGCAATTTACGCCATCTTTCGGTCGACCACATTTTCTTCTCTTTGTGTTTGACTCTGGAATTTTCACTTACTGTTCAGGAGGATTTAAATGCAAAGTTTCTAATAACGTTCAACGATATCGTAAACCAATTTCAATCGCTAATATGAGTCTGTAATAATTCTAGGGAATTAGTATAGCGTGCGAAGAGAACAGATATTACGGAGCAGCTTTTATCGATTTCATAATACCTCGACAGTTATAGTAACGATAAGAGATGTCGATTCAATTTTATACATTGGAATGCGAGATAAACAAAGTGGAAATTTCATTAGACTCGGTTAAGATCGATTGTTTAAACACGATTTCTTCATTCTTTCTCTCCATCGAGGCTTTAGTCGACCAGATTTGCACCAGTTATACTCCATATTGGCGTATATTTCAATCGATTCGGGCGATGGTACAATTGAGACAATTGTCACGAAGGGCATCGGATGAAAATTGGCGTGAGGTCGTGGGCAGCGATTGGGCGCGGTTTATTCAATGTAGGCGCGACCATAAATCTCAGTTGAAAAAAGTCGATGCACGTGCGAATTTAAGACGACTAAGGATTATTTTTTTAAGCGTTTGCGTTTTATACGCTTCTCTTCGTTTTTCAAACGAAGGCGAAACAACGCCATCGTCAGCGTGATAAATTTCATCGGCACCACTACGTGCTTGATGATTAATTTCACGCGATCGTTGGTAATAAACTCGGTTGCACGCGACATAAATTGGCCCAAAAGGACAAAGTGATTCGATGAACTTATTTTCCATGAACGGATGATCGACAATGGCACAGTATAAATGTTACAGGAACGTCTACCTGGAGACTCGATTATGCCAACTAATTGGATTCGTTACAAGTCAATAAATATCTCGAGCAATGGACGTGTACATAGCCAAGTAATTTTAGAAAATTATCCGACCCCTGAAGGCTGGGTAATATGGACGTTAATCTGTGACCCGTTGAGCACATTACCTTTAATAGGATGTATGTACGTATGGTATATTCCTCGGTTGAAAAGTTTTGTCTCGATTCGATGACTTTCGAAACGACACCGGCTGCGGACGATGTTCGAGTTTTCAGAAACCATGGATAGCTTCAGAGACACGAACACTCGAGTACGCAATGTAGACTGTACTTAAAGTACAATGTCTTCGATTAATGATAAGAAATGTTCGTTTAAAACGACTTCGTGCAAACGAGTTGCAAACAAACCAGTTATTCGAGATAGGAACAGCTGTTTGATTTTATTTCAAGGATTTCGATGTAAAGATTGGTAATACGAAGACTGCGAGTATGGAAGAAATCGTGCTTAAATAAATAGATATTTCCAAGGACAACGAACTTTGCTCAACGAACGATCAACAGACCGCGATAAAATTTATATTGGATAATGGATAATGAATAACTGTCAGCAATACGAGTAAATCAAGCTAAGTTGAATGGTCGAGACGATAAAACGATCGATCCACGAATAAAACCATGGTTACGGGAAAAATTGCACGCATAGAAATTTTATTACGAGCCGGCGCTTGCAACGTAATATTGCACCATTGAAAAGTCACCGAAATGATGTCATAACGGGTATCCCGGCGCTGAAATTCAATAGAATTCAGCGACATGTTTCACGGAAATGCGTTGTGTCGTGCGCGAAGACATAAATTAACCGCGTGCCTGCTCGCGGAACGCACATGCGCCAGCAATTAGTTGTCAATAGTGTTTCAAATGGAATTTTATGCTGCCTTTGGTTAGTTAAAATTTTTTATTTTTCAGATCCCTCGTCGCAATTTTTCGTAAAATTGTTTCACAAGAATAACATGTAATTAAATGGATACGCGTGAAATTCGATTAAATTTAACTAAGCAGAGACAAAGGGGAAATTAGTCGATGTATATAGAAAATAATTAGAAATATTAAATAATATCAGTAGATCGATGTTCGTGCGAATTCATATTTTTGTGAATACAATTAAAAGAATGGAACCTAAGCAAAAATTCGTTTTGTATATCATGTGTATTATTACGTACATTTATACACATTATGCACATTTGCACTTTCAAATTTCTTATAAAATTTGTAGTCTAAATATCAGCATTGCAAGTTTGTTCTTTCAAATAAAGCTACAAAATTCTATGGTAGAATTTGAATTCAGATATACCCTCCAGGTATAAATCTTTCTTCCGCGCAAAGAATATAAAGAATCTTTTTTCTTTAGGTACCTACAGATTTTAACACTGTAACTCATTCTTTGTAAAAAGTGAAACGAATGCCCAAGGCCTTCGGAAGTTTACCCCTTTATATACCCTTCTTTTTTATTTCCATTCTATTGTTCGTTCCAAACGCGTTGGAAAAGTCGAAAAGTTACTTGAACTTCAAAATTCTTCTCACGTGAAAAACAAAAAATGTGACTTATCCTGCCTTTCTTCTATGATTTTCGTTTACGATTCTAGCTTACCGTCATCGTTCCATCACTTACTATAATTATTGCTCGATTCATACTCGAGTGAATTTCATTGCCACATGGTCCCCATGGCGAGCAAGGGGCTAAATTGAGCGATATTGTAAACGCGAGTGGCAATTTCGTCGGATGATTTACCGTGCATCGAGCGGTCGATTCCGCGAATCGAGACTGGCATAGGGTGTACGCGGCAATTTCAAGTGGAAACGTCGTAAAACCGCGTTCGACGTCGGCCTCTACGGTTAACCACATTCCCATTCTGGAAACGTGTGAGTTAGGCAAGCGTCACGACGCTCGGTATCGTAAATAACGTTTCAACAATTAGCACACGCGACGAAGTGGCGTCTAGCCGAAGGAACGCGAAGGAGTGGCTGCGCCCCTTCTTACGGATCGTGGTTGGAATATAGGATTCCCGCAATAAGAACGATTATATGCCCGGTTTTCGCAATAGACTCAACGGAAACGAGCTCGACTTACTCTCTAGCCATCTTCGTCCAGCCACTTAACTCGATCGTTCCCTCCCTAAAATCGTTTAACCACCCTCCCTAGGTCCACAACCATCCATCGAGGAATTAATCGTATTACTGGAGCACTTTTATTGGGACGGATTACCGTGTAACGGGCCAGTCTTCTCGAAACGCTCGTGTAAATTTTAAGTGGCGTGTTTCCCAGGGCTTTACGAAGCGTTCCCAAAGAGCGTTAAAGTCGGTAAAATGGACTGTAGATTTTTTTAGAGCGAACAAGGGAAACTAAGGACGTATTTGTATATTTCTTCTTAATAAACGTCACGTAAACGTCAGAACTACCAGTGTGGTCGAAATTATCACGTCTGATTTTTCATGATAATTTTATCGATTTGCAACGGTGCATTTTTGCAATTCCTTGAACAGCGTTAACACCGGTAAAACGGAATGTAGATTTGTTTAGAGCGAACAGG
Source organism: Bombus confusus (assembly GCA_014737475.1). NCBI lineage: Eukaryota > Metazoa > Arthropoda > Insecta > Hymenoptera > Apidae > Bombus > Bombus confusus. Next base: position 958,580 of record JACXIV010000018.1, on the reverse strand, counting down.
AGAAAGCAAGGACGTAGACATTCCTATACTTTTTCTTAATGAAAGTCACATTGACATTTGAACTATCAGAATGGTCAGAATGAACAACGAATTTGTGATTTTCCATAATAATATCATAGATTTACAACGGTGCATTATTACGATTTCAAATGATTCTTTATAAGATACATATTGATAAAAGTTTACCTTTAGAATTTTTTTTTGTACATCAGCTCTTTGATCTCTTTGGTACGAATTTTATACTTTAATCGTCGATAATTAATGAATCTTGTATCGATACTTTAAATTTGAAAGCGTATTTGCATAACGACGCTTTGCGACGTTACATTAAGATAATTAAAGCGATACGTCGCTTTTGGCACGAAAAGATCGGACATTGATTCTGTCGCTTTTCTTCGCGATAAGCTTTTGGCATGAAAAAAGGACAGAGAATCGATACTATGAGAAAAGAGAAAAGAGAAAACATCGAAGGGCGGAAAGACGGAGAGCGTGCCGGAACGCTGTCATCGTTTGAATAGCTTGGTCATCGTTTGCCACATAAGGACGGGGTAAAGAATCGAAGACGAGGGACGCCGGAGGGGAACATGGACGGCGGGGATAAAATTCGAAGCGAAAATCCTTGGCGAGGATTAACGGGAATATACGCACGCCGGTTTCCAATCTTTATCAAAGGATACTGGCGATTCTCTTATACCGTATGAATCCTTTCCGATATAAACACGAGTCGAGAGAACGAGGGAGAGGGGAGTACTGGTTTCCTCTGCAGTGTCTGATGGCGAAAGAATCCGTGCCTACTATCCGAGCTGGAAAGGCGAATAGTTCCCATTTATGCTTCGCGTTATTATTATTAGCCAGCAGTTATCGCGAGCAAGTTTATTGACTTAAAATTGAACGTGCATGTAATGTACTCGTATGTTAGGTACTCGATAGCGGTATGTTGGTACACGGGTCGTTTCTTCAACCCCCGCCCACTCTTCCTTCTCCTTTATTTATTCCCCATGCTGCAACGCGTTTCCTGCAGAACTCGAAGAACTTTCCACGAGATAAAGCGTTTGGTAAACTAAGAAATACTCCTATTATCATCGTTGCAGGGATTAAAAGTTATACTTCGTTCTGAACCACGGTTTGAAGATTGTTTTTCTTTCCTTTCTTTTTCTTTTTCTTTTTGTTTTTGGCTTTTTATTTGGTTCGCTTTGAGTATAGTGATTTCTTCAAGATAGAAATGCCGCGAATGATTCCCTAAAAAACATTCGCTTTGGCTTCGATTTTTTGACAAACTCAATGGAAGTAGTCTTTCGGATGTGCAATAGAGAAACTCGAGCTCGCCAGAGTTGTTCGGCTCTCGCGTTCCATTTGGTATTAAGGTCGCAATTCTCGTTTGAATCTCGCTTTGAAATCTCGATTCCTCTTACTCCAGAGTCCCTTTCGTCTCGACTGCGGACGGTACGCGCGAAAGTTCCAGTGTTTTCGTTCTTCGTTGCATTAAACGCCCGACTTTAACCGAGACGCGGAGAAAAGAATTCAAAACACCTGCCAGAATTCGCTTAGTTCGTAATAGTGCACCTTCCGAGTCGACGGAATTCCACGCAGGAAACGTAGAGAACCAGAGACGTTTCTGAATGAACGCGTGTTTTTTGCGAACGTGCAAAAAGTTGCGCATTCGAAGAAGGGCTGCTTCGTTTACGGCTTACTAAAATAGCCGTACGCGCCGTTAAGTGACGTCATTTAATGAACCGCGTATTAATGCAGTATTTATAACAGTTCTTGGCTCGTAAAATTTCTAGTCCGATTCCATAAATACATGAACCAGTTCAGACGTTTCTTCTTCGTACTCGATCTCATCTTGTGACCCCTGATTCGCTAGATCCACCATCGAGGTCATCCCAGCCTTGATCCTCTCGAAGCCTAAATAAAACCCGAATCAGCACGATCTCCACGTTTCTGTTATTCCAGCGTGTGCAACGAACGTGTCGTAAAATAAGGATCCGAGGGTACGGCTCGATAGAGGCATTCTTTTCCCACTCCCTTGGCCGAAATATCGTTTAATCGGGCCTCCAAGTTAGATGCATAATTACGGCCCAGCCCTGTGGACGATGGTTCTAAGAAAGGAAGAGGGAGGAAGAACGTAAAGCCAGAGCATGGACCGGGGCAACGCGTAGAATCACGAAAGTTGGCAAACTCGTGCTTGAACGAGCCGTTTGAGCACACGAAAAGGAAACGAAAAGGGGATGGGGCGCGCGAAGGTGGACCACGAAGAGGCGGGAGAACAAGACGAAGAGGAAGGAAAGGATGATGGGAGAGGTGAGGCGAAGGGTGTAGGGACGGGACGACAGGAACACGGCTACGGCAAAAGAGGTGGAAGAGGGCAAAAGTTTCGATCGTAAAGCGAATGGAGGCAAAAAAGAAAAATTACATTAAGAAACTCGAGCGTAGCTGACGCGATGATACTTGGCTGCTGGTTGCTGGCTCTGCTGGTATGCTGCATGTTGGTCGGCAAGCTGTTCTCTGTCTTTCTTTTTTTTCTATGCTCTTCCTTCTCTCTTTTTCTACCCCTCTTTATTCTACTAATTTTCCCGCGCTGCAAGCAACTACGGGAATGACGAGAGCTGCCGGAAAACGATTCTCGAAAGAGCTCAGGCTGCGTGCACAGCGGCGAGTTTCACGGAAAATTCAACGCGATTGATTCTTGATGTTTCGGTAGGAAAAGTTCAGCATAAAATTGATAGTTTTTCGATAAACGAAGATGCTTAGGCTATATGGTTACAGTGGATGCGTGTTTTGATGTACGTGAATACGTCAGAGCGATGAAATATGTGTACAGATTCTTATAAGTTACGAGTGATTCTTGTGCATTTTCGATTTTCAAATATTTCGTTCGTCAGAACATACATTGTGGTCATAATTTTATGTCGCTGCTTATCTCGATACAATCGAAGGCCACAAGGGGAGAACACAAGAAGCCACATTTTCTACCTTTTCTAGAAATATGTTTCCCTAAACGTGTGCTTTATCACGTTCAAAATTTTCAAAATATTACTCCTCAACTTATCTACTTACGTCTTTCGACCTAATTGGCTGTTTTTATCTTTTTCGACGTCATAATAAAATGCTCCTTTTTAATTATAAAAAAACATTAAGATTAGGAAATTAAGAAAAATGTATTTGTTATGTTTTTCTTCTGTGATTTCTATCTGCTGCAGAAGTGTTATGCGTGACGCGTTGTTGCATGCAATTACGCAAACCCACATGTCTACGTATTCCATTTGGCGTATATCGGAAAACAGCCATTGCGTACTCATATCAATACAAAAGGTCAGTTCTAACGTCATTCGATGAAGTACAATGAAAATTGTAAAGTGGCGATCACGATTTCTCTTGCAAAATCTTCTCGACTCTTCCATCTTTATACGGTAGGCAATATTATATCGATAGACAGTATATAGTCGAGTAATACATACACTCGAGCAAGATTAAATTTAGCCAGTTTTTCCTAAGCACTTCTCGCAGCTGTGGAGAATTGCTGCCGCGATTAGAGAAGCTGCCGAAAGAAACACGAGGTATGTGCATTGCAAAGGGCTGGAAATTAAAGGAAAGAAAACGAAGCGAGAAACTGCGATGAAAAGTACGCGTCGAAGGTGGAATAGAAAGTGTCGGGAATGACGTACCTTCCCTCTTTCAAAATGCCAGTCAAATTCAAGTTAGACTAGTCGGAGGTGGAGCGATAACGAGTCGGGGAACGATTTACATAAATAAGTAGTAAGATGCGTCTCGGTTCCAAGTTTTAGTAATATTTTAGAAATAATCATTTCATGGTCCGTGAAGCGAGTCGTTGCTGCCTAGCCAGTTTCAATAACATATTACGCTTTAACGACAGATTCTGATCAGAGTTATATACATTGGTAATCGACAATCGACATTGGATTCTAACGTTACATAGATTAAATCTCTCAAAGTGAGAAATTTCCTATCTGATAGTCTATTAATTAAAAACCACGACATCAACGGAATATCATTATACACATTATTGTATCTCTAACAATTTGAAAGCCAAGTTTCATTTGAGGCGATCGTGCAGCGACCAAGTCAGCCACTTTCTCGATGCAATTGCACGCCGTGATTCCTCCATAAAAGAAGAAAGAAAAAGATACGAATCGATATGAGATTAAAATCAGCGAAGCACTAACAGTGGACTGCGATCCTATCGTACGCGTTTCGCGAACTTATCGACGAAGATAGTTGGAGTGCTGGAGGGAGGGAGAAAAGGAAAAGCCGCGGCTCGGCTCGCGCGGCCACTTAAACATCGGACGAATTTACGTATCGAGAAGTAGAATGCGAGAAAAGGGGGCAGGAGGAGAAAGGAGCCGCGGAAAGAAAGAGACGCAGGATGGTCTGCATATAAAGTGGACACGAAATGAAGCGGGTTACGTCGCTCGGTAGGTAGAAGAGCATGTGTCGGTGCTTCTCCGATGTGGAGTTTGCCTCGCCTTTTTACTCGCTATACATTTCGTTTACATAGGATCCACGTGCAAGCGGGCGTGCAAATGCGAATATACGCTGCTACGGAACGCGTACATTCTCGCGCGTGTGTGTTCACTATATAGGTACATGTATATAGAGGAATGAAAGAGGGCGAGGAACGAGAAAAGAGAAACCGTGGTGTGTTCACGGTGGGCAGGGCAGAACAGAAGAGAGCGAACAGGGCAAGGCAAGGCATGGTGTGGCATTGCAGGACAGAGAAGGGCACCAGCAACAGGGAGAAGGAAAGAAAGGGATAAATAAAGAGGGACAGAGAAGGTCGAGGCTTGGTTAAAAGCGCGCAGGGTGCTCGCAATGGCCGACGATTTTCAACTTTTGCTATCGCCTAGCCGAGAATGGAAAATGGAGAATCCCGGCGGCGGGATATATACGCCCGAGCTGAACTCATTTACTTTGAAAGTTTCTCGAGAGCCTCCCGGCCTTCTCTCTTTCCACCCGCGTTTACTGTTTTCTCTATCTTCTTTTCATCCTGGGCGAGACCGTTACCGCCCGACGAGATCCTACACCGGTCGGGGATCGACCGTGAAACGCCTCCGTGAAACGCGTTCCTGCCGATTATCGATGGAGATTTCATGGATTTCGCGAATTAAAGGATTAAACGCGATGGGGTGCGATCGATTCGTCGAAAGAAACGACCGGCTGCCGCTGGCTTTTTTTGAAATTTATTAAGATCTCCGTGCTATTACAGTTTCATTTCTATCAAGTTTAACTTTTTCCTTTTAAACGAGTTTTATACATTTTTTGCATACCCATAAAAAATGAAATACGCAAACGACCGTTCCGTTCATTTTCGATTTCTTTTCAGCAATTATAGAAATATTTTAAGAAGCTTCATGATAGCAAAATGAATTTGCATATTATCTCCCGTTAATGGCGAAATAAATTCTTCTTGTATAAATTAATTCAACGTCTCATTAAGATTAAGATTATTAATCTTATGAGCATATCGAGCAATCCTTCGTCATTGACGAGTTATCCCTCCCACTTTTTTCTGGCAACGAGCTACCTGCAAGAGGAAGAAAAGCACGTGTCGCATGGTCGTACTGCCAGCGAAACATCAGCGCGACCAACTTTTGTTCACAGCTGCTACTGAATATTTTTAACTTCTTACCAGAAGGCTAGAGCTTCTTTCCAGATGAATTCTTTACTGCGGAAGAGTTGCTTATTCTAACATGTTGCAACTTTGCTCACAAATATACCATTAAAAAATAATTCCTATAAAACGAACAAGATTTTTCAACTAATCATTCAGCTAATCTTAAGCGTTTAAGCCTACCGTGAGAATCCACTAATTTTCTAAATTTCAATTTGGTTCAATAATCGAACAATTTCAAGTGCTGGAAATATAATATTACAAAAATAATACTTGACCATTGTTGCCATCAGCCTATTCTTTCTGTGGTTACTAAATCTTCTTTTTTTACATTACGTTATCATTAAATAACATTTCTGTAAGATTTCGAATTATTTTTCGCTTTTCGTGAAAAAACTCGTTTGAGTCGTGTCATTTTTTTAAATATACGTAGAATTTGTTGAATAAACGAACATTCTGCTTGCCTACGTAAGAATTAATTCCACTTCAATTCAGGGAAGGCGCCTGGTCAAAAAAGGTTCACGATTCTACTAGGAGGATTTTGTGAAGGAAAAGTAGGTAGCCGGCAATAAATCAAGCCCATGGGGATTACGTGAACGTTTCACCGCATGGTGGTGCGCGCCCCGCCGAATTCCGGTCAGTAAAAGTCATCGTAAAAATATAATCGCGCTAATGATAAGCAAATGGAATACACAACATGGGAACGTCGAGATCGGGGAGGCTAACGATCGTCAAAAGTCAGGAAGCTTGCTCGTAAATTCGTCTAAGACATTTATAGACGGACACCTCGCGTCGGAAATTCTTCCTAGAGCCTGGCAGAGGATCTGCCAACTTGACCAATAACAACCACGTAGGGGAACGTTAATTTGATGCACGACCGTCGTCTATGCTGTGTGCAAATTACAGCGTAACTAGACCTGACCCGAACCTGACGCCTTCTAATTATTGCGACAACTTACCATCGAGACAACGGATACGTTAAAACTCTCTGGCTACCATCCAAACGCGGCTTTGAGCAATTTTGGAACACGCTAATCGAATATTTCGTCCGTTTCAAAGATGATTAGATGAAATTTTAAACAGTCTCGTTTTTTTTATATTGCTATTCAAGAAAATATTACTATATAATCCTATAAAATATGTACATGCTATAAAAAAAAAAACATTTTCATTAAGAGTGTTCTATGCTAAGACAACCGAAACATCTTTTATTGTTTGTTGGTTTATACGCTAAGGAATAAATATATCGTACATATTGTTTATTTTAATACAGACGTCCTAAAATATACTATTCTAAAATATAGAAGTCTTCTGTGAGTGACTGTTGTTTTGGAGTGACTTCGTAGTTACACAGCAACGTCTAGCAGCTGTTGTAAAAATAAAATAGCATTTTGCTATTCTGAATGATACTTTATATAATATTTAAAAAATTGTCCTTTACAATTGGTTGAATATAGAAAATAATCTTATGTTTTGCTCCTATTTTAACAAGCAAGGAAGATTTTTAATACGTTAAGGTCGAAAATAACTTTAAGAAGACATCTATGAAATAAACTATTTTCAGACAACAAGAAAAAGTGAAATAATCAGTCCACAGAACAATTTTTTCTTAGAAGAAAAGGAAGAATCCATGACTTGAGAATTTTTATCAAAATGTTGGATAGATCTTGAATTTTAGCGGACAAACGGTAGCCCACGGTATGGGATCGGAACGATATCGAAATCCATTCACGTATGGTTTCTCTCACGGGATCCGAGGCTTTCCATCAGTCCCACACGGGCTCCAATGCAAATCGTATCACGAACGATGCAGGGAAGATGATACAAAGTGGCCGTAAAAATTCCTATCGCACTCAAGAAATAATGGTTGGCTGTATTCACGGCGAATCGATCTCACTCCAGAGAATTGAATTTGTACGAAGATTTCACCGAACTCCTTGGTATCGTGGAAATCTGCTAAAATCGAGGTGAAAGAGGCACGAAACGAACAAAATAAAGAACGAAGAATTTCAACTTGTTTAAACTTTTAAATTGCCGATTGTTATGGAACGTACGACGTGTCATCGATCTTCGCGAAGACATGGATTGATCAAACGCGTTTCCAATGACCGTGAAAGGATGACACGCGATACGAATCCGTAAATGAAACTGTCGCCTTTGTTTCCCTTTGCTGTCCATTGCTTGTCGTTAATTAGCAAACCAAATCTGTCTGAATGTCTAATTGCGTTCTAATTGTAAATCATGGCTCTATGAGGATTTAACACTTTTCAAACTTTTTACCCTCTTTGCTGCTGTTCATAGAATTTTTATTCGTTGCACTTGATTAAATACGCGAAAATACGCGTATCGCGAGAATTCGAAACAACAATATCAAGAAAAATCCCTGAAAAATTAAGAGATTCTACTGATGGTAACACTCCGACGAAACTCCAGCGTCTATGAATCTAACTTCATTTTAAATGTAAATCAATTTGTATGGATATTTTGCAATTAATCGCTTCATTAAGATTCTATCATGCAAATTTCTCGTCGTTGATACAATTTCTGACTCAGATAGTTAAGATCAATTTGAGAATTACAAGAAACTATCGACGTCGTGCGAGTAAACGTGTCGTCGAAACTCGTACCAAAATTCGTCGTACATATGTAGCATTTAACGAAAAAGCGCATCTACCTGCCCTTAAAATGTAAACCTACGAAGATCCGAGATTCTACTTCGAAGTATATCTCTTTTAACACTCTACTATGCAAACATTCTTCATGCCATTTTATAGAATTTCTAATCCATTGTATTGAATCGGATCGTCAAAACCAATAGGAGAAACTTTCTTAAAAGAAACCATCGACGTCGTTTGTTTGGGTGAAACTATCGCCGAAACTGAAGGTAACGACATCGAGAAGTGCCTCGAAAAAAGTGTATAGTATGAATTCGGTTGGTGGTAGCATTCTGAACGGCGGTCGAACGAGTTGCGCCGGTATCGGGGGGTGAGAATCTACGCTCTTTGCCATCAGATTGCCATGAACTAATTTAGCTTCTATCCAATCTCACTGGCTCTCGTGCATTCCGCGCCGTTTTTAGATTTAACCTACCCAAATATGCAAATTGCTGCGGGAGCATAGCGAAGAGCTGCCGAGGAAGATTCCTCGAGGAGAATGGCCGATTCGGTTGCCTTGCTGCTCGCAAAGGGGGGATAGGGGGTATAATCCTCGCCCATGGGAGATTGTGGGCGGCCAAAATGAAAGAGCAAAAAAGAGCTGGGTATCAAGGTACACGAAGAGCGAACAGAAACACAGAGAGGCGGCGACACGGAGCAAAGAAATGGAAGTGGAAGAGAGATAGAGAGAAAAGACGTACGAGAATCCGGTTTCGCACGAATGCACGCGCACACGCGTAAGGATGTTGCAGTGGTACTGATCGATATCGATCCGAGGAAAAGTCGAAGAAAATGAGAAGTTGCGATCATTTCAGTTGGGATCTTCACGACTATTGCGCTGGAATTTAGAGCAGGGAAATGTTATGGGGAGATTTCGTCTCTTTTTCAGCGTGATTGCATAGAATCTTTTACGAATCGAAACATTCGAGGAAGGATATAAGAGTATCTACGATTGAGCTGCTCAGAAACTATGATGATTAATAATCCGTAAATAGGCAGATAAAGAAAAGTGTGTTATCATTACGATTTCTTAAGATTGTGCTTGGAGTTCATCGTTATTTGTGGTATTTTGTTGTATTAAATAAATTTATGGAGGTAAATAATCCGTTTCTTCGAGAAATTCAATAGTAATCATTAGACTGCGGATTTTTATGTATTTATAAGAAATTTGGAGCTGAAAATGCATAGAATTCACATAATATGAAAAAATATAGAGAACATCCAAAATACTTAAAACACTCGTTTAATATTCACTAAAACAATTTTCTGTTGAAGTTCCGTCTTCCTTAATTATTTTCATAAAAATATGAATCTGCACAAATATCTGAAAATGGTGAATGGAGTAAATTACGTAAGAAGTTTTAGCTTTTTAATATTGGCTATGTTTTCTTATATTTAGCAAATAAAACTTCAGTTTTTTATTATCCAATTAATCAAAGCGATTCCCGACTCTGTAAATAACGCCGCTACGAAAGTGACTGGGTTTATCTCGGTAGATCCGTGGCGGAATCGCGGTTGCGAAAAAGGCGAGAATATACGATAGAACGTGCGCTTAAATCGCGATTTTAACGCACTAACAGAGATCGTCGGTGCACGCGGTTGACGGTTGAACTTTCGACCCACAAACGCCCGGTAGCAATGATTTACGCGCAAGTTACAGTTTGTCAACGGTGCCGTGTAAAATTGTCGCTTGAACGGCCTACACGGGATTTCTGAATCCGCGTCATCTCGACGAAAGCCTCTGTGCCGTGGCTTAATAAATTCACCCTTTACGGCCAGCACAAATTCGGTAACGAACACGTAATGCGTACCGATTGCATCACGCTTTGATATGCTCGAGCTTTATGTCGGATTTCTATAAAATACGAACTGACGCAGCTTTTATATAGGTACGATATACAACTCAGGAAATAGGAGTTAATTTATTGTTACTCACGATAGAATTTACAACAGCTTTTATGAAATTCAAGACATAAATATAAGATTATTATTTTTCCCATTACTAACGATAGTTTTGCTTTATATTAAAAATAAATTATGAAGATCAATGAATCAGCTTTCTCTCTATTTCACTCGTGTTTTATTTTACTCACTCTGAGGCAGATGACCGAGATTAAATATAGCGGTCGAAATTCTATTGTTATTTGTTTACACAGAGCGACAAGTATGAATTGCGAGCGAAACAGAGAAAAAGCTAAGTCATGGATCTCCTTAGTTATCAAAGTATTTCTAACATCAAATTAAATCATTACTTGTAGCTTGAAAAATAAGCCTCAATCGATATTTTTGTATATGTACGTGCTTCATTGTCTTGGTGTTCAAAATTGCATCATATAAGTAAATTCACATCTTTTCTATCATTCTGTATAAGAATAACGTAATATTTATTTATGATTCAATCTATGATAAGACAAACAATAAACGCTCGTAAATTACAACGTTAGCTAACGGGGATGATCAAAGAGGATGATACATGAACGAGTACAAACACTCGTCGGAACAAATTTCAATTTGTTCAAGTCTATAGTGATAAGGGAGAGCGTCCTATCGGAAAGTTAGACGGGGGACGGAGTTAAAAAAAATTGACAATACTCGAGAAAATAAGCGTTACAGTACTTAATAATAACGTGCTGGCCGAAGGCATGATGGCGGAACAAGGCGGGGCTCTCCGCGAATATTTCTGTCCGCGTAGGTAACTTAAGAGAGGGTAAGAGAGACGCAGACACCGAGAAAGGGAACTGAACGTATTAGACAGAGACAAAATCAAGGGAAACGAAGTAAGCGAGACAGAGAAAGATTCAGGGCCAAGAGAAGGGAAAGAGCAAAAAGGAGAGGAAAAGAAAGAAGAGGCTGACCGGCTTGTAATCGTTCTTCGATTCGACCAGAAAGGAAATCTTACGTTCCAATTCCATCCAGCTCTCTCCTTCCTACTTTAATTAAAATCCGTACAGAACCGTTTTACCACCTTGTCAAAGGGGAACTTCAACCGTGACCGAACTACACGTATCTTCTTTATTCACGGCGTCGACTCGCGATTTGCTTTTATTTCCATCTCCCGAACTCGCTCCATCCCTATGGGAGACTATCGCGCTTTCAGATCAAACCGAAACACTTCTGCGAATTTATTAAACGTGATGTTCGCAAACAAGCTATTTTATATTCGCGGAACGATCACACGGCGTTCGAATTCGCGAACGCGAATAGGTATTATCACACCTAAGATGTTCGCGTGGATCGATAAGGGCGCGAAAGCGCAAACACGCGTCGCGTCGTTCCCCCATGTCGTTCGAACAACCGCGTGTGCTCGATCGCCATTCCAGGTTTCGACCAATTATTCGACCTCTATCCCCCAGAAAGCGGGAAGACAATTTTATTTCCCGTAATACTGTCCGAGGGCACGGTAATACAGCTGTAATATCAAACAAGGAATTAAGAAGTCCACCATCCGGGGGAGTCAAGACGTTTCGGGTTATTAAATGACGGTCGTTGCGGCGGAACGATGGAAATCGAACGAAACGGAGAGACTTTCTCACAAGTTTCGTGGGGTAACCTGCTCCTTTCCGGATTCCCTGCCGTTCCGAGCTGATAATTAAGTAACGGATAAAAATCCATATTAACATCGCGTGTCCGTCTAAGGTACCGGTTCTCAACAACGCTCGGTGACTACTAATATTGTAGTGACTTTATCATAGCGACAGCAGTCACTGCCAGATTCATGTCTCGGTTTTTACGAATTTTCTTTGCTCTCTGCTTCAACCGGAGACGCCGGCCGTAGCTTTATCTCTATTTTGCCCTTGTAGTTGCTCCTCCGTGGCTCCTTTCGAACAGAACGAGATTGCGAAGGTGATTACACGACCGCGATTCCTCTTTCACGAGATTGCGACTCCATTAATTGGACCGGCGAAGCTACCTCCGTTAATTGACCATTTCTGAAGTGTACTTTACAGGCTGCGTCCACGAGGATTTTCGTGGGAAGAGAAGTTTCGCGAAACGTAAACTCGCCGATTCCGTGTGCTATCGAAAGGTTCAAAACAACCGCTCAAGGGAGTTCCGTCCATATCTTTCGTGTTCGAAGTGGATTTTGTGAGAAAGAAACTATCATTACGTACATGGGAAACGTTATTGCACGTTCGTATGCCGATAACATTCTGATAGCCCGCATCGCCTATCAACGAGAATAGGCCATTGAGTCTTCGAACAGTTATCGATTGAAATCCTGTTCTCTAAAAAGCTAGGCGTAGAAAAATGTACATATCAAGTGCGATACATAAACTTGGGAGACAACGTAAATACATTTGTAGAGAGTTTTTCTTTTCTTTTAGTCTGATTTCCAGCGACGACGGTGCGACTGATTATGAGTCGACAAAAAGTCGTAATTAACGGTTAACCGAGTGGGTTCCCTCGACGAAATCGTACGTGATAATTAAATAACATGGCAATCAGCGTATTACAGGAAACCGTAACTCCTCGTTCTTTAATCTCTGCACCGTTAATTGCGCGTAAATCTCTCGTATTTGTGTTAAATCGGACGAGGTTAAATCGAATTTGCACGAAATCTCTCTACGCGGGTGAGCTTAATATCGAAATTCACCGACATTAATAACGTTCGCTGTAAAAAGAATCGGCTCGTTCGTCCAGAAGTGGAATAAGATAATTAGGATCCTCTGATGAAGAGTTACTCTTACCTCGTGTACTACATCCGATTCGCGATAATCGATCGTTCATCGACGCTTTCAATGACGAACTTCGTCGAGAAAAATCAGATAATCGGGAGGAGGAAAGTGTACGAGAAGGAAGCTCGACAAGCCACGAAATACCGGAACCAGCCGCCCCCTCTAATTAGCGAACTTTCGAAATGTTGGACGAGCGATGTCCCATGATAATCCCGATCGGATCCCCTCGGATACGCATTACCATTCGTGTATCGGCGCGCGTAGGACCGACACGGAATCGATGGAGACGGTGGAGGCGGTGGAAGTCATAGAGAGAGCTGCTGGAAATAAAGACGAGGGTATAGGTGTCGGGGGATGGACCATTCGCCGTGACCATCCTATGAAACCGAGTGCAGTCCAGGGTATAGTAGACATCCCCTACCACAGGGAAGTTTTATTGGAGATGGCCAGAGGGAAGTGCGAGACTCGGTAGGATAGAGGGGGCAGAGGAGAGAAAGACAGGCAAGGTAAGGAGAAAATAAGAGGGACAAGGAGGAAGAAAAACGTGCACGCTGTTTCGGCCACAACGCTCAAGATCGAAGGGGGAAATAATACGAAGGATAGACGACGGAATAGGCAGGAACATTAAAGGATGTCCTCGACCGTGCGCATAAAAATAACGAAACGCCATTTGCCGTAAGAGCACCGTCGATGGAGCTTAGATTGTTTGGCACATTGTTTGAGGAACTGAGGCGTGGTAACGCTCACGTTGTTTCAGATAATTCCCTCGTTTACACCGTAAATCCTGGCCGTTTTAACGCGATTCCATTTCGAGACGCCAAATCGTTAGGACTCCCATGGGATCGCGCCGTCTAGTGGAACCGAAACACTCGTTCGAGCGGGCTTACTTTATGACGTGCGATAAAATATTCTTTAAACAACTCTTTCCCGAGATCGGTGAATCGCGATCAAGCTGTGGTTTATTAATACTGAACGACTGAAAATCTTCATCGATCGTTTTTTATAGTTTCATCGATTCGCGGTAGATTGAACATTCTTTAACGTGGTCTAACGTCTATTAAAATAAATGTCATTACGCAACGCAGGAATTCCTTGGGAATCTGATGATAGAAAAACAGGAAGAAGAAATAAGCCATCCATTAAAGCTTATCTAATTTACCTTCCCCTTTAAATCAGTTATTTATACAGGTATTTGCGTTCACGATCAAGAACCTCTTGGCAGAATCGTGTTTTCAGATTTACAAACCACCCTCGGCGACTCGATATTTCGTCGGCGATCGTCACGGTATCGATTCATCGATGGGTCGTACTATCATAAGCAATAAGGAAAACGTGGATCGCGGTGGGTACTCGCGGAGGAACACGTTCTTCGCTTTCCCCTCGTGGCAATCGCATTTGCACAGCCCGCGCGGGTATAAAATGTAGAGTAAATTTTCAAATATTTCGCATGCGTCTCGATGGGGCCCACGCATGCGCTGCCATGCTGGGAGAACCGGATATGTCCGAGGCGTCACGCGAAATAAGATATTATAATCTCGCAAGCGATCATAAATATTATTGCGGTGACGCCAGCATTACCCTGTAGAAGCTGTAAACTCGTGGAACGTGTTACACGGGGATTTGCTGCTACGCTCGCTTGCTTTCCGCCTCTTTCAACCCGACTAGCCTCGGCTTTGCTGGCTCGACCTGCCAGCCAGCCAGCCAGCCAGCCGGTTACACAGCCTTCGCTTGTCGGTCGCGTTGCTCGACCAGTCGGTTGCTTGGCTTTTTCTTCTTCTCCGACTGTTCCTGCTGCCGTTCGTACTCTCGCCAGAGTACTGCTGCTTCTTCTTTCCCCTAGCCGCTTCTTTTCTTCCCTTTTTCTTCTTTCGTTACTCGATGTCTAAGGCAGCGCATAAATATATCGTCCAGGCCGGTCCACAACGCTTGTACGACGGCTAATTAAAGGGAACTGCTTGTACGCTCGACTGACACGGCCTGGACATTGCTACATATCGTATTCCATGTTATCGACGCACCAAAATAACCGTTATCGTTCACTCGCTAAGTATTTCGACGCTTCCTCCCTCCGTTTTCGACTTATCCGCTGCTTCGCGCCCATTTCATTCCTCTTTCGTGGGTGGACGTCGACTACTATTTAAGTTTGCGCGCGCTGATCTTTTGCGCATTGAACGACATCCGCCAGCGATTAACATTTTGACGATCGAGGACGAACAATCGAACGCTTGAAGGTAAAGCGAGTGTACTTGTTGATCATTTTCAGACCGTGGAATGGATCGTAGTAAGATAGCGGAGACGATCGAGAAAGTTTAAACGAAGATGTAAAAATTCATTAATTAAGAGAATAAGACTAATTAAGAGAATAATATCGTGTAGCCGTGGGTGGTCTGACGAGGTTCGTCGAGGTGTAGAGGCAGATGGAATTTTTTGTCTCTTTCCCCGTCCAATCGTTGTCCAACTGAGAAGTTTTTTTCACTTTGTTCATATTTGTATTTCGAAAAGATCTTCCCCTTTACTTTTTAACTTCTTCCCCTCTTCCTGACGTCTCATTCAGAATTGAAACACTTTTCAAGCTTGTTATTAACTCGCTGTCACCATGAACGTCGCTATCGATACACCTCGATATTTTCAGAACTGCAACGAAAATGCGGCTTCGACACAATGGGAGATCGAAGGGACTCGTAAACCGCGAGGAAATGCAATGCGGAGAACGTAAATAAAAGGAACGCGGCGAATGATTGCGGGCGTAAATGGCGACCAGGCGGCCATTACGATCAGAAGGTAAATCAGGAAACGCGCGATTACGCGGGCCCGGAAATAAAAATGTATCGCGGCCCGTACACGCGCTTATTGCCTTCCATTCTGCTACTAGGCCGCAACACCATAAGCGGACACCGCGGACACGATTTAATATGCCGTAAATGGTAATGGCCGATAATAAAGTTTTACGAGCATAATTGAAACTATATTTTCTTCGGCGGGACTCGGCCTCCAAGCTTTCTTGCTCCGCCGTCGGAATTCGATGCTTGCATCGGCAATTTTGTCTTGTAAAAGTGATTTCAAATGGCGGTAATTTCAGTTGAATTTTATTTGCAATTTCTTTTCCAACATATGATAGTTTTTTACGAGTACAATTCAAAAAATACCTATTAATTTTAAGGTGTGGAGATAATAATTTAAAATCTTAAAAATACATAAAATAAAGTATCGTACAGTTTCTTTGGGCGTCATACCGACTCTGGTTGTATAGTCATCATGATACCCATCTCCCTTGCGCATCCAGTCTTTTGCAAGGCGCCAATTTCTTTGCATTTATCCGAATGGTAATATGTTTCTCAATACATATTAATTAAACTTAACTCAAACCAACTTTTTACGATGCACGCAAGTCGTAAAACATGTATATCCTAATAAACTGTACGATGCGCATAAACTTCATTTGCGCACAACGTTACTTTAAAAGTTGATCTTCAGGTTTAAGCATATTTAGTATTTTAGAATACCGTTCGTCGAAAACTGTTATACGTGTTATAAAAAGAAGTCAGAAATTCGGTATGCTCCAAAACGAAGCTCAAGAGAAGCTCAAGATCGATCTTGCAACGAATCTAATTTCTGGAACTTGATATGGCGTTCGTTGAATAAGCAGATTCGCGGAAATTTCACGCGAACTCGTTCACTACGCTCGACTTCGAGATGTAAATATATTATCGGGAGAGCGTGATCCCGATTCGACGGCGTAACGAGCGCAATTCCGAGTGTAGGAGAGCTCCTCCATTCAGGATGACAAGCTCGAGCGCGTATCAAGAGACCCTCGCGTCTCACGCTGGAAGTGGAACAATTTGTACCAGACGAAGATCCACTCTTATGACCTCAATAATCCTTCTCCGTAGCCGACTTGTCAAGGTTAAAATTGTGGCTCCGACTCCGTCCAACTTCACAACAGTCGTCTTTCTTCGTCCGCTTTAAGCGCGACAGCGTCTCTTTCGGTTCATCGAATGCGACCATACTGCCGCCTAGTTACGTTGACCGTAAGTTGGTCATTATGCCTTAAGTTCCTCGGCCTATCATAACCAATGAAACGATCGTTTCTCTCGCCCGTGGCTGTCTGACGAGGAAATCGACGCGACGAAATATCTCGCTTAAGAACGGTTGACCTAAAATCGCTTTGACACCGAGAGACGCGAATAAACTGTCCTTTTTGTCGTTCACACAAGCGATATACGCTACGATGAAATATATACTATCGATGATAGATGGAACAGCCTGGCCGTACAAACATCATAGGAACAAGATTCCGTAAATATCATTCGCGAAACGTGTGAACTGTATTATTTAAGATATCGCGAGATTTCAAAGCGTGTTGTACTCAGTCCCTTGTCGCGACAGCAGCCCGCAAGATTCATTTTTGTAAGGTGAGAAGTGCTATGTCCTGTGTGTTTCATCTTCCAATTTTGAAACTATCCCCGAAATAACCAAATGAACGTATCTCTGCTCGTAATATCGCAAAATTAATTATGATATCGCAGAATTTCATTTGTTAGACTCCGTTTGAGGTCGCAAACGCAGTGTTCGCGTCTCGTGTCTCGTCACGTCTTTTAAACTGGTCAACTTCGTCTTTCATCTATCAATTTCTCGATTTCATTGCACAAGTACACGACTAATGTTCGATTATCAAAAAAGCAATTACTTGCTTCCATTCGCTCATTAACTGCAAGAAGACAAAACGAATAGTAGAAAATTCCAAGATCAATTTAAAAAATAGCGTTCGCAACATCCTCACTTCTTTCTGCTTTTTAATTTATAGAATTGATCAATGCGGCGTCTGGGGGGGCACATTTACTTTTTTGAAAATTGGAGAAACTGTGTATCGCACTGCCTTGGACTCTGAATTGAAAACACTTGGCGTGCAGCAGCAGCGAGCATGTCTATATTCCCACTGGACGCGCGTCCTGCGATACAAGGGGACGTTCTAATGCGGCTGGTCATCTCTATTCAGCATTGCTCGTACCCTCGATACCCCGTGTGTCTGTCGGCTTTTTTACCTCTATTTCCCCGTGAAATGGAGCTGCAGTGCACGCTGGCTGCTCTCTCGCTCGATCTCGACGCTTTCAAAGTCCCTTCCTTTTCTCTTCAACAGCTCCTCTGCCTCCGAGTAACGCTGATCCGCTCGCTGGAGGCGCTGCTCTTCCCACCCTGACTCTCTTTTCCTATGGTTTTTCTCCCCCTCCGACTCGCATAGACCCTCTCTTCTCCGCCAGCCAGCTCTTTCTCATCTGCTGCTCTCATCCCCGCTCCGGTCGCCGCTCTTACCAACCGGGCCGCACGAGAGTACATATTTTACAGGCATTCATGATGGCCGCCGCGCATCTGTGCAAACCTGTCTGCCTAGCTTGCCTCAGACAGGCTCGCCCCCTGAGCAGCAGACAGAGACTGCCAATGCTCCGTGGCCAGCCTAACTTTCAGTCTCTTTTCTCTTTCGCCGGTTTCTTCTTCTTTTTCATCCTCGTTGATTTTTATTTCCTTTTTATTTCAGATCTCCACCGCACTGACTATCCCTTTAGCGTTGCAATGTTGCGTCTTGCGTTGCATCGTTGCAGTTTGTATATATGTACATGTTGTTTGTTTCCGCGTGTTTTGAGGCTCTTCGAGCGGTATTTTTCAACAGTTCTGAATCGATCGTGTGTTCATAGGCGTAGTAGCGATCGAGACAACAAGTGGGACTTCTAACTCTTTCGCCAGTCTCATTTCTCTTTCTCTATTTTCTTGTCCTTCTCCTATTTTTCCTTCTTCTCGCATTCTTGTTGTCTTTTATTTTCTTATCATACACATATCCGTCGGAACACTATTCGTTCAACGTCGCAGTGTTTTGCGTTGCATCGTTGTAGCTTGTACGTTACTGTTTCCGTATACCTCGAAGTATTTTGTAGAGCTCTAGACCGAGTATAGTAGCAATCAAGGCAACTGGAGCTTTTGACTTTCGTACCAATTTCCTTCCCCTTTCTCCAATTTCTTCTTTTCTTGCTCCCTTTTCTTTTTTTCCTACTCTTGTTAAATTTTATTTTCCTTTTATCCAGATCTTCATCGCACAGGCTGTTCATTTAACATCGCGTTGTTGCGTTGCATGCTTACAATTTGCATAGCTATATACTCTATTTCCGTTTCGAGATTCTGCATTCTTGAAGTGGCATCTCTGCAAAGTGCCAGATCGATCGTGTCTACTAGCGATCGAGGCAAGTGAAACTTCCGACTTTTTTCATGAGTCGAGAGGTATGGGAGGCTCGTGTCGGGTTACGACGACTCTTCACGAGGGCTCGTATTGCCCTGGATGTATCTATAGGTTAGCGTTATTGATCTCTTTGTGGGGCTGGAATCTCGAACGCTTCACGCGTGCTTTGTGTTCGAAGGGCTCCTGCAAGTGGGAACTTCTCTTCCGTCTGGAATTCTTTCATTATATAGCTTCTTGCCATTCCGATCGTCTCCAATTTCTCCCCCCATCAACATCGTTGACCCAGAAGCTTCTTCAAAATTTCAAGAAACAAACCTTGAAAAGTAGCGATCGTTTTCCAGAAGATTCGAGGACGGTTTGAAACAATCGTCATCCTCGCAGACGCCAGACGCCATGCTGTTCGAGCAATCGGCACGCATAAAAGTGGACAGACGTACGGCGGTGCAAATCACGACCGAAATGGCAGCTGTAACTGTGTAATAAGAGTGCTTGCCATTCGCTGTTAAAGGCCTCAGTTGTCTGACTAAACCCTGAATAGCGATGGGTCCGGTCTGTTACTCGAAGTTGACATTGATTCGAAATTTACTGATTGGCTTCGCTTAATTGAATAGCTTTGGAAGTTTAATCGACTTGGGCACCTTTCGGTGGAAAATTCAGAGGATTTGCCAGTTTTTGGCGAACGAACACGATGCTATTACGTAAATGAGCTCGTATCGATTCCAATGGAAACTGAGACAGGATAACAAAGGCTTTTCATTGGGTTCTCCACGTTAACTCAATGCTATTTTTGTAGATTTAGATTTAGCCAATTTTTATATACTTATCTGTTGTATAAAGCTTCTTATATGTATTTTGCGTGGTACGAGCCAGAAGCAATCTCACGAGGTTAAACACCGTAAGAATTTGCATCAGAAATGCAAGGGAGGAGTTTTAGTCCAAGATCAAATTTACATCGAAAAATATTTCTTCAAATTTTTTTTTATGTAAATGATAGGAGTAAACTTTACGTATCTAGGAATTTTTATAACCAAATAATAAATTCTGGTATAAAACTGTATAAATTAAAAAGCGAAAGCTTATTACGTATCTAGGAATTTTTATAACCAAATAATAAATTCTGGTATAAAACTGTATAAATTAAAAAGCGAAAGCTTATTACATAGCTCGGGCCTCTCTTAACTAAACAGAACTGGAACACAACTGGTGCGTATCGTTTATTGTTTTCATCAGACGAGTCTATTCGGGATGTATATAAACTGTTTATCGCGAGAATGGCTCGTTATAAACTAATTTACACAAAGAGTTAGCACGAGAATCGCAATATCATAAAAATTCTCAGTCACCCGGATGCGTCGTAATTCAAGCCATGACTCATAGTAAAACCAGTTTCCTTCGTTTTACTCGCGGCATAGGGATTTTCTGAGAGCGTTCGCATCCAGCGAGCGTTGCGCGAATAAATTTATCGACGCTACGCGCGAAGCATGCAGAAAACGAATCGCGTTCGTGCAATTAATTCGGGATGCATCCAAGAAACATGTCGATTCGTTAGCGGAAGCAAATGTTTTTTTTATGCTTTTATTTTAATCGTACATGAACAGCTTTTACGGCCGAATAATTTTTCTCTTTTCGACGCTTATAATAAATTAATACATATATAAGCATTTTTATTGCACACTCAATGATTATAAATTCCTAAACGGTTTAGGTATTACTGCGCTACACCGATCGTTTCGTAAAAGATAGAATTAACACTTTTCCTCGATTAATTTCTCGTAAACACGAAACCGCGGCTGGGAAAAGTTACATTAAAAAAGTGCATTGGCAACTCGATAAAACAAGCACTGCTTCCTTAAGGCGTTAACATAATAGTCAAACTAAGAAGGTATGAGACAAGGGATACAGGTTAAAAACAAATTATGAAATATCCTAATCTTATGATAGCATTAAATCAGTCCTGTCCGTACGAATGTCGAGTCATGACTATCAATGTTTTACGTTCTCACAGTACCTCACCCGATATAAATTCGCACGTCATAAGCAGGTGCGCTACAAACGGCCGTTATAAATTTAACGTTACATTCTGACAATATTTCTGCCAGGTTCAGCATATTTTTTAAATTAATCCATCGTTAAATCTAACACCACAATTCGGCAGTATTTCTTCCACACTTCTCGTATATTTAAAATTAATCCACCATGAAACATTTACTTCAACAACATACATTTTTTTTCACGAAGCTTATCGATGAAATCTACGATACGGCCTCCATCGCTAGCAAAATATAATTAGCGAACGTATACATTCGTGCAGTTAACCAAGCGCCGTGCCTTCACGATCATTATTATAATTACCAAAAGCCATTCTCGAGTGTACCGCACAGACCATCGGCCATTATTTCTCCACGCAGCATCCAGCGCGCCGCGTGCCCATTTCGCTCCCCTTTTTTCTCCAGTTTTATGATGGTTTACCGAGCGATGCGTGGCAAGTTATTGCCCCCGATTTTAGCGTGGATCTCGTGACTCCGTCTAGTCCCGCGGGAATCGACTGGCTTTTGCAGGGTCCCGTGGGTGCAACGGTAGACGCGTGGCTTCCACTTCCAGTTTCTCTTCTCTCTCGAGAGAGAGAGTGGAGTCGCGACTCTCTCGATGGCCATTTATGCGAGATGCCTCGTAAAAGACGATCGATCGAATAAATTATCCGAAAAATCGAGGATTCTCATTCACGAAAGTTTTCTAATGGAAAAGAAGCGTCGTGGGAACTTGATAGTTTAGATGTTTCAGATATTATTTCACATGTTATTTCAGGTGTCGCTTAAGTTAATCAATACATCATGGATTTTCGTGCAAATCCATATTTTGCTGAATATAATTGATTCGATTTCTTCGCACTAAACATTCCGGTGCGTATTACGTATTTCTTTCAACCAAAATTGCTATTTATCAATATTAGTGGTCGCTGGAAAGAATCTTTTTCAACAGCCCAAAGAACACTCAGTTTTAAAAATATTAAACATTGACTTCTTGAATTACTCGATTAGTCAAATTGCTGTCGAATTGATAAGAAACGACCGCGATGGGCGAAAAAATTGAAATTTAAACACAGGTTCGTTTCACTCTCTGAATATTACAAGTCGTTATTAATGACTTACTTACTGTGGATAGTTTCTACATTTTTCCATACTATGGATATTCTATACATTTTGTACATTTAAGTTTCTCATAAGTACATAAACATTCACAGTCTATTAATTACCATTAACCACAGGACAAGTAATACAAGTAAAGGTATACAGTATGTCCATGGAAGTCATTGGATACCAAGTATATAGACGTCTTGAATAGACAGGATTTCCGTAAATATATCAAGGAGACATTTTATAAGTCGAGGGATACCGGAGGAAACAGAGTACGATGGGTTACCCAGACTACCTGAGTATTTTTTATCCAGCGAAAGGATACTTTTTTCGATCGCATAGGTTCAAGGTCCAAGTCATTTCTGTATTTAAGAGTGTCAGGTAGAGCTATACCTGCGAACAATTATCTACAAAACGAATGTTTCCTTTTTGACTTTTTTATTATTAACCCTCCATAAAGTAAGGTTTGAAAGTCTTTGAATTTTTAAAACCCACTGAACGACAGCTACTTATCCGAATTACTCTTTGGGCACTATTTTTCTCAAGAAAATATTTAGAGGTACAATGCAATTTTGTCGAAGGTCGTAGAATTTGTCGAGTTTAGTCTCAGTTAAAATTTTAGTCCGGTTCTGGTAAGCCAGCGACGTTAGAGTAGCGTGACTGAACTTGACGACGATGTAGCCTTTGCAGAAGGCGGCTGATTGCTAAATATACTTGCAAAAGGATCGTGAAGAACCGAACGAATGGTGTGGTGCACACGCCACAGATGGCAGCAGCTAACAAGGTAACCCGGATGAGGTTCAATAATCCAACTTCGACAAATTCACCGGAATCTAACGAAGGATATAAAAGAAAATGTTCGAACATCTTCCTTTCATTAAAGAAGGACAAACGACCTCTTCGATCGTTAGGGAACAGTAGGACTTAAATTAAAAAATTAAGTAATTCCGGCTTTAAATCACGATTTTCACGAAATTACATGTACGGAGGAAATTAACATTTGGGGTTGACTGGGTTATTCGATGGAGATAATGCGACGATTCAAGCATTTAATTAGCGGGGAGACACTTCTCCGCTATATTTACGGCAGACGTTCCAGATATCTTCTAACCTAACGGGCATTCTAATCTCGTGGAATTTTATCTGCGATGTAACGGCCCGTCGTTTGTCAGCGCGTCCTCAGTGCGCGGCCAAATTCCTTTTTCATCTAAATTCCTTCGTAACCAATAAATTTCGAACGCTATCCAGACGCGTCTTGTTCAAAGACTCTGTTACATAATTCTCTTGGAAACTCCATCGTTCAATCCCCGCAAAGTGTCTCGTCGACGGTCTTATCGCGTTAAAAATATGCACTGTCGACACAGAGATAACGCGTGGCGGACGAACAAAAATACTAACGTAACATAGATTGTAGTTCAGCAACCCCTAACGTACCACTCTACTCTAATTCACCCAACAAAAGATTCCTCCCTCCCTGCTACCCCCAAAAAGCTTCCTCCTACTTTCTAAAGTATCGTAACACAATTGACGTTATAATGAATTTATTTGGTGTTCACAGATACATGTCGAAGTCAGAAGAAGATACCAGCAGACAGTTCTTTCGCGTATTTCTCATGTTCCGTGAGGAAGATTCCATAGTGACTAACTAAGTTGCCAAGGTGCCTTTAATCGATTCCAATACGGACGAAGTCGCGAAAAGGATGCCGTCAGACAACAGCGGATGGCAAACGAAGGGCAGACTGATTCGCGCAGCGTTTTTCACGAGACAAAACGTAATAAAAACGCAAGGTGCCGGCAGCGAGGTGTTTCGAGGTGCAAGCCGGCTGGTGGCGCCAGGCTACGCAACGCTCTGCCCAGGGGTAGCATGAAGCTCGGTCTATATGCCGATCCTAGTATGGAGGGGAGGCTTGTGCCGGGGCGATATCGCACACAGACGCGGTGAAATCAAATCGACACGGAGACGCGTGGTAGGAAGGGCGAAGCTGCTCGAACTGGCCGGCGAGAGGAACGAGGAAAATATGGGTGAAACACGGTGCACGAAGGAGCAGGATAACGAGCAGACGAGGAGAGACTACGGAGAGGGGTAGGTCGACCCTGCCGGGTTAAGAGAAGGCAGCGTTGGAAGGAAAGGGACAGTCGGATAGGTGTTATTCGATTCTGTTCTTGGGTAACAAAGCGAGCTGCATCGCGTTCGTGAGAGAAAAGGACGCGAGACAGGTAGATTGTGGGAGGAAGGTGCTAGGAGAGAGGGGTTGGTCGACCCTGAGGAAGACCAATCGCTAGGTGGAAGAAAGAAACGAAACAAATGGAATAGAATGGCCAATGGGAGGAACGGAGAGAGGTGCATCCACTAGCTCTTCAGTTAGAGCGACGAAGACTGTTTCGACATAGACAAAGAGGCAAGGAAAGGAAAAAGCGAGATAGAAGGGTAGTAAGAGGAAACGAGACAGCACCGAAGCAAAGGAGAGAGGGAGCAAGGAAGGTAGAGCGAGCGAGAGCGGAAAGGAAAGAGAAGGGTTGGTCGACCCTGCGCGTTATCAGGAGCCGCCCCTCCCGGGCGCCCCTATATCCACCCCGACTTTATATACCCTGTCGGTGTAACCGAAGAGTACGTGCATCGGTGTGCGCAGTGGTGAAAACCCACACAAGTAAGGCGGCAACGTCCCTAGGCGCAGCCGGGCGCAGAGCGACGCCGCATGGCGTCGGCGTCGCAAGCTCGACCGACTCTTTTCTCTCTCTTCGTGCGACGTTCTCGGCCAACGTCACCGGAAGATCGTGGTCTTCTTTCGCTGTCCTCGCGCTGCGTTTCTCCAAGGAACAACGGGACGAAGCTAGACGGAGATAACCGAAGGATAGGGGGCGAGATAGAGAGAGAGGGAAATGGAGAGTGTGCGTGCGAGAGAGACGGTGCACGGCGGAGCGAGAGAGAAGGGAGGAGGGAAAGGGAGCAAGCTCAGGAGCAGCAAGGGAGAGAACTTTCGTTATCGCGCCGCGAGTGACGCGCTGCCCTCGGAGCGTCGCGACGCCACCAGACGCCCGACAGTCGTCCGTCAGACGCGCCACGGTTGTCTTGAAACTGACCGGTTTTCGAATTCGCCTGCACTTCGCGCTCGTCCTTCGAAGGATTCGCGTATCCTCACCGTCCTTCCTCGAAACCTCTCTACCATCGTGCTTCTTTCCCTCTGGTTTTCCACCTTGCAACATACCGTTTACCGCGGATCGTACCACCTCGTCGCCGAAACCGACCAGATACAACGCCGTATCCGTTCGTTCCTTCTTTCTGCATTCTTCGAGGCTCGCTTTTCTCCTTTCTCTTCGGTGCGTCGTCTCTGTTCCGCTGTGTGGCTCGTGGCCACGAGTCGCGCACCGTGAACGTCACTCGTCGCACGTAGACCGAGCCGAGCTGTCATTCTCGCGGCCTCGAAGCTGAAACCGATCGCTTCCTGTGAATGACACAAGCCGTGTCATCGAATTGTTTTCTGACGTGTTGTACGCGATTCGGTGGATGCCACCTTTCAAGGAATCTTTCGGAAGCTACCTTGAAAATTGGCAGACAAAAAGGACTAGAAGGTGTTTGTCGATCGAAAGGTTAGTATAAAGATTTCGAGGTTTTCCGATTGACTCATGTCAATGACAATCTTGTGCGTAGGATCGTGAAGAATATCGTGTACGAATATCGAGCAAGTTGTGACGGTGAATTTCAAGGGACGTCTCCATCGAGTGCCCGAGGAGCAGGCAACCGGATTGACGTGGCGGCAGAACGGGTCATCAGGTACTTCTGGATGTTCACACCTTTCGTTGTACCATCTTTAGACATTACTTTTCCCATATTTTTAATACGAATATATCGATCCTCTATTTTTCTGTCTCATTCTTCGATTCTATCGCATCAGTATCTTTTAAAACACCTGACAATATATTTTTCTTTTTCAGATTTGAATTGCGCCTCTGGAATCATCCAACGCCAGACCAATGTTACTTCAATAGATTCAACAAAACAAACCCTTGGCAAATTGTGAATGAGAAACGTTATCGTTGTCTTACCTTTGTCTCCAGCGAATTCTTCGAAACGTCGCGGTCAACTTCAGAAATCTTCTTACCTGCGTTCATCAGGAAACGATCGTCGTACTTCAATGACACGAAGTTCATCGTCTTCGAAGCATGGAGTATCGTGTCCTGCAGTAGACGGCTTCTTGAAACGTCAAGACATGTCCTTGAAGAGTAATAACGAGGCCTGCATCTCGATGAGGAATGTGAAACCCCCTGTACGTATACTGAATGTATCCTGAGTGTATTTCTGTCCGGTATACCTTCAGTATACGTAACAGGAGGCTACACCGAACTTCGATGGACGCCATCATGGACTCCGCTGCTGATATCCACCCGTAAATCCACCTTAAGCGGATTATCATGCGATAGCTAGTTTCTATTATGTACCTGTATAACCGAGCCACCTTTGTAACGGAATTCTGCTCGTGCGAAAATCGAAATTAATTACGTTCCGCAGCTTCTTCATGCTTTCTTGTGTATGCATTCGGCGATTAAATAATAAATCGATTATGTCTTTGCGAGAAAAATTGTAGAATTCGTGTTAGGTTATACATGCGACGAAGAATGCAGAAGAAATGAGATTGTGATACATAAATAGTTGGCTTTATAGATGATCGTAGATGTTTTGTATTTTAGTGAAGTATTTTAAGATAAGAAAATTAGTCGTAGCAGCGGTAAATTGGAAAAATAGAAACTGTTCGATGAAATTAGCACTTGAAGCTTGTAGACTGTTTGAATTTGAATCAATAAATATTGGTACGTTTGATATCATGTTAAAATAATTGTCGTAACAATTATTAACGAGTGTCTGCGCGAATTAGACAGGTATTATAATTTTTTATCGTGTATTTACGTCTTTCAGTTGCACGATTCAACGAAGGTTAAACGCGACATTGAAAAGTCTAGCATGATTTAAGAAACTATTTTTCTATCACACGTGATTATATTTTGTTAGTCATTCGATTCGATTCGTTCTTAATTATTGACCGTGATTAGAATCGTTTCGAAATAAAAAGGACTCGCGTTAATTTAGTCATAAAACGCAATTTGAAGCAATAACGTTACAGTATAAATATAGTAATACTAAATTTTTTCTTTTATGTTAGAAAATATTTAAACGTAATCCGAAAACTAAAATTAGTACGAAGGATTCTTAAAATATACTATTGAGGTAGTCGCATGGAATTTCAATCAACATCGAATCTTTAATTAAATAATATAACGAATAAAAGTAAAATATGAATGAATGTTAAAACACGGTATCTCAATACCTGATACGTTAATCATTTAATTACACAAACATATGCATTACTATAAACAGTTTCACATCGTATTCAATTTATTTAAATATCATTCCTGCGCTTTAAGAGATACTCGACGATTTTCTATCAGTTTCAAATGATTTTATACAATCCAATTAGCGAACAAGTATGTAATTATATTCCTCGCGAGAAATATTATTACCACATGCGAGTGGAATCGTCGTGCTTGCCAATCCTATCTTTCGGTTTGTTTTCTCCACGCATGTAATTCAAAGGAAATAAATGCAATAATGCATTATACACATATCATTAATTCTTCTTCCATGTAATGTAATTATTATTCGTACTTATATGCATAGTAGAATTCCATTTATTCGAATGAAATTTTAGTCGATGTCCGATTAACCGAACTTTCATTGGTTGAATTCATACGCCTGAACGTGAGTTTCTATTACGTGAACGAAAAATTAAATTAAGATTAGAAAATTTAGTCAATGAGGTCACGTCGTGAGCTGTTGCTATACGAATTCCAAATGTATAAACTGTTTGTCCCCCCCCAACGAGTTCCGATAAATAGAATTTTACTGTATTACTCTCAACCGCGAAGAAGAAAAGTCACATCTCGTTTCTAGTCGATCGACAGCTTGCGTCCTGACCTGGCCGTATCGCCTAGTAAAACGCTTCTAAACTGGCTTTAAGGAAAAGCAAATAACAGTGGAATCGGGCCAGATATTCACGTCTTCGGACTGAATTCGCGCCACGATTCGCGTACGCCGCACACGAAATAAAATCGTTTACGAGGTCGGGGCGTATGAAGTTTGCCAATAAACCTCAACCGAAACAAACAAGGTTTAAGTCATCCCGTCTGGAGAATTACTTCCTCCTTTAATGCCCCCTTCCCTCCTGACACAAAGGGGGTAACTCCTTCTCCTAGGTCTCAAAGGTACAACTTTCTCTTTTAGAGCCACTCGTAAAAAGAGTTGAAGACAGGCCGAGTTGTCTGCAATCGGGGAAAGGGTTGGTGAAAGTAGCCTCGGCAATAAAAAAGCTAAAAATTCGAAAGTCAAGAAAGGGTTGACCGGACAATGGCAGGGATGGAGTTTCACTTTTTTCTCTAGAATAACATACCAGCGACTGTCGGCTTTCACAGTTCATGTTGCCTCGCGATCGGGTGCGTGCTGAAGTCAAACTTTAGCAGTGATCTCTTGTGTTTATTTTATTTTTTTTTTTTTGTTTGTTTTTCTGGTTTTATTACGTCGTCGTGGAGGAACGTTAACGGGAAGTTAATCAGTTTATGGAGTCTTGTAAAAGAATTCGTCGAGGATTTGCACGGTTGTTGAAGTACTTATACTCGCTTACCTGCCATCAGGTTTGTATCCTCGTTGACTTGTAATCGTCTTCGAATTACCGGCTAATCTACCCATTCAGAAGACACACTGATTAACTCCACTTTCTGAAGAGTATTTCATTTTGTAGTAAGAATATACGAATAACGTTTAACTTTTTTGGAGATCAAACGATTATCCTTGATTGAGTCAATTACAGATAGTTTGGCTTCTGTGTGGCTCAATTAATCAACTTCATATACGTATGATAACACCTTTAAATATCTTTAACTTTTTTAAATCTGTTGAGAAACAGAAAGAAAGGACCTCCCCAGTATTTATTAAAAGACATAAAGAAAAGATGTTCAAAGTTGTCAAGTTGAAAGAGATTTTATATAGGATTAGTAATTTTTTTTAAGAGCGACGTTTAGAGAAACGTTCAGCTTTTCATCGAATATTAATGTAAATAGCCGTCGAATAATTACGCGGTCGTATTCCCTCTGTTACGCGACGTCTCGTGAATTTTTCATTTCCTCTTTGGCCTAAAAACTCCTGTAATTTCCCGGAAACTATACGGGCGCGTAGAATTTGGGTTGTTGAAACAGCGGGCACCGTGTCGAATAGAGAACCTCGCGGGGAAGAGGCACAATTTTTGAGCCTCGATTATGTTCGCCATCGTGATCGCGTATGCAGACCTTGCATCACGGACACGGCGCATCTAGATCATTGAACTCACTCGAACCGTCTGTCCAGGGACACGGCCTCGAATTATGCATTCTCGAAAGTCTCGTTGCAACTTTTCCTTCTTTTTGCCCGCTCCCGCCGTCCCTCTGTTTCCTTTCTTTTCCGTTTCACATCGTCCCGAAGAAACGATCGACGACAGAGAGCGAAGGAAGAGGGTCGCCGGACGGGCGCTCGAAATTCCGGCGGAACTTTGAAAAATTTACTCGCGCGCTCGATGAACCACCGATAAGGGGCGGCGGGAAACAGCGATAAAAACAGCGCCGAAGAGAGGACGAACGTCTCCAAGACCTGTAGCCACTCGAATGACTGGATGTAACTCGGCAGCCGAAAAAAACTTGGAAAAAACTGCATCTCTCGAAGAAGAGAGCGAGGAAAAAAAACACATATCCTGGAGTCCTAGAGAGAAAAGCTGAAATTTCAACAGCGACCTGGGAAAGCGACTTGGTAAAGTTCAACGAGCCCCGACCGCCTTGCTTCGTGTACGACGAAGACCAAGAGGGAAACCTGGAATTTCGAACGAGGAGGACGAAGAAGCTCCTGAAGAACAAGAAAGACAGGCTGACGGCGAAACGAACGAGGGATAAAGAGGGGCTGAAGTCAGACAGGAAGCGAGAAAAAGATGGACAGTAGGAGAGAAGGAAACTGGGCGAGATCTCTCTCTTCCCGGCCAATGAGTCGACGTCTCTTTTGGTGGCCCAACCCTCGGGCCAATATGGCCGCCACGTGCGAAAGGGAGCTTAAGTAAGGGTTAGGTTAGGCCAGGCTGATCCTTCTGGACCAGGCAGAGGGGAAAGAGAGAGCTGGACCAGAAATTGGAGGCGGAGTGGGGTGGGCGTCGTTGTCAGCCATCATGGGATGCTGCGGGATACAAGAGCCTCGTTGTCCTCTCCTCTTTGTGCTTTCCTATCGAACCAAGCTCCACGCTACCGTGCCGCGAATAATGGAAACGAACTCTATATTCCCGTGTTTACATGCGAGCCGCGCATCGCAACTAATTGCGTCCCCTGACTGACGTGAAGGTTCGCAACGCGACGAACCGCGTTCAAGCTGAAACACGTCCCAGGGACGTTCGCGACGATACGATCGTTGGCCCGACGCCATCAAGGCCTGTTCGAGTTTTTGCCCTTATCGGCCTTGTTTTCTCCAATCTGAAACTCGAGTCGATGACGGTCTACAGCTTGACCTAATGGGTTCGTGGCTTATCATGCATTTTACTATCCATAGAGATATATGGCAGGGGTAGGGGTTGAAGACCGACTAAAGGTTAACGTTGTGCAATCGAAGGACTCGTAGATTTTGTATGATCTTCGTGGAGGAAACATCCACTTCTCGAGCTGAATTTATTTGAAGCTATTTATGTACACACGTCGCTTCTTTGCTATACTTAGGAGAGATTTTGCTTAGTAGTATGTTTGTAGAACAAGCTGTTAAGGAGAAACTCATTGGTTGTAAAATACGAGTACCGAGAATGTTGTGAGGGTACCGTAGAATAATACGCAGTGAGATTAATGTGTGACGAGAGAAGCTTATTCTGTATTAAATGGCCAGAAGAATGTTATGCCAACGCGTGAAATTAATGTGAAAATTAATGGAGTCTATCTGTCCTCATTGACACCTACTTACTTACTTACTTGTCTCCATTCACATGCCCTAGAATGATTTTATGGTTGTACTCATGTTGCATCGTTCACAAAAATTATTAATTGTCTTATTGCGCTTTAAATCATTCTACATGACAGTTCAATATGTCTCAAATACAAAGTTTCAGTGTCGTAAAAAGTTCAGTTTGAATATATAACGTTTTAGTTCCATAACTATGAAAATACGCACGTAAATCATTTTTTAAGACTTCCTCGAAATCTATCGAACTATCAAAATATAAAAATGTTCACGAAATTTTGCACACATTGTAATTTATCGAATACCTATATGCGCTATCATCAAAGACGTCGTATTCATACAACGCTGTAAATCTTGTCCAACATTGTTTATCCTTTAACATTACCGCGTGCTATGCGTAAACGACACTGTGACATAGATCATGCCCTCCATTTGAATTCTTGGATCTAGTACATACTCTACAAATATTTAGAGCAGACACTTATCGCCAGATAGTTTCGTGTCTCGCCACCGACGCAAGAATCGAGAGAAAAACATATTTTTAACTGTACACGCTGAAAATTCTGTATCAAATTCTACGAACAAGAACACAGAACTCTTAGTCTAAAGAGAACATTCTTCCTTTATCTTTTCAGTTTCTGAACATCTTTTCGGCACAATCCCTCTCAAATGGAAAACTTTCTTAAATAAGAAAAATCCGTAATGATGTAACTTCGACTCGACAAAAATTCAAAGCTTTGTTCGATTAATATTACTATTTCCAAACAAAAGTCGAGCTGCTTAGAAGCCAAAAACTACACTTTTTACAAATTTCTTAATTTCACTACACAAGTACAAATTATTTGAACCATTTTCCGGTTTTTGATGTTTTTCCGTGCTGAAGCTAAAGTACGCAACATTTCCTCATTCCTTCGTTATTACATCAGAGACTAGCGATATTTCAAAATATACAACGTGCCTGATTATTCATTTGTGTGATATTGGAGGTTGAATTTTCAGACGTTGAAGCTCAGTTGATTCAAACAATCCTATCTCATTCTAATATTCATCTACAGTTTCTCAGTTTTCGTTAGCCGAAAAATCGGTCTGCATCTTGCTTCGAGTGGTCATCTTCTCGCTTTCTGATCGGGGGAAAAAATTTCGTTCATCAAAGAAGCAAGCAAGCAGAGGCGCGAGAGAAGTGAAAAAGAAAAACAGAGAAGAAGGGGAGGGAGATAAGAAGAGCGTTGGCTCGTTTTCGAATACGAATGGCCGTTCGCGATATCGGTTATTATAAATCACCGAGAAAATCGTGACTACCCGCCGTAAAGGGTAAAGTAAAGTAACGAATTAACGGCGTAGGGAGTGTCGCGAAGTGTAAAGTGCCGCGTTCTCGATGCCTGTTTCCGAACTCTCCGCCGACGTCGAGGCCGGGATACCCAACGTAAACGTGAATTTATAATGACGTTGTACTTTGCGGAATACCTATTACGAACTGCCTTTTAAGGAAGTTGTATATTACGTGTTTCACGAACCTTCGTATACCAACCGACAGCCGGGATATTTTAAGAATTAAGATACTGGCTACAAAGAAGCTCGTTTCTCGTTGGATCTCGACAATCGTTCCGTGTTTTCATATATTTTTCTCGACTACCGTTACACATTGTTTTTAAATATCAAACGACGATTTTAAAACGCTTTAGAAATTATACGAAAATCCTTTGAACGTTTGGCGGATCTCCTCTCCTATGATATTCGTAATCGCTTCTACATTTCGCTTTGTAAGGCAAGGATTTCATCATTGGTACTCTTACATTCTTAATAATCTATGTTATTAAGTATTATTAAAATCTAACGGACGATTGTTAACCCTTTCAGGATCGAACGTTTTTTGCCATCCATTTCTGGAAAAGTATCTCCATTCGCCAACGATTAAATAATATAAACATATTTCTTCGTCATCTTTTTCTAAGGCAGACATAGTGCACTAAAGTTAGACATAATTTAGAGCTAATTAGTATTTTTGAGACTGTAGTTACAGAGGATAATGTGCTTTGATCAATATGTTCGAGCAATGAAATAAATAAATTCTGAGTACATATGCATTTAGGTCTTCAGATGTTTCATTCGTAAGAACGTCAGAATACGCATCCACTGTATGCGTAGCATAAAGCACAAGGTTATTACGCAAAGTCGAGCGTGGAAGGGTTAACAGAAACTGTGTTCCCCAGTAAAAGTAACAATCGTTAAACCAATAATCAAAAATGTTTAATCGTGGATTATTTCTTACCTCCGCATATACGAAGTCCGACGGCCCAGCTGTGCACCAGTAATCTGCAACAAAAACGATCTGGTTGCAATGTCAATTTTAAACATAGTCGCGAATTCTTCTCGATTTAAGAGCGAACGGTCGGCTATTATTTCGCGGTAACGTTTAATTTTAGAATAAAGAGGGTTTGTTAAGACCTTTAGCCATTTTCAACGAGCCGCTGTAATGAATCACGCGGAACAACAAATTCTTTCGTTACGCTGTCTCGTAAAATCCGACGATCTTTGGAAACATTTCAAAATTTTTCGTTTCGTTGCCTCACGTTCTGCCTCGGCAAAAGGGTGAACCGTTCTCGTAGGATTCGAGACGCGGGGGTGTAAAAAAACACAGCACGAAAGAAGTGAAAGTTCGCGCTAACGGATGCGCGACTCGGTTAAAAAGGGTTAGGAGAAAGTTGCTTATTTACTACGTTGTAAAAATGCCACGGGAAAGGGTTCCCTTTTCTTCCGAGCGAACCCTTTCTATCGTCGCGCTCGACGACCCACCTAGATATCTTTTTAGACGAAATGTCAATTTTTTACTTTCCCTCGCAGATACTCGCTTCTTCTTTCCTGCTTCTGTTCAGTTTGTTCCGAATCTTCGGTTGAACGCGAGCTTTAGCTGCTTTCATCGCGAGTGTGATTCGTAGACATTTTAGTGCATCGTGATCAGTGTGATTAGTATACGCAGATTGGTGATGTTTAGACAAATTCATATCTTCGTGAATATGTTTGGACAAATGGAACATAAGAAGAGATTTGTTTTATCCACTAATTATTATAACAGGTAGATGTTATACTTTGGCTATTTTATTTTTGCATGTTATGTACATACCGCGCATTCCTGTACCCGCAAATATCACAAAAAATGCATAAACTGGGGTCTACTGATCAGAATGTCCGGTTAAAGTGTTTCGTCGATTTGCCATGAAAAAAGGTGTAATAATTGGGGATTAATTTTCCATAGATCGCCTACCGCCCGTGTTAATGATAATTAACATCGCGTATTCCTCATTGGTTATTTCTCACGAACTCTTATTTATTTTCATAACAAAATCTCATCGTGCTTGCGACGCAAGCCGTCGCCGTTCCTCTTCTCTTCAAACGCACTTCGTTCTCCAAACCACCCTCGATACTTCCGCCAAAATCTGTCTCATTTTTTTACCTGATTTCCCATTCACAAGCAAAAACTGTCACCAAATAGGAATCGAGAAGAACGAGGAACCTTCGAAAGATCAAAAGACTGTCATCGCTGTGACCGACGGAGCGTTTCTTCCCTCGAATTCCTTTTGACGATTCGAAGAAAGACATCGCAGTGAATCAGGAAAGCTATAAAAGTGGCTGGCCGTGATATCGAACGACGGGCGTCGTACGGTAATTAGCAACTCGTAGAGCCAGAGAATAAATCGGCGATGATTGTTATTCGATCGGGCGGCGGCGCGGAAAGGGAAGCTGGCAGGAAGCGGCATCCTCGAGACGAAATTTATACGGGCACGTTATATGGCGTCGTTAAAATAAATTAAAGGCGTTTTATCGTGACCCGTGCTATAATTTATTTAAGCCGTTTCCTATTATATCACAGCGCCACGGAAGGCACACTGACCGCGTAATTCTGAGCGATCCTGACGGTTTCGCGGAGAGCGACGGCCAATCGACTCGGGCGGTTAAATAATATCGTAACCAGGGACCCTTAATTGCGCGAAAACGAGGCTGTAACCTCGCCTGTAATTAGCTGGTGGACTCGTTACACGGCCGAGAAAGGGGTGCAGTCTCGTTTAATCGCGACCTGCTGCTTGTCCGACCAGATCTACCTCGTTTCGAAGGATTTCGCCGACTTCGGTATTGATCTGCCAGCTAGGTAACTTTATAGCCAGCTTAACCGAATAGAAGAGTTTAAATTACGATTTAGGAACGATGAATAGCGACTGGAATGGAGTCGTGAAAAGGAATTTTCGGATATCAGGATCGAGCGGGATAAAAGATTGTTTCGATACCGTTTCGTTGCTCCGCTCTTTACGACGCTTTACGATTACCAACACGAACGTGTACGTATTTGTTTGTACGAAGTAGAATACGTAGTAATTGATTTCATAAGCGATCTAGGACTAAAACCCTCGTCACGACTCTCTTTTGCAATTCTTTACCAACTGAAAATTTCAGCGAGTTGGCAAGTGACAAGTTCTAGGTTAAAAACTCTTGTTGCACAGTATTCTTGCAATTTTTTTAATATTACAGTTGCTGGTAATTCCTGAAATTTACTTGTAGACAATGTTATTTCCCTTACTGATTTCGTTACTATGCAAGAGAATTTATTAGCGCTAGTAACCAGTGATTCGTGACTTAGAAAACTTCTCTAACAATATTACACAGTTTAATAGTACAAGACGATTTTCAACACCGTTTCTCGCGTTTCACACGCTTTCACGAATTTTCGTACGTCATCGAATATACAACAGACAAGCATGCATGGGTACTGCTTGCGAAGTACGAATCTAGAATTGACACAGATTGACACAGACACTTCGACGAAAAGAAATTTCTCTCACGGGGTCCTCGTGAAGAAGTTGACAACATTACGAACACCTAGCCGATATATATTACAAGTACGTTCTATATTCCGACTCATGACCGTCATTAGCGATTTTAATCAGTGACATGTTTAAATCTTTCAGCGGACAGTCCTACCAAGGGATTGTGTGTCAATGAGAAGCAATTGGCCGAAAGCTGAACGCCCGTTTAACAGCGATTCGTCGTCATTGTAAACGTCAGTTTCGCTCTATCGTTGACACGGTCGTCGCTCCTCTCGAATGAGATTCTCGCCGAGTCTGCTAGTTCTCGTCGTCTCATGTACTATTTATACGTCCGTGGCCAGCGACCGAACCTTTTCGTGCGATTTTCATCGTTGCCGGAGTGGCAACGTTTGCAACGAAAACGTTCCAGCCGGCGCTTCTCTTTCGCCGCACGTTCCTCGCGTTCGGAGTCGCCACGCGATGGAGTCAGCTACCATTTTCGCAGTACACCGCGATGTCCAATGCCTACAAACTTCCTTCCGTTTCCTAGCTTTGACGCTTCAAGACGAACGTTCGAGATTTTCAGAAAATTCCCGATAAACGAAACGAATTTGTTTCTCGGGTGGATTATGTATCGTAATTTAACGATAATTAAAAGGGCCGCTGCAATGAGGAGGGAACTCAAACGTGTAACAAATTCATAGCCAATTGACTTTTATAGCGATAAACATTTTTACTTATGAATAAACTTATATCTTTCTTTCTTTTTCAATAAATACGGTAGCTATAAAAAGTAATTACACATCATTGTATCTAATACAGTATTTGTATACTAATCAATTCGGGCCAAATATATTAAATTTTATATCATCTACCTTCACGTCGTTGATATCAAAAATTTGATACTGTGAAAAGGAAATGTAAAACCTGATGAAGAAGATACGCTTCATCGGAAAATAAGATTACGTGGAAATACGTTTTATAGCCAGTGTATAATTTAAATATTAAAGTTGCCTCGTTATTGCCGTAAACATTTTAGTAATCGCAAACACTTGTGATATCGAATGACGAAGTTCATTAAAGACTTCATTGATTCTGAGGTCGTGCTACAAAGTACGATTTAATTCAATTTCAAACGAAATTATAAAGGAAAAGAAGACAGAAAATTGGTAATTTCCTTAACGATTATAGTCAGCAACGAATATAAGCTAAAGTTCGTGACACGGAAAGCGATAGGGGTTTCAGAATCGCTGACTGCTATCTGTGCATGGAATTAATTAACTCTCGTATCGAGGCCGATAAATCATCCGCATTTATAATCGACATGCCCCACCATTCCGTTAACGATACGACTAATGAACTCGAACTAGCCGATTATTAAACGAACACAGCGTACGTTATCTTGTTCTCTTTCACGGAAAATGTCCGTGTACGATCCGGCGGCCAGCAGTTTACCAATAAAACGCGATAATTAGCGTGGTTATAAAAGCCGTTGGTAAGTGACGTTGCTGTAATTTCTCCGTGTATTATTCGACTTTGTCTTTGATTTATCCTTTTTGCAAGAACGTCTCGGTCCACCTTTGTGTCCTCATCAGCGCCATAATTATTGCCTTGCCTGTAAATTTCTGTAAATTTTTTATGGGAAGATCGACGGTGAAATCTTCGAGGTACATTTTTTCCTTTACTCTTACCTTTCGATATCAGCCTTGAGTTTTCATGAAAGGAAAGTCTACCTGATTGCTCGTTAATTGTCAGAAAAAAACAGGAATGCGTTACTTATCTCGCTCTTCGAATCTGAAATACCTATTTATTATTTCTGTAGGATGTATATACCGTTTGAATTGTTCAATTAATGAATTGTAAAATATGCGAATACGTTCGAAATAGCGAATTGTCGAGGAATTGGGGTTAATATGCATCGCGTTTGATGTGAATTCAAATCGGCATTCACTTTTGTAGCTTGTGTGTATGGTTTGAAAGTACGACGTAACCCGAAATTGAGAGAAAACGTTTTACGGTAATTCCTATCTAGACTGTGGATGTTTCTGTGATTACAGGAAATTTAAGGGCACATGTAGTATACAAAAATATAGAACATATCCCGAGTAAAGTATATTACCTGTTCTCTGTATTTGATGTCTGAAACAAATCCCAATTTAGACTATACAATCTTAAGTAACGAAATATCTCTTCAGTTGTATTTTCACAAATGTAAAATTCCACAAAGATAGGCAGTCTATTTTTATTAAACACGTACAAGTTCTCAATATAAAGTTAGTTTCAATTTAAATATTAGTTATTAATTAGTTCTCGATATAAATCATGGAGCATTTATAGGAAATTTGAAGATGCGAAAATGCACAGTATGCAAAAGTATATAAAACATACAAACTAGAGTATTCGCTGCAATATTATATTTATTAAATCAGATAAATTCCGGCACAGGCTTCAACTCTTTTATTTTTCCCACAAAAACATCAAATTGCATAAACATCTGCGGTCTAATAAGTAACGAAAATCGAATCCGCAGTGAACGTGTCAACGCATTACGTAGCCGTGTTATCGTGAAAAAAGATATCTAGAATGGTTTTACGGGTGTCATTGAGTCACGCCGCCGCGTTTCCACTGGTACATTTTCCACTATTTGCTTGGTAAATCTTCGAAAGTATGCGCCGCGCTGAATGTAACGCCCATTTACGGAACGGGGCTGAACGAGTCACTCCTAGACCTAGATAACCTAGAATGGAGCTCCCCCGCGGATTTATCGCCGCGTCTCAGCCATTGTTTACGTTTGAGACGGGTCGCGTAAATTCCTGTTTTAAAGTGTCTCGGAAACCAGCCATATCCACCGTTTCCGCCCTCGTATCTCCGTTCTTTGGGATAACACACGCTCACTTTCCTTCTGTACCAGACCTTGATACCAGAACCACGCCTGAACGCTACTTTTTGCCTCCCGAAGGATCTTTTCCCCCTTCCAACGGAGGATATTATATACATAGAGGAAAATTGGACAAATTTCTTTGCATCTATATCACCTTTGACGAAGTTTACTTGGTAATATTGTTTGATATTACATCGATATATGAATTAGTAGACGAGAAACGATGGCGAACGAAAACATAACTTTGGCATGTAAATAAGCATGGCGCTAAGTAATTAAGTTTTATCTGTCATTTAAAACGAAATTTCGTCCTTGAATTTCCTTCCAATGAATATTTATTTTTATTGGAAGATATTAGATAACTGTCACTTAATGCAGACAAGCGAAGTTTCACCCTGAATTTTTTTCTTCAGAATTTCTATCTCTAGCGAGAAGAGTTACAAACATTTAACTTAACAAATGGTGGTATAATGTACAAGATACACGAATAAGTGTCTGAGAATTCCTTCAGATTTATTGAAAGCTTAGAAAAACGTTAGAAAAAGTTTACGGAGAATTAAACTTCTGGAGAATACCCTAAATTTATTATATCCAGTTAGCCAATCAAATTACGAAAAAGTCTCGTTTAGCAAAAAAATGAAAATCATTTCCCACGCATCCACTCACTGGAAACTCACGCAACATCGGTCGTTTGGAAGTCGGGGAAAACCTAGTTAAGACTCGCGCCGTAAGCTGGCCGATCAATATTCCGGTTACATGGCTTCATCTCCTCTACATATCGCGAGGTAACAAGAAGACTAGCAAAAAGGCGTATTTACAAGGGATGCTATTCTCCTGATACCCATGAGCGAGAAAGAAAGGAAGAAGCATCGTAAAGTCGACGGTGGCTCGAGGCGAGGAATCGCTGGAATAAAATTGCAGCGTCGCGTGTGCACCGAGGGTTGCATTCTCGCGACGCGTTAATCGGGAATCGATGAGTATCCTGCGGACGTTATACGACTAAATTCCTCTGGAAGAGCAGCCTTTTTCAGCTGGCTCAGGATT
Organism: Bombus confusus; assembly: GCA_014737475.1. NCBI lineage: Eukaryota > Metazoa > Arthropoda > Insecta > Hymenoptera > Apidae > Bombus > Bombus confusus. The sequence continues at coordinate 918,542 of JACXIV010000018.1, read as the reverse complement.
TTAGCGTCGTGAGCCGCTTATTTATACAAGCTCGGCAAGGATATCGCCAACGAACCATCGTAAGTTGCACACGCCTCCAGATTGGAGAATCCTGCAGGAATGGCTGGCTGGCAACTGCTGCAAGAAAAAAATCATCGGGAGTTCGATCGGCAACTTCGAAATCGTATCCGATACTTATCGACGTCTTTTCTATCTACATAGAGATCGTGCTCGGCGTTTGGATCGGAATACTTGCTATATGCCGCAGGATGTGTCCCTTGATGGAACGATATCGATTTCTGCGATCTAGAGTGATCGGGGGAAGGAAAATGTTAGTGACGAGGACGTACCATGTGTTTTTCGTCATCCGACTGTGTACGTATGGAAAATCTCGAAGACGGAGTAAAAATGATAATCGTGAACGCTTAAAATAGGCAAAGGTGTATCTATAAAACGTCACATGGTTAGAAGGTTTGAAAATTGGATACTCGGGTAGAAAAACGATAAACGGAGAGCGTTACCGAGATTGGAAGCGTTGAATACGCAGAAAGAAACGCGCAGGTTTCTGCAATGTGTCATAATACACGTAAGCGTCGCGGGTAGTCCATAAACATCCACATTTTATAGGATAATGGCCGATAAGGGAGCATAACTCGCGTCATCCGCGTATCATCGTAAATAATTTATTTGCAGGAATATCGTAGGAATCTAAACAAAATCGCGCGAACACGACGATTTTGCGGGTACTATATAGCACCAAGGGACGGAGAGAACGTCGAGAATGGCGCTCGATGGTAACGATCTTCACGAACTTCTTCGAGCAAACTTTCGTACTCGAACGATTTCGGAAATTGAACGAGGAGCTTCTCTATAGAGGGCGATCGGAATTCGAAGAAGGTCTTAATCAGTAAAAACTCTGATTACGTTAAATGTTGTAGTAACTACTAAATCGCATGATTTATATTCCAAACCGGGCGAGTTTTTATAGCGGCTTCGAGGCAGGTACGGAATTTCTAGCTGAAACTTTGATTAGCTTCTCCCAAACTATGTTCGAGCTTCAGGAAATTAAAATTTAAACGAGAGAGACTTTTACAAAAATATTATCCACCTTCGTGTCTGGCAAAACTTTCCTCCATTTCGCTGCAAGAAATTTCCAGGGAAAAGAAACATCACTCCCCCACGAGTACCTATATAACTGTGGATCGTCGATCTTCTGAAAAAAAGAAAACGATCTCATTCGGTCTCTTTCTTTCCAGACAGCAAGCACGAAGAAACGAGAGGCCCTGTGAATTCCGGACGCAGCTGGAGGCCAAAGTCGAAGCTCGAATCGGCCATGTTTGGCCGGAGAGAGCACGATCGAGGGAAGGTAGGGCTCTCGTCGATCCGAGCATCGCGATTCAACGAGCGTCGATGGAAGGGAGAAGCTCGAGCAGGGATGATGGTGGCTAGAACGTCGACTACGTTGGGGTGGGGTGCCTCGAAGCCACCCCTGGTGCCTCGAATAATCCTTCGTATAAATTGGATTGTCGGTAGAACGTGGAAACTGAACTCTACTGCAGCCAGAGTGGTCGGAAGAGGCGAGAGAGAGGTTCGTTGCAAATAGAGGAGAAAAGGAAACTCGCGGTGCAACTCCTCCGGACGCACGTACAGTCCGCCACCTTCGCTCACACAACTGTGAAAACTCGTTCGCGAACGCACACGTTCGTAGTGGAGAAGGATAGGTACAACGTAGGTTACACGGGGGGCGGCAATTCATACGCGCGCCCACCTTCACCCTCCGTGATTTCGGCCTGTCTGCCATCGCAACGATTGCGGGGGTGGAAACTGCGGGTCGCTGGATTATGCTCGTCCGCGGTCGAACTCGCGTGCAACGGCCTGCAATTATGCACACGTTATTGTGCCAGCGCTCTCTCTGTTATCGAGCTAATGTCACCGCGCTCAAACTCGTTCCCTACCATTGACTATATCAGACAGGGGTAGCGCGGTGCACGTTTGCTCCGCGATGTCGTCAGCTTCCGTGTACTCTGCCTTTTGGTAAAACGAGCTAAACGAAGGATATTCTATTTTGTGCTCCGGTGAATTTGATTTGTGTGATACGATGAAACAACAATAACTAAGTGATGCTATGATACACAATGAGGACATATAGGAAGCATTTTGTAAGATTATAATGTAATGGTATCAGGTTCCGTGTACCTTGTTTTAGCGCCAGAAAAACGAGCTAGAAGAAGAATATTTTATATCGTGCACCCGTGTACTTGATTTGTGTGAAACTTGATTTGATCAAAGAATAATATTTAAATGGTACTATGATATGTATAACGAAGATGTACATGTACATATGTTGGGAATAATTTGTAAAGTTGGTGGATTTCTTAAGTGAAGCACTTAGTGAATTGCATGAGATGACTGTAACAAGAAACGGTTGAGAAGATGGAGCAAAGTGGTTGAAAAATATGTAATTGGAGCTATGTAAGTTCATGGTATAGCGAGTGGAAACTTGGAGGAGCGAAAATGGAGCTCATCGCGGAAATGGAAGGGATTAATCTCCAAAGATGATCTCCTGAAGCAGATATCCGACGTACAATTGGGATGGTTCCGAGCTGTGACCGCTACATCTTGTTACCGCGAGGTAAACGAGCGATACGTGACGATCACAGGGGGAACGCTCCGACAAATAGCCAGGGCTGGCTGTTTACAAGGTAACGTTATGCTTCTTTGCGTGGATATTAGACCGGTCACGGCGAGGCTAATACCAGCCCTTCGCGGGGTGCTCCGAGTGTTTGCTTATTTTCTCTCTAACAGAAGATTAGAAGACAAAAGCATAGGTTCCCTTTTTTATTTGATATTTTCTTATTTCTCTTGGGAAAGGTACAACTATTGCCTCGATTAGAAGGAACGTCTATTGATCGAGTCACTCTTTTTATTAGGAATTTCGAGATTGGACGTTGATTAAGGAAGAATATGTGATTGTTCGAGTAATATTTTATCGATATTAGTATCGTGTTTTTGTTTCCAGTTATACGATTTTATCTTTGAGTTGTTCATGACAGGCTACCATTAATAGATAGAAAACTTTTATCTTCTCTTTTTAAGTAAGTAATGTCAACTTCCTCCTCCTTAATTATATAAGTAGCGTTCTGTAAGAATATTGGTATCGTGCTTTTGTTACTAGTTATACGATCTCATCTTTGACTTATGAAATCACGTACATAACATTGCACATTACGATTAGTAAATGAAGAACTTCTCAATCTTCGCGTTACGGAGCTTAATCTTTTTTCAAATTTCTTCTCTACTTTACCCAAGTTCTTGCCAGTGGAACTTAACTCGCTAGTCCCGTCACGATCGCCGCGAACGTAAAACATCTGGCCGCCCCGTCCGGCCGCGTAACATCCGAAAATAGCGCCGTGAATCTAATAAGCCTCGTGGCGAGGTCCCGCGGACGCCTCCGCGTTTCGAATCTCCGCAGAAACTTTGATTACGCTCCAGGAATCTCTGCCGTGCTCGCCCTAACCGTCATAAATTTGTCGGAAGACCTAACCCGAACCTACAAGGAACGGCTCTTTGTTTCCTCTGCATCGATCGAATTACGCTTCGAGCTTAGGTTCCAGGTCGTCGGAGACTAGATGCCGAGGTAGATCCACTTCGTACCAGCGGTATCCATACTAGCGGCGCGACAAGAAGGCCACACCTTCGAAAGCAAGGGTTCCTCTTTGAGCCCACGTAGTCGCACGCGCGCCTGGCGCACCTTCCCTCCGCCTTCAATATGCTGCCTCCGCAGCTACTACGCTCGTTGTTTATTCACGAGAAAACGCGTTCCTCCCCTTCACGATCTCCACCACCGTGTTCGACTCACTTTCCCACGTTGTCCCATAATGTCACCGGAGACTCCTTTCCCTTCTTATATCTGCACCAATACCGAACGATACCGAGGTCTGCAGAGAGGAATATACCTTCGTCGAACCCCGTCGACTTTTATAAAATATAAGCAATTTCATACTTTCAGCTCTCGAGGCTCGACTTGGGACCGTGTCGTCTTTACGACGAGCCACCTCGGATTTTGTCAGGTCTTCCTCTCGTTTTCGCTACCCCTCGCCATCACGAACATCGGTTGGTCTTCGTCGCACGTAGACGTGAAGAGTAGTGTCGGGTGGCTTGAACAAGTAGCCTCTTTATGCAGCGGAGTTTATTAGCCCTGAGATGGGCCAACCAGAGGAGCCAGGGAGCCTCGTTGTGGCACGTTAGTTATTATCCACCAGCGCCGTTTAATTATTCGAATCGCCATTGCGCTGCTACTATCGTAAAAATGTCCACGCGGCATTACCGTTTCTTATAATTTTCATTGCATTCTGCGTCGGACCCGACGGACGTTGCTCGCTCGAGGATGTCGTACCGCTATGCTGCCACTGTCTGCTTTCGTCCAAAGGCTAAGGTGTAGAGCATTCATTTTTCTGCAATTGTTACTTCACGGTGGTACTACAGGTTCTGGAAAGTTTATGTGGAGGAGATGACGTGATGTGTCTGGGGACACGAATGAAATGGTTGAATCAGTGTGGTTCGGTTTGTGTTTTGGAAAGAATTTTATGCAACGAGGTCAAGTCGATTGTCGATATCGAGACAAGAACATACATAATTAAGAGTAATTTGGATTTTGAAGTGAAGTTTCGAGTAATATATTTCTACTGAAATATACAGTAGCTACGGAAAATATCTTTTAAAAGTATTTAATTATTTTCATAACATCGAATTTGCGTAGCTATATACTATCGAATGACATGCAATTTAATATACTTGGACTTAACTAATTGTATGTAAATGCTACAATAAATATAGCGATGTGTAAATACATTTTATAACCACAGTATTTTATAAGATATAAATACGGTATACATATGATAATGTACAGTAGAACTTCGTTTACATGAATTTGTCAGGGGACAAATAGTTTAAAGCAGTCACAAAGTAAGTTGTAACAAATAGTTTAATTGAAGTCCGCTATTGGACATCGTTTGTATAAGTGAATTTAACAGACAGAAACTCATTTACTCGGTTACTACTTTAACTTTCGTTCAAATAAATCACGTTCATAAAAACGTGGTTCTACTGTATAAATAATATGCTTGATCGCATTGCGTGTTCACTATCCGACATCCAAAAGAAGGAGGAAGGTGTCAACCATTGTGTTGTAACAAACAAACACAAGATTGCATGGTGAATCAGTTGTATGCAAATTTACAACCATAAATGTCGCGATTACATAATGTAAGGTTTACGTTTCCTCATAAACAGAACTACAAGAATCTATATTTAGCCAATTCACTCTATGGAAATCACAACACCGTCGTTAATGACAATCAAAATGTACGTACACATAGTCTCTTTTAAATAACGCATCAAGATTAATCGATCTTTTCTTGGCAAACGAGTCAACCTCGTTTCTCTGGTGGTTAACCAAAGTCATCGAATTTGTTTGCTCCATTAGACGAAGCAAAATTGACTTCGTTGACCATGCTTATCGACGTCATACCACGAAATCACCTAGGACGATGATTTACGAGTCGCACGCGCGAGTCACGAATCGCGCGTGCACGCGGTGCAGATAAACGCGACGAAGCACCGGCATTAATGTTTCATTCCTAGTCCCCCCCGAATGAACCTCGCCTTTTCCTTTTCTCTTTCTTTTGCTATCTTTATGCGGATGACGGCGGGTGCACTTAATTCGCGCTGGAAGCCACGGATGGTCTCGTTCATTCTAATTTCCCCTGAACGTCCCTGATTGGAGTTTGCCGGCAGACGATTTTGTTCCCCGCTGCTGCACCTGCATTCACGCCCACTCAGAACAGAGGCACGTTTCGCGACGCGTTTCTTCGGAAGAATGTTACGGATACATGGGAGGAATTTCGCAAGCTGCCTCATTGTTCAGCCGTTTTTCGTCATCGAGCTCGCACAGAGAATTCGTTCGATTATTTTTATTCGAGGAATGCCACCGTTCCTTGGAATAACAAAGTATATAGGATAGATAAAATATGTGGAAAGAACGTGGTATCGTACTCGTACAACTTCTATTTTGTTTATGAGTGTACAGGTAGAATTTGGAATTTTGTTTTCTCAGTAATTTTCGTGCACAGGAAGATATGTATATGCAGATGTCACTTGCGCGACGTTGAAGTATATAGTATACGTATATAAGAAGCTTATTGCATGGCATTTTTTCGTGTCGTGGTATTTGTATATATTGTATATATTTCATATTGTATGGGTCAGTGGTGGTCCTCAAAATGGCTGTAGTAGGTTATATATCTACAGTTGAATATTCAGGTAGAAATATATACGAGAGATCTTAATATTCTTCCGCTGCATGTTTTCTAAATAATACAGCGATGCAACGTTCCATTCATCTTTCGATATGCAATCTTTTCCAGACGCAGAAAATTCCCCCGGCCCCACGATGAAACCCCACGTCCTGCAGAAATATAAGAACTCAATTTCGTTGACGGAGCTCTTGACACTCGGGGGCTGCCAGCATTATATCCGCTAGCATTGTTTCAGGGAGAAAGTCGAGTCTGCTTGCCTAATTTCCCGGCCAGGTTCCAAAGAGTTGCTGCCTTATTTCCAGAGCAGCCGTTCCGCCGCACCTGCACCCGTGTTCGTAAGAAAAAAACCATGGACGAGTGGGCGAACGTTCGATAAAGGGGAACTTGAGAGGGAAACGACAGAATCGCAACGAACAAAGCTCGATTCTCTTCGAAAGTGTAGGTGGAGTCGAGTAGATTATCTCACCAGACAGCGAAATGGTAAAGTTCTCAGCCGACGGGTATGTGTCGGAGGGCAAAAGACGAGGCAAGAGAAAGCAGACTGTCTTTGAAAGAGCGAGAGACAGAAAGAAAAAGGAGACGATCTAGCAGGAAACAAGGAGAGAAAGAAATGGAGAGAAAGCTTTTTAGGCCTTTCCTCGGAACACTGCAGACACAGCTGTGCGAAAACTGCAATGACACGCCCCCTCGCCCCTATCTCTCCCCTGTGCCCTCATCTCTTTCGTCTTCCACCCTCGAGACGTCGATGGTCAGGGATAGGTTCTCCTGGAGCTCGACAAGCTTTGGCTAGCGAGCCAGGGTCGATTCGAACCACCACCGAGAGTTTCGTTCCGTGGTGGGGGACCAACATACGTGTACATACCTCTGCACCGACACACAGCTAAATATATACAAAGAAACCTGTAGGGAAGATCGCAGAGGATGACATTTTCGTTGATTTCCTAATTTTAACACTAATTTATAATTGAAGAAGAGAATTTTAATATAACACACTTGAAAGTGAAGATAAAAAATTGGCTACGTAAGAGAGGTTGGTATCGTGATAATAATCTTACCGACCAAAATCTAAATAAATGGGCATCTAATAAACTGTAGATACATAGATTTCACAAAAGCATAGTCTTATTAAACCTTAAAGCTAGCATTTTTGGACCCCATCTATCAAAAGCTATCATATCTTCTAAAAAAGTAACAAATTCATGATATGCTCTAAACTACATTCTTCATATGTCTATTAGCCGTATGCAGCCACCGTTCACTGGCGGCATGTCGACGCTTTTTGGCAACGTCGACATTGCCCCCAACGGTGTATTCCTGTTCGTCGGGCTGCTGGTCCGGTCTCGAACGTCTACGACCCATACAGATTCACACGAACGCCCAACACCTCCCATCGGTGATGCTACATCTCCGTGGTGACGGCGGATCCTGGAGAATGGTGGTGGTGGTGGTCGGTCGAACGTGGTGGTGCTTCACCCCTCCGGCACTGGCTGCTCCGCAGCATCACGCACAGATCGATACGCGGCCGTTGGCTTCACCTATTCTGCCAGACTCTCCCCGGTGCGAGCGTTCCCTCTGGCTACCACCAGCGGAGGGTTTCGATGCCGGCGATTCGTGTAATCGCGCCTCTTCCATCGATTGCGACCACCGCTCTCCGCACAGACGATCGTTTCGAGAGGCCAGCTGCTGCGCGAGAAAATTACGCCCCGAGAATTTCGCGCGGAAACTCCAGCCGAGCACTTGGCCGATGCTGCCAAGCTGCTCCATCGACGTGCATTCTCTCCGGGGAATTTCTACTTTTCTTCGGGTCTTGGCGATGGTTATTGCACTGTTTGAGTATGAATTTGGCTAGGTCTCAAGTTTAAAAAATGAATTGGGAGACTATTTGCTGAGATGTGAATTGAAGAGGCTGTGACATCAAAGAGGATTCATTTTCCAGTAATTTTAGTAAAGCGATAGATAGCAAACTAATATCGGTTAAAATAAAGCGACGAAAATAAATGACAAATTAGTAGTTAAATAATATTCGTATTAATAAATTTCCGCGCCTTCTAATATGAAATTTTCCGATATGGAATCTTATTGTTGCAAACTAGTGTAGACCCTTCGATCGTAGAGATGATAAATGGATTGATCGTGCATTTGTCTACCAAACGAGAAATCTGATTTTAGGTTGCAAACGGAGCAAAGTCGTCGATGAAGGATTGACATACTGTTTTGGAGTAACTGTGTCATCAATGACGTCAGAAGAGACTCTTTCGTTACTTCGCTATTACAACTTTGTTTTAAAAACATAGCAATACAGTAGCTTACTGATAGATGAATCATTTGCAGTTAACAACCTCGACGCAATAAAATCTGAACCAACCATCTTGTTTATGATTTCATCTTAAAAATCTCTTTCCACTCCATCTCCATTACCATACCACAAGAACTCGAACAGATGCTGCATCACATGTCGAGCTCTCCATCAGTGACGCAAAGTCGTACAAGTGTCTACTTCCGTGAATGACACAAATCAAAACAAAAGAAATGTTTTTCTACATTCCTATCCAGTGTGCCATTTTGCCCAATAGCTACTTGTGAATGTCAAAGGAAACGAAATTATTTTTCCAGATTCCTGTCAGCAAGCACATTATTTTGTCCTGAAGCCTTTAAGAATATAATAGAATGATGAATGAAAGATTTGGAAAATTATAGAAATTAATTTGTGCTTCTAGTCATGAATACAAAAAATTCTCAATCAAATGTTATTTGAAACAAATATTAATATTTGCTAATAGTTAATAATAACATTTAACGCGTAACTTTAATTTAATTTTTCAAAATGTTTTAAAAGAAATTTTAACACAAGCTTAAGACAAGAAATCATGCATATCGACGATGATTCTTTCATACCGTTCTCGAATTTGTCACGTTAAAAACTAAGATTATGTCGTAAATAATTCAATTTTCAAAAATTTTATAACACTGTAGAATCTAGATGAATAAAATAACGTCTAAAAATGTATTAAGTGAATCCTCGCACTTCCTTATCGTGGTCGTAATCTAAGAAGCAGTATTCGGTGATGTAAATTGAGGGAAAAAAATTAAAAATGAAATGTTGAGTTAGCGCAAAACTGGTCCTTAATAGGTATAAGAGTTTTATTAACAATAAAAAACACGACTGGATGTAAAAAGATCTAAAGGATGAATCAGGGTGAAGACGCAAAAGGATAATTTCATTCTTATCAACACAATCCATATCGTTGTTCCATTGTGTTTAAATCATCACAAATGCAACACACGCTTCAATTTGCTAATTACCACGATATGCAGTTACACGTCGTTAAATAAACTCGTTGGGTGTTCACGGTGAGAATAATTAAGTAGTACAGTCAGGCTTGGAGATCGGCATGCATTAATATTGCAATTGCAAAGAAAGGAAGGAAGCACGGGTTTAATTAAAGCGTGTGTTATGCATATCGGTTGCAACAGCGTGTTCCACGATTATTTTGCCTCAAGCAAAAAGACGATTCTCTCTATCGAACCGGTGATTCGTGACTGCCTATCTAACCAGTGCAGTGGCCACCAGGAAGTGCAACTCCATTTACAAGTCACCGACGTTATCTGTTCCACCAAAAACGGCTGAGTGTCTTCGTTAAGCGCGGTTCGCTTGCCAGAGATAAGCTATCGATTTTTTTACGACGCGCACTCCTTCGTACGATCTGCTATCGAATCGACTCTGGCTCCACTCAAGCTGCAGAATATCCTATTAATCGACTTCGATTTTTAGCAATTATCGCGAAGTGGGTTCCTTAGAAAAACACTGTATGGAATAAATTAATTTTGGAATTTTAGACATACGTCTGTGTGTGTAGTATACTAATATATTCATGACAGTGGTATCTCATTTTAGTGCTAATGAAATTTTCTAAATGCTTTACATAATATATACGACATGGATATAAAAGTTTTCTGTGGTAAGTGTTCAGATACTTTTGTGGATCTGCGCACATCGTCATGGGGGTTATATATATCGAATGTCTCAATGAGATCGTTGAATCTGTTTTTTATGTTCAGAAAGAATATCGATGAAAATATAAGGTTAAAAAAAGTATGAAACAGTAAGTCTCAAAAAACGTGATAACGACAGAAAATATTTCGCATCGTAATTATGTCTGCATTCGAACGAAACAGTTCATTCCGTAAGCAATTTCTCGTATTGTTAAAAGTAAAGTGATGTTTTGTAACAGTTACTGAGACTCCCTGTAGAATATTTGAAATACATACATGTGTAAAAACTGCCGGTATTCTCTTCTTTCATTCGAGATTTTTAATTAAAATTTTTTATGTCTTGATCTTCTTTTCGTTTCAACGAATAAAAGGATGTTTAATGTTCTAAGGGAATCTTTAACATGAAACTGAAATTAAAAATTATGCGTATTAATAACGATTCATATTTTAGTATTTTTTAATATTACGTAAAACTTGGTAGATTCTTTATATATCTAACGTGTAACCAAGACGACAACTTGTTACGTTTTACTACATCACCGTCAGCCGTTGACTGAACAGGCGAGTTCTTAACGTTCGTCACGCCGCGGAACCATTAAAAAGACATTAAGAAACTTTACAGACAGGAGGCAGTCTAGGAAGAAAGGAGGAAAGTTTCGTTAAATCCACCCTCTTTTAAGGATATTTTTCTTTCCAAGCGGGATCAAATAGACCATACATACGGTCGGACTAAATAAAAATGAATAGCGAGGCGCTCATTGTAGTGTTAAGGACACTCGAACGTACCTACGTCCGATAGTTTATACACTTGTCCGACATCGGCGCTAAAAGCATTCGGTGATAAATTATATCCTTTGAGAAATTTAACGAATCTCGACAATGAAACATTGCTATTAAAGCATCGAAGACAAACGCTGGGAAAGTTTTTTTTATCGTGATCAGGTGTTCGTCGAAGACATTCGTATTTATTCCAAAAGTTTATCACGATATTTCTTTGAATCATTGCATACTTCGTAACAGAACGTAGTCTGTCACTAAACAGACTTAAACTAGGCTCATATAAAACCTAAATAACGATTGGTCACGTAGATTTTCCAGTTTCTTGCCTGCCGATCGCTAAAGCATCATCGATGAATAATGCATGACTCGATACTGGAAAACTGGCGAATCCAGCTGATAAATCAGCGCGAAAAACATCATGCAAATCTCCTTACTTTCAATTGTATTTTTACATGCGACACCGTAATGTGTTATTTTTATCGTTGGCAACGTGTCTTGTGGACGATTAAGCACCATAATGGATTTCCATTGTTTCGATAACGAAATGGATAAAAAAGAAGAACACTGTGCAAACTAAAAACATTGAAATTATAACAATTGACTATCGGTTACTGTAACAACAAATTATCAGTTACTTTGTGATAATCGCATATCGCTGTCGCGCCACGAGTCGTGGAAACGTTCAGGATCGCGTGTTTAAAAGTGCAAATATATCGAAATTTTGAGGTCTATGAACAGCTGGAGCACGCAAAACTCACTGTGACGGATGTTTCATTCGTCGATTTTCTCGGTGGAGATTCACTTGTTCGATTTAGATGTATATATGTATCGATAAAAGTTTCGAAGGACAGGAGGACGACTTCTGTGAGTGGAATATAATCCTCCAGAAAGGAAGATACTCTAGAAACGCACAAGTAATGCTTTTCACGATTGCTATGGTATACAGATCCAGGAAAATATTCGAAGCCTTGTAAACATCTTTTATGAATATATCATGCGTATTATACGAAAACAAATATAGTTATGATAATCGAATCTCGATAAAATTTTAAAGAAACAATGCCAATGAAGCTTTAAAGTGTTTGACACAACATATACGATATGGACATAAAATTTTTCTATAATATATATATTTAGTTCGACCTCGCAGTCAAGAAATGGGACTTAGTTTACAAAAAAATGTAAGCCTGTGCATATTCATTTCGATATTTTTTAGATAATAGTTTTTGCTATGCCACTATATAATTACATGCTCGTCAACACGCTCATTACATTCGACCGTGAAAATGTATCACGCAGCTATACAGCGGCACTTACTCAACGTTATACAATTAAATGTACGTATTTCTTTTTTCTCTTTTCACATTCAAGATAGTTTAAGTTTAAACTCGTACCTCGTATTCGTGGGATACGAAAACGATCGGGATTCGTCTCTCAATCGACGCGAAGAATAAAGGGAAAAGGAAAAATCGCGTAATCCCGCAGGCGTAATCGAAAGCAAAGGTAAAACGCGTTAATTTACTGTTAGTCTTTTTTTACGGGCCAGGTTCTTGTTGCACACGTTAAGCAGAATCGTGTACGATTATACTTTCAGATACAGTGTCGTTCGACTTTGTATTTTTCACACGTACCAGCGTTGTTTTCTTATCACGGAGCCGGAGTGGCTCGTAAGTCGTGCACAAAATCGCTTCGTGGAACTCGTCTCTCACACCCTGTCTGCTCGCCATTGTTTCAGCAACCCTCCAAACGCGATTCGAACCGTCCACTTCCGTAAGAAGATCCTGATAGGGTTAGGAATCGAGGCAGCTTTCGTATCGTTTTTCGAGATGAGATAATTTTTTAGTTTTTCTGTGTTTTTTAAGGTTGGAAGCTTCATTAGTCAAATGAAAATGAGTTCATAAGCTCGTTATTAGAATTGAAACGTCTACTTTCCAAACAGGAATACAATGATAGAGTCACCATCTTGTTATTATAGCAATTTTAATTATTGGATAGGAATAGGATTCATATCTAAAAATCAGGTCACATATATTTCTATATATTTCTGTGAGTAGAGAACATTTCTGTATCTTCGAGTATTAAATGAAGTACCTAAAATTTGTTAGAGTCTTTTAATGGATATAACGAGTAAATGTCCTAATATGGCTGACAATATTATTCAGAATTATTTGAACAACACACATTTTATTTTTTATTATAGAAGTTACGTAAGAGTTTCTTGCTACGTTTAACGATATACGATCCTTTATTGGAACGGTGAACATTGATCGTATCGTTGGTTAGAAATTGCGCGTGTCTTAAATATAAATTATTCAAGAAATATCAATCGAGTATCGATGTCGTTCGAATATGTAATTATGAGTGGAAATATAGGTATATGGAGACGAAATTATGAGCGTTACAGCACGGCAGAAAATGTTGTACAACACGACGTTATATAAGATGAAGTTGCAGTGAAGTTTCATGGTTAATTCGAAGCGAAGATTCGCGTTATCGATCGTATTTCGAAGTTGTTACCGAATGCATATATATAGGTACTTAGGTTTCCTGTAGTTAACCTTCATAACTGTAAATAACATTATAATTTATAAAATAAAAGTGTGAAGTATCTTCAAAAGAAATTCATACAAAACCAGAGCTGTGTTCTCGCAATTTTCTTCCTTTTCTATTAAATTAGAGATATCCATTCGATTTATGTCGTAACATCGATCGATCGTATATTGATACGTTAAACGGGACCTGAAACGTGTCGCTTTAATGAGATAAAATAAGGAACGAAGGCAAGAACCACTACAAATTACTTTTTCTCATCAGGGTAAATAAAGGAAGAAAGTAATGGAGGGTTTTCATTCACGAGAATCGGAGGATGGCTCGATAAGTGGACGGCCGGTTTGATCCGTTTGAAAACAGGTTCAAGTAAAAAGGAAACATTACTCGCGTAATTGACAGTGTTCTCTGAGCACTCAGAAAAGGGTACACGCTTCAAGAGAAGGAAATAAGGAAAGAGAAGGAACTAGTGAAAAAAGTCCGATTTAATTCGTGGACAGATAAGAGCCGCGATTCGACTCTGAAATCGCTACCACTCTAACGACCGACCGATCTTCCGATTCGTAATGATCATTGTGCAAAATAAACGTATCACTTTTCGCACGCGGAGATAACCGTCATAATGATCGTCAATAATAGGGAGCATCGTATATAAATTTCACGTGGCTGAATCAACGTTACTACGCTCAAGTATTACGAGAAGCCAATTTTATTCCGATCTTCGAACCTTCTTTTATCGTTCCGATAGGCCACACGGTCTCGCATTTAATTATGCAGAGATGGAGGAGAGATCGACGTCGTTCGATCGAACTCGATGTTACTTCGAATGGACGCGTCGAAGATTCATCCGATTTTCGGTGCAATAAAATCGGTGAATTGCGCGAAAGATCGGACATAAGAATCAAGAGGTAAGTAAGTATCGTGAGCTTAATCCATTGGAGAAAAGTGGTGCCTTGTATTTTACGTGAATGGTAAATCATTTTGCTAAATGATAAACATCATCTCTTCCCTTTCGAGTGGTTTCTCTTAAAAGTGTTTAGCTGTTTTCGAACGGTAATTACATATGCGCAATGGTACGACGAGGAGTACAGTTTATATTTTTCGACGACATAACCTTAGAAATGACATAATCAACCTCTGCGTTGGAGTTATCGTTTTTCTTTAATTCGCTTAAAAACTACTTCCTAAGTCACTACCTAAAAGCTTAGAGCGTGGAGATACTTTCCAAACCAATCATTTCTACTATGTTTAACACCCTGAATTACTTCTATCGACTAAACATTCTCTATACAACTTTCCTTCTAATCAAAGACGACGCGAGAAAAATAAGCTAGACCGATTTTTGTTGATTTTCTGACTTTCGCGTCATTCGGTGACTAAAAACAAGTACATTAGTAGGAAACAGACAAAGAGGAGAATAACGAAGGGAATAAATACGAAGCTTTTAAAAATAGATAGGTTCAGGATGTTTTCCAAATTAATTAAATTAATATTACGTTAAATATTGTTTGAACTGGATCAATAATAATCTGCATAAGTGACGTTACCAATGCTTTTTAAATATTCAAGGAGATGACGGAAACACATACTTAATCCCTAAATCAAATGGGAACGTAGTACTTTGAGTTGAAAAGTTGCTCTTTTATAAAATACAGAAAATATCACTTATCACTTGTTTTTCACCTGCGATGTTCGACTATGCCAAGGTTCACCTTGGAGCAAAGGAATCAGCATAGACAAAGGCAAAAAGAAGTGGGTTGCCAAAAGTCACCGCCGAGCAGCAAGTCGGCGCAAACAGAAGAAATCGAGCGAAGCGTGGTCGACACACAATTTCCGATCGCGAAGACAGAAACGACGGGAACCATGGAGGCAGCAGATGGGGAACGTGGGCGGCATCGCGGGTCCTGGAGTAAATAAACAAATTAGTAAATAACGAATTTTATCCGACGGCATTGGCCAGGAATCCGATAAGCTGGCAGCGCACCGGTGCGCTGTGTGACCGTCACAGGGAGTAGGGGATCGCGCGTATAAAAAGTACGCGTTATGCGTACCTGTCCGTCCAATGGGGTAGCTTCGCGAACCGGAAAGGGGGAACCAGCCTGGAGGATTATCGAACGACCGTGGAGCGGAGAACCGTGGAGGTACGAAAAGGTAAGAGAAAAAAGAAGATAAAGAAAAAAGGGGGAAAGGAAGAGGAAGGAGTAGAGAGAGAGAGGGGGGGGGGGGAGAGTGGAAGAAAAACGGCAGGAATCGAGGCATGGTTCCTTATGGAGAATGGGTTCGAGCGTCGGCGAAACGTACTGGGAAAACGAAGAAAACGAGCCAGTTCGACCGACTATCCACGTGAGCAACCAACGAGAGGGGAAAGGGGATGAAAAGTGCGCGAGAACGCAAGCAACCGAGCCAACGACTCTCGCCGAAGCCTGATAACTTTAGAACCCTCTCGAGTCTTTATTGATACTTGGCCGTTTCCACTTGTCCCATATACATACCGGTGTGCGCCCCACGGATCCAGGCCTCGAAACGCTTCATGGAATGCCGGGATTACGTGAAACGCGTCGAGTCCTTCGCGAGTTCTTCTTCTCTCCTAGCCTCGCGATAAACAGTCTTTGTTTCATCCGGGGGAAAGTTATCGGAGATGGCTTCGATATTTTGGTGACCATTGTGGTTCGACTGCGAGCAGTTGTTTCAATAGATATTCCAAAATTGAGAGGTTTTTCGCATATATCTGTCGTTTGCATATAATCGTACGCACATGGAAAGCGAAGGTTATTCCTCGAACGAAAAGCAATTTTTAACCCCTTTGTATTTACAGATGAAATGTGCTCAGACTTAATTTCGTTTATGCAACGTTTCAAACGAGATACGTACTTATTTAATTGGTATGTTTATGAATACGAATGAACGTTGTTTTACGTAACAAGAAGACTAAAGAGACAAATTCTTTCTGAAAGCGTAACGAATTTAACATCGTTGTACGCATATAACTACGTCGTATTTATCTCTAAATATTGAATGATAATGACGCGCGAGGATAACTTCTTCAAAGGGAAGATAAACGACATTACGTCACTAGATATCTGCATAAGTGGTCGAAGAAATAGATTAAAAATAGGAAAGATTAGAATGGAGAGTTCAACGTACCTGGCGACGCGAATCGCCGACCTAATTTCCTTCGCGGTACGGTAGGACCCGCAAAAACTCTGCTTTACGATTATTACGCGTTCCAGCGTCGGATCTCGATATAAATAGACGTTCGTTCCACATGCTCGAGAGAGCGCCGCTCTAAATCACGCTCTTCCGCGTGACGCGGCTAACCTCGACTCGCGTGCCTCGTTATCGTAATTCAACCATTTTGCAACGAACCCCGGATTGTCTCCGAAAGAAGGTTTATAGGTGAGCTTGCAGCTCTTTTTGCAAGAATCGGGTGGAAAATGCAAAATCCAACGATTTACTATAATTCTGTGGAAAACAAATTCTTCGACAACTCGTGAGACGTTCAATTTTAGTAAAACTGGTTAGGGGGTTGGTGAATTCAATTCCGATTCGAGATTTTAAGAGGTGGAAAAATGGTTTTCGGAATGGATGAATAAATTGAGCGTGGATAATTTGCTTTAATTGTAATCCTTTATATATCACACACGATAAAGGGTGGTAATTCAAGTCTCTCGGTGATAAATACACACGACATAAGAATATGTAATTCACGTAATTAACAGCAACATAACGATTTATTTATCGTTTCCCTTTCGTTCTTCTACCTGTAACAATCTTACATCAACTCATTACCAAACGCAACTCCACCCATTTCCCTTCTAACTCCATGTTTGATGTTTTCCATACTATTTAATACATTCAATTAAATCACGCGTGTATGTACAATGTAACGCATGAGTCTCTTTCGTTTACATTTATTACCACGTTATTTTTACTTTACGTCAAGACGTATCGGCTTGTACTTGACCGAAAAGACTCGAATTCGTTCCTCCGGCATTTCCATGGATTCGCAGCGAGCCATCGAAACATGTATATACCTGTCTACGAACACCCTAGGGACCGATACCTCCTGTCTTCATAAGACTGGAAAAGTTATGCCTACGTTTGCTTACCCTCGTGGCGAAGCGCTGTGATACGTTATTCCTTGGAACGACACGTGTTCGCCTTGTGATTCTATCGCGACGTCAAGAGGATGCATTCGGTCCTGTTCTCTTTGCAAATTGTGTATGCTGAAACTCAGGCGTGAACTATAAACTTCGTTGATATTCCGATATCAGCGACAGGAATATTTTGTATAATCATATAAGGCGTTAGAATGTCAATTTTCAAGAGCGGAGTTTCTAACGAAAGAACGAACTAAGTAGCGCGGTGTGATTTACATCGATAGATACGATTGTTCGATTGTGCGCACGCACGAGCAAGTAAAAGGAAGAAAGGGGATACGTTAAAGTCGTCACACGTTCTTTGGACATTAGACGAGCTAGACAGCAGGTAGATGCGCCTCGTTAAACGACCGATCTGCGTAGCGAATGCAAGTGGCATCGTGCCAATGAACGGCGTCTGGTAGCAGCCACGTGCGACCGATTCGTGGATCGGATCAAGCTGACACTTAATATGATCGATTGAATCGATTGGATCTTAATAAGATCGATGGAGATTTACGATCTTTTTCTTCGACTCTCTATCGTTGTTGTCTCCTTTAAACCAATGTAAAATATAACAAATATAAATGTATATATAATAAATAATAATAAACGCGAAATGCCAGATATCCCCTGTGGCAAAATAATTTGACAAATACTTACTATTAGTAAATTTACAAGCTACGAGTTACAGATTACGGGTTTGCAATTTCTCCAAGTAGGATTATCAGGTAGCTCCGAAAACAATGTTTTTCATTCTGAAAATGCACGATGCAGAAATATTTGCAAAGTGTCACCGCAAACAAATGTCGCAAATAAATGTACATTATTCGATAGCAACCTGCCCCGTGGTGGCGTCTCTATCGATAAAACCTAATCTCATAGAAATATTGATACAACGCAGGGACACTCGGTCTCCGTAATCTGTCGAGGTCTTCTTGTGCCGAGAAAGGAACGAGTGTCCTGTGATTCGGCGCCGAAAATCGAGGATTCGCATGAAATATTCGCCGGTTAGGTGGGCGCTTGGAAATTTCGAAGCGGCTGCACGCGCCTAAGAGGCTCGCGCGCCCCCTCGTATCACCCCCGTCGTTCCATTCCAGTTCCGAGCATCGAGTCGGTAATTTTATAACGTCGTAAACAAGACGCGGTCGTATTGAGTTACGTGTCAACTATCTTCCCCATCTTCTTTCTCTTTCTCTCTATTCCTTCTGCCGATCTATTCTTACGTCTGTTACGCGCGAATCGTCGATCCCCGAGAGCTTTTTTCGCCGATTTCCGCGAACAAATCGACCGAGTTTACTGCGCCCTTCGAACGTTTTATTCCATCTGTGATTCGACGGTTTAACAGGGCGCGGATTTCGAAGTTGGTCCGCCTTCTAGGTAATTTACAGACTGTTAATTTTGTATTTTAAGGGAGAGGGGGAAGCTTGACGCGATATGCCTCGAATTAATAGAGTGCGCATAGTATCTATGCAAATCTTTAAAGCAAA
Organism: Bombus confusus; assembly: GCA_014737475.1. NCBI lineage: Eukaryota > Metazoa > Arthropoda > Insecta > Hymenoptera > Apidae > Bombus > Bombus confusus. The sequence goes on along the minus strand of JACXIV010000018.1, from coordinate 899,297 downwards.
AATCTGTTTCATCTACGTACTAAGTAGGTGTACCTGTAACAGCTGCTATATTTTATTTTCTGTATTATTATCCCGCGCGTTGTCGCACGCTTAAATTTCCCATAAACGCATAAAAATTCATTATCTAGCGAATGAAAAATTTCTTCGGACTATAACGTTGTACCTTTAATTAGCTACATTGAAGAACGAACTCGCGTTCTCCGATCTTATGTCGTGCACTGGGTATCCAGTGCATTGACCCATGAATAAAAAATCATTATATTTTCCACACACATCGGGACAAACATGTTATTTCGCTCGCTACACTTACTGTTAAACTTACAAATTGAGGAGAACGCGATCCCCCCATTTTTTCCCCGTGGAATTTTTAATTGTTACACCGCAGGGCAATAAAATTCGCTATAACGTGGAATTAAACAGGAAATTAAAACGAGAAAATTACCATTTACCGGACCCTCGTTGGGGACTCGGCGAGATAGGAAACTCGGGCGGAATTATTCCGAATAGAGTCAGCTCGTAAAGGGGTAAATGAAGGAACGTACACGGCCATTCTAACTCGGAAGGCGAAGTTTATATCGCGAGCTACGTTTTACATACAATCCTTGAGGGAGAATAAAGGTCTCTCCGAATTACCAATTCCATCCAACGGACATCTCGCTCAAAACCAAATCCCATCAAGGCTTACTTTAGAAAATCCCGCGTTTTCATACCTTTGGTCATTCTAAATTCCTAGAAAATTTCTCGCTTTGGACTACGAAATTCGTTCGAAAATAGTCGCCACGTAGATGGATACGTTTCTTTTTAACGTTCGTAAGGTTTGTAATTTCGTAAGAAACGAAGACGCGTGGTTTTACTTTATCCGAGGGAGGAGGTTCAAGAGTTCGAAATTTATACAAAATTCCTAACCTTACACGTTCAAAGCGATTGCAGCAAATTCCTAATGCATATTTTTCAAGGCCACTGACATGCTATCTAACGGGTAAAGAAGAAGAGACGCGTAAGTATCGTTTACCTGGCAAGGGTTTCCTCGTCGTAAATTTCGATCGGCAACCTTAGCCCTCGCAATGCAGAGACGCTTCCTTCAATGTCTTTCGACGTTCCTTCGAAGAGAATAGTATCGATCTTTTATTAATGTTCGAGTATCTGGAAGACCTTGGAAAACAGCATCGACCAATCGTCAAAGGCAAAGTCTGCCCTATTTTGACTCGTTTCGTCGGGCATCGACGTCTGGTCGGATTAAGGCCGAATTAAGTTTGACTTAGGTCTGGGTTAAGGTCGTAGGAAACGCGTGCGCACGAGACCTCTCCTCTTCGGATGTCCCCTTTTTAGTCTCTTCGTATCCGCACATGTTTCAAATACACATCGGCGATCCCTCAATGCCTCCGAAATCGTATCGCCTTGTATTTGCAACGCAAATGTTGCTTTCGAGACGAAGGATGCCGAATAAGGTCCCGAACGTTCCACATCCAACGAGGCACCCTCCTTCGACAACTTCCCATCTTTAGAATCTTCCCTCAACAACGCCATAAATCGACCTGTATCGCGCTGGAAGAAGCAAGAAGGCCGCGACATCGTCTCGAAGAGGAGAATAATTTTGCTGGTCCACGCACGAAACGAAGACTGGAGCCGAAGTGCAACGAACGATGAATTTTTCTCGGCCGGCCACACCCTGGCTCGACCTCTAAGGGTTGAAAAACGAGCAGGATGCACGACGATGGATCGATGTCGGCGTTGTTGGCTCGAAAGGACCGGTCAGGTCCGCGATACAAACAAAGAGATAGGAATTTGCATGGAAAAACCAGCTACACGCCGGCGAGAGACAACGCTGGAAGATAGCGAAGTGAGAGGAGAAGAGCGTGGCAAGAAATTATAATAAGGGATCGATCGTCGGTCGATTTTTTCTGTTTTCGAAGCTGGCCGAGTATCTTCCATCTGCGAAACCAGTCGGCCATCGGGAATTCCACGCACGCTCTTCTCTTCGTTGTCCGCCAGCGAATCGTGTCTTTTCCCCTTTGCCTCGTCGTTTTGCCAGAGAGCAACACAGTCGCATAACCGGCCGTAATAAACACACCGACGTAATTATCCCGCCACAGGATAAGACTCCTGTAGCTGCGGCTCGTTCGGACACTCGGGACAGTTGCTTCGCAACGATAATTTCAGCCTTCCATTCGAGCAGAGTGTTTTATAAACTCTAGCGAGATAATGTACGAATGCTACGTACGTAGATATAATACGAGGAAACGAGTGAAATAGTTTACATAAATAATATCTCTTAGCTATCGGAATTAAAGTAACCGTGGAATAAGCGTGAAGCATTTGTAGAGATTTGTGCAGCAGGTAAATATTTGAAGATTTTTACCCGATGGGCTATTATAATGTTATTCGTAACGACAGATGCAAGCATTTTATAATGCAGATCTGTAACGCTTGTTTTGCTAAATTATTTAAATAATTCGATAGCGTCACTTGTGATACTAATAGTGCGTAGATTCGTATAGAACGTAATTTTGAAACTTTCACTTGTACAGTATTATTATATTAAACATTTCTAAGAAAATATATGTAGTCATTTTTTCTTTTTCTTTTTTTTTTTTTTTTTTCTAATACACAGCAGGTATAATTACGCAGGTATAATTACCAACGTACCGAAACAGCGGAAGAAAGCAGTTGGCGATGCTTAAACTCCTACGTAAATGTTATCTTGCATCGGAATTATTATTATCTGCGAGCTTCGCAGTAATAAAATTCACATTATCAAATCGTTCTGGATATTGTAATACTTTAATATTAATTTTCCGACATGATTGCATCGCGACCGACGATTAAAGTTAACGTAATACGTATGAAGAAGCAAGTAAACACAGGCGCTTTACCGATACGACGATAATATTTTTCTATCCGGCACGAGAAGCGTTCGCTCGCGGTGACGGCTACGCGCACGCTATAAATCAAGCCTAATGAAGCTTAATGCGAGGCGTTGGACGAACTATCAGGCTGAATCTATTCGGTTAACGGCTGAGATTTACGACCAGATTTAAGCGGCCAGATAAAGTGAAACGGGTTCTCGTGGCTGGAAGATTTAAACAGGGACGCGACTTTCCGGGGATAAAGGCGTACGAATTAGACGATTAGAAAGGAGACTCCGTGTATAACGCGATTACGGCAATTCCCAATTGAAACGTTAATATTCATGAAATTCTTTCGAGGAAAGTGCTTCTAGAAGAAGCACGATTATTTCGTCGCAAACGAATAAGAATGGAGAAGATTTACTCGTGATTTGAAGTATTTACGGAAACGATAGATTTCTTTTTTTAACTTTTTTACCCGTGTACTTGCACATTTATATCTGTTAATATAAACGGTGGCCGTAAGAGACAAAAGCTCGGTCAAATTATCTCAAATTCTTATATTAATAAATATTTATAAAAAATATCATTAAAATATAAAAATACTATTAAATAGTTAGAAAGGCGAAAGCGAGAATTACATGTGCAAGAATAATTTAAAAAATAGCGGTAAAACGGCGAAACGATCGTTTTGTTTCAAATGCTCTGAAACGTCGTAGAATCGGAAACTTGTAAAGTTTGTATAGCGTATAGGCGAAGAGCGATAAATTTCTTATTAACATACCGTGTATATTTTCGAAAAATACTGTAGAACAAAAGCGAGCAATCGATGAATTTTCCAAGGAAAGCGTAAGCTCCGCGTTTACAGCGCTAGAGGCATCTGTCGGTGAGAGAAGGAAGCTACAAGTTGCGGATACCCCCGCTAGAGCGCAGGCTCGTCCCTCTTCGTAATGGCTGCCGCCACGGTTGCCGCTATTGGTCGAGAGCGCGGCGGCCATCACGAATTTCGGGCATCAATTACATAACGAAAGTCATGATGGCCGACGCGGCTGGCCAATGACATCACGAGGGTGGCGCTCGGTGAAAATCGCCCGAAAAATGGCGTCTGTTCACCGCGCGGCACGTTTGTGGGGGAAAGTGATCGCCTGTTCGAGAATATGATGGGAAAACGGAAAATGGCCGAGCGGTCTGAACGAGAATCGACCAACTTCGTTAACTATTCGGAAAAGAGAAGAATTCTCGCTGAAGAATAAGTTACGTCCACGTTTGCCGTAATAGACAAAACGTTCGCCACAAATGTCTACGAAAATGTACCTATTATTCCCTCGAGAATCATCGGAAGATTAATCGGATATGCACTAGACAATTAGTAAATAACAATACGTAATACGTAAATAACTCGTATGTTGATACTTGAAATGACACGGTTACCATAGCGGTACCACGGTAGCCATGGGAAACGAGACGAAAACAAGAAAACCGATAAGTGTAAACAAAGCTGAGGAAGAATCGGCTCGTAAACGACGCAGTACTCGGTCGACCTCGAGCTTGGCCAAGAAACAGCCAACGCGAGAAGGGGCGAGCGGCCAGGAGGGACGCGTGTAAAAACTTTTATGATCGCGGTCAATAAAGTGACGTAACCGGAGTGTTGTACGAGCGGTCGTGTTGTGACGTCAGGGACCGGAAGTGGCGCGCGTAAATGCCACGCGCCTCGGTCCTGCCGCGACAGCAACCGTGCAGAGGCAGACGCGGAGCAGGCTTCCGCACGGGGTGGGTGGAGATTCGTGCGTCAACGAGGAGAACGAGGGACCGCCAGAGAGCGGTTAAGGGTGACCGTGGAGCGAAGAAGAACGCGGTAAAGAGAGTTGCTTCGGCGGAGAGACGGAGAAAATCGCCTGTCTCGCAGGACAAAGAGCGAAAGAGAAAGAACGTCGGAACGAGAGACAGATAGATAGATAGATAGAGAAACAGAGAGAGAGAGAGAGAGAGAGAAGAAGCGAGAGCTGGTTGATGGTTTACGACATTCCGTTGATGGCCGTAGTGGCGTAGTTGCGGCGTCGAGCCCATAAAAATGTAACGAGCCTGTAAACGTTCGTTTATATTGGCCTGCCTTTACACCCGTCCGGATTGGGATAGGTTACGGCACAGTTCTCTCCCGCTCCCGGCATCCGGTGTACCGTTCTGACGTCACGTAAGACGAACGTGAGACACACGGTGTACAAGCACGTCGCGCGCCGCGTCACGCGGTTACGCGATCCGTATTAGGCGAGTAGCGCGATGGCGAGCGACGACGAGGGACAGCGCAGCGCCTCTGTCTGCCTCGTTAAGCGTTATCACGACGGAGGAAGCAGCATTTGGCTGCTCGTCGACCAACGCGACCTTGACCTTCCAGCGAAACCTGAATGAAAGAAACGTCTCCCCTGGCGGCGTCGCGGATCGTAAACTGGCGGAAACGAGCGCGGTGAACGAGACCGGGGTCATTGTCGACCTCGTTAGCCGCATAACGCTGTCTGCCTGTCGTCTCTTTTCAAATTCTCGCCCTTGCACGTAGAAACGCGACACGTGCGCCAAGACGTAATATCTGCATGTTGGATGCGTCGAACGACCAACGCTTTCGTGCAACGTCTCGCAGGTGCATGAAATTCTAGGTAAATCTGTGCGTCGAAATTAGATAGATTTACGAACTTGTTTATACGTTACGCGCGTCTCGCAGCGTTCGTCGAAACGTCGCTGAGGATGATTTTCATCGCCGTGGTGTCTTATATTTACGCTGGATACGTGCGAAATGGACTTACTTACTTCGGTCTACGTACATGACGAACAGCGGCGTACGAATCTGTCGAAGTTACGAGATCGAACGTCTCGTAGAACGAGGATTCGCCGAGACGACGACGACGACGAAGAATTCTCGCCTCGAGAACACGTGGTCGACGAGGCTGGCCAGAAAAGCGACAGACGACAGGCGACCAAGCGGCAGCGTGTTTTACGATTGGTTGCGTAACGTTTTCCGGCGTAGCCGTCGGCGACCTTGACATCGATCCACTTCCATAGGTAAGACGGGCCGCGTGTGATTCACGCTACGGCGAGAAGCTGCGTTAGAGGTGTTCCGCGCCGCGGACCCGCGACCGCTCGTTTTACGAACGCTTAAAAGTTTATAGGTGGTAATAAACGGCGGCGTTTACCTTTATTTCGCCGCTTCTCGGTCGAGCAAACGACTCGTTTCCAAGGAGCCACGAGCATCGCGCCTTTCTTCTATCCTTCCGCGGACGCTGGTCTCTTCATTTACACGCAAACGATCGTACGATTATACGTTTCTACTGTTATACGCCGGATCAACTTGTCTTTGCGATAGATCTTTAGATATCGTTTGAATAACGAGCGCGGAGTAGCAGCAAACGAACAAAAGATCGTTAAACGCGTAATTAGCGGCGTACTGGTGTCGTCGACGAGATTGCCGATATATCTACAGAGGTGTGAAAATGATGGAGGATGCTTATAGCGTGGTATCGGAGACATCGGAACGTGAAACAGAATGCTTTCGTTTAATGGAGCTGATATAGTGTGACGTGAAGTTTATGTCATAACATGGAACGTAACACGAACGATGGTGCCAAGAAAAACATTCGGCTCGCTAATGTCAATACGTATAACATTATTCTCCAATGTTACTACGTGTCGTTTAATTGGTCCGACCAGTGTCACGAAGTATCTATAAATTCATTTTATTTCGTTTCGCCAATAACTTTACCCGACGTAACACGTTTATCGTATTTCATATGAAAATCTGTGTAACGTTCGCCAATTCCGATTGTCCGAAATTTACTTCGAGTAACGCGTCGTTCAATTGATTTAATCAGCGTCGCAAGTAGGTATAAATTCGCTTTACTTCGTTTCTCTGGTACCTTTACCTCGATTAACATAACCCGTTTATCATATTTCGTATTAAAATTCGCATAACGAACTTCGATCCCAATTACGATCGACCGGAATTTACTTCGGGTAGCGTGTCGTTCAATAAGTTCACGAGATCGCTAACCACCATAAAAAGTGCTTGACGCGACCTTAAATAAAATAAATAATAGCAATCAGTTAGTTGAAAATACCAGTTGCGAAGCGTAAATTCAGCTTTATTTCATTCCTCGATCGACTCTACCTAACGCAACACGTTTATCATATTGTATATTAAAATTCACATAATGTCAACGTCAATTTCGAAAGCTCGGAGTATCCGTATCCGAAAACTGTCGGTTCTTAGCGAGGCTGTGATTCGTTTAGTAAATAGCCGCGTCGATCAAGCCTAAACTGCGGCGTTTAAGGACGAGCACACGAGCTCGTTCGAGCAATCGAATCACCGTTGAACGACGTGAATTATTGCCGCAGTTGGAGCGGCGCAGCAAGAATGATCTACGACGATCGTAAAGTCGGCGATCGTAAATCGCCGCGGCGCATTCTAAAGCCGTCACGTAACGACAGTAATGACCGATCGAAAGTAGACCGATGCGATTCCCATTCAGGATTCGCTTGTAGCATCGCGACGGCACTAACGAAACAAGTAGCAGCTCCGATCAAATCGCTGATCTCATCGATGAATCACCATCTTAGGCCAAGCTTATTTTCCTTTTTGCATTCGTTAACTGGGCCATCACAGCCGTCGTCTGGCCACTGTCTATGTCTAAATGTTATTGCTCGTAAAAACGACCTACCGTGTAGCCGTTTGTTTTGCTCCAAGCTTGTTGAAGAGAATCGTACGTGTTTTGCCATTGACAAGGATTTTTGTTTGATTCGACTCAGCTGCGAATATTGCCTATATAGTTACGACATAGTTATGTACACATTTGCAATTTTCAAGGTTTGTGATAATGGCACATTAGCGTTGGCACGATCAAATTTAATATTAAACAAGAGCGCATCTTATATCGATGTGTATCATTTGTTAAAAAGGGAAGAAACATAGTGAAGCCTCGGCAAGAAGACGCTTTCATTCGTTGATTGTATATTCAGCAATGGACGAATTTGTTTATTCTCTGTTAAGTACATCGCATTAAGTAACATCCTATTGAAAGTTTGTATTAATTATGATTTTCTATTAGAATATGCAAATTTCCGTGCGATTATGTGTAACGATCTGCCGAAAGTAATTAATTCCGATCATAATCGAGAGGCATTTAAACGTCAGCTTAAAGATCGAGGAAATCCTTACGGCGTCTGAAACTCTCCACGCCAACTAAAACTAAAATTCCAACACAAACATTCTAACGACAGAAATTGTTCGCGCTCTCATTGCTCAAAGACACAGAGACAGATCTTTAAATACTTTCTTCGCTTCTTGCTTATCTTCGGACAATCTTTGAAGATTTTACGTAAACGTTCATGAAATTCCTGTATCTGTTTCGCAGCACGAAAGACAGGAAAAGGGACGGGAGAACGAGTCGTGACACAATGGTGACGCGAAATTTCCCATGGAATGACGGCTGGCCATGAATGAAGCCCGGATACGTAGGATCGTAGAAACGACAGTGAGCCGTGTGACCGAGGAAACGAGCGATTACGCAAGCTTTACGAGCAATCGCGAAATGGTATCTCCCAGAACAGTGAGACAGCCAGCAGACGATCAGACACGGGCCAACGCAATGACCTCGACACCCCGATAATGCTTGTCACGTGAGAATTCGCTGCGTATAACTCGTTGACGATCGTACACGATACTTCTACCGTAACGTTATTGGTCGATCGAAAAAACCAACCGCTGTATGTATAAGCATATATTATAGTAATTGTTTACGGTAACAATATGGAAAGGATACATATTCCAATCGATTGATGGCGGAGCAACTTTGTTACCGACTGGGTCGAAAACTGGTTTTTTGAACCTCGGTGGCATATTTTTTCACCGCGTGTACACTTCTCGCTTTTGCCTCCGAATAAACGTCTCTCGTCTTTGCCTCCCCAAAACATTCGTTAGACGGCCATTTTGGAATATCAAATACAGGAAGAAGGAATTTTTGCAAGGTCTCGTTATCTTTGCACACGCAGACGTCGAGAAACTTTAATGACGAGTAAATCCTCAAGGATGAGAGATACTTGCAGAAGATAAGATTAATAAACGTTTGCAATGTGTAAAACGAACAATGATAATGTAAATGAATAATGTCGACGTCTCTAGTTGTTGTACAGGAAATTCACTATACTCGATATCGGTATCCGATATCAATAAACTAGGTACATAGTATATACATATAAGTTAGGTACATAGATGCATCGAGCACACCCGCTGCATAATGTATTCTAATGTATTCGTCCTCAAGGTTGTTCGATCGTTCGAATAGCCGCTGGATCGTTTACACTCGACTGTTTTCAACCGATGAACTTTGTACGTTAGTGTCTGCAAAAAGGTTTCGACGAGTCGAAAGCCGAGCAACGAAGGGTTGCCGCAAATCGTCCAACGTATTATTCCTTAGAGAGAGATCAACAACCCGAAGGACGCGTCTGTGTATCGCGCCGATGAAAATAGCCAGAACTCGAAGGCTCGCGAACGTAGCAGGCGTACATGCAAATTCGAGTGCTGATAAGTCCGGAATGGAACTTGAAATGGAAGAGTTGGAGGAACAGAGGGGAAGAGATACTTTCGATCGAGTAGAGAAGTGCGTCGATAGAGATAGCGAGAAGCAAGAACCGGCAGCGTGATACCGCATTGCGTATAAAAGGGTTCCCTTTTCAAGGTGAGTCGATGATAAGACGACTGGTTTTCCCCACAGCCACTTTGTTTTCTAGAAGAATCAAATCGGGGTAGGTTGATGGAAAATTCTATACACGGAATGCATAAAAATTGTTCGATCTCCGACTGGTCGATCGGATAAAATACTTGAAAGAAAAGAGAACTGAGATCGATCGTCCCAATATCTAATTGGACTGGAAATTTTCGTACGTTAGCAGGTAAAGAATTCATCCATTAGGAAAATAACTTATATACACAGTACGTTTTGTAATCTAGAGAATTTAGTAAATTTGTTTCCACAATCTTTATGTCAATTTTGTAGCTCAATTTACGGACTGATGTGAAGAGCTTCTTGAAAAAGGATCTATATATCTAAGGAATATAATAATAATATAAACGTACAAATAAGTGTCTAGTGTATCTTCTAATCAAATAGCTAAATTGGTATGAAATGCTTCTTCATTTTGTATATATAAAAAGAACAAAGTCTTTAAAGAGCCATTTTAACTATAGATTCAAACTACAATTACAAATTCTCGAATTTGCTTAATTCAGTTTACTTCGATTTTATCTTATGAGTCATTTTTCCAGAGAGCTGCTCAATTATAACGCAAGTGAGATCAGGGGAGGCTCACGAAATTCTATTCTATTCTAGATCTTCTTACGAAGAAACATTGCATGGATTCTCCGTACCTAAACGATCTATAAAATTTTCCTATATCAACCTCGATTCTCAAAATTCACAATAATATATAATTGTTATTGTCAAGTTATTTTGATGTTCTATATGATATAGTTAACAGAGTTTACGGATACTATATTCACCTGGTAAAGCGCTATTTTTACAGTTCTTATTTTGTGTGGTGCTACGTAATCCATGTCTCGGTCCGCGATGTAATGCGACTCTGAAAACTGTTCTCGGCAAGATAACACGATATCGATAACGACAGTCGTTAGTTGCGATATCGTTGAATTTACGAGCCCTTTCGAACGGTCGTGTATGCTTCGGCCAGTTTTCGAGCCAAGAAGGGAATCGGAGTAAGAGGACGAGGGGTGAAACCGCGCGGAAGAGGACGCGCAAAGATTCTCGTCGAAGCGTCTACCTAATTGCGTCGTGTACGGTTCATTAGTCTACTCGAAGTTGGTGGACAGAGAGGAAAAGAGGAAAGCATCGATGAGAGGCGAAAGAGAGAGAAGAGGGAGAGACAGAGAGGGAGAGACAGAGAGAGCGAGAGAGTAGAGGGGAGAGGCGAACGTTTATTCGCGGAGCCAGCACGCTCGTTATCCGTTCGGTGCCTCGTAATATTTTGTGATTCCCTTGTCCCATCCTTCTCAGCTTCTCTTCCTCTCTTTTTCTCTCCCAAAGGTTCTCTGAAGCGAGCACCCTTAATTAGAAACTTTACTTTGCGCGTTTGAATGCATTACTCGCCGTAATATTGCACAATTTATGCCCCCAAGAGCTGTAACCATACGCGCTGCAACAGATATCTTTTGTGAAAAAAAGCCGCACACACTTGGCCACGATAGCCTGGTCGATATTAATTAAGCGTTAATCGAGCGTCTTTTTGGGATGTTGGGATCGAACCTTTTTAATAGGGCATGATTTAGTAATGGAGTGGAATATATATAGGTATTCATTCGGACGATAATCTACGTTCCGATTGATCTATATAGAGGTGTATACATATTTCCGATACTTTAGTAGAAAGTTAACACCTTTAGAGCCGTGATACGAAACGTAGAGAATGAGAAGAAATGGAAGAAATTTTCAGCAAGAAATTCAATCAGCTTCTTTTCTTTCTCTCTCGATTAAAATTCACACTCCACCATATCTTTTCATAACCCAAATAAAGAACACGAATTTCTATATGCGTAATGTTACCGAGACTTTGCTAAAACACGTGAAACTCTTATTCGATATTGATAAATTAAAGGAAAGAATCACACGACGGTGATAACATCGATGTCTATGCCAGGCTTACTGGATGACATCGTATTTTATTCGAGTGTCCATTACGGGGCCAGAATCTGCCATCGGACTTTCCTTCGATCCTTTCCTTCGTTCCACGCCGAAGTGGACAGACGTTTATTGGCCGGTTCGTTCTCCAGGGCCGGGTTCTCCATCGAAACGCCAAGACGTCGAACCGTGAATAACAATTTTACGCGAAGATTTGCCCCGAATGCACGCCACGTCGGATATTCCCTTGCCATCCGAGTTAAAAGCGTTCACGCGACTGGCCTTCGAGTCTGCGGATTTCGCCACGATTCGCAGGATAAGAATCAACTACTTTGATTTCGACCACTCCTACGACTCTTTTCGTTACGTATGCTAACGGCTTGAAGCTTGGAAAAAAAGAAACACGACTAACTGCTCGAGGAAAGATACTCGTTCCTTTCCCTCAACTAGATCGCCAGTTCGTTTGGAATAACGAGGCCTCGAAATACTGAAATGGCGCTGTGATTTTATTGGAAGACAGGAAATCCATTTACTCTCGACGCGCGAGCACGACGAGCTTCTACTTTTGTCAGGCAAATCACCAGGAAGCGAGGAATGTCGACGAGCGTCGTGACGAGAGAGTTACGTTCTACTCGTTTCGATCGTCGTCGAATCCTTCCTTCATTCGACGTGCTAATTGCTCTGGAGGACAGCTACGATTCGAATTCACGGTGGTGTGCAGTTTTATGTCGCACGGTAGACGTTTATTCGAGATACTGGTCGCTTTGGAACTTTTTCTTGTCGTTTAATATCCTTTGCTTGTGAAACTCTGCAGTCTTCCAAGGTACAGAGTTGGTTTTTTCTTTCTTATCGACCGAGTTAAACAGGTCATTTTCATAAATAAATTTAAGTATGCTAATCTTGAATATCATTGGCGATTCCATTTAGAGAAATGATACATTTCAAAATCACTATCATCCATAAATAAAGAAGTGTCGATGTAAATATATTCTTGCAATATCGAACACTCTGTGCCAGATGTGTCTCCATTACGCTTTTTCTTTATAATATATGCATCTTTTAATCAAGAAATGATACGAAACGACAGATTCTTAGAATGTATGGTAATTTATTCGAACAAAATTGTATCATAACATTGGTACTGAATATCGTAGCCCATAAAGCTAGCAGGTCTTATCAGCCTTGCAAAATGGATCCTATCGAAGGACCATTGTGTGTGCATCTAAGTACAAACCACACGAGTACCTATGTTTGTAGTTCGAATGGACCAAATGTATTTCCAGAGACCGACAAGCACGATGGCCTCTCAGGCAAATGTCCTTGTTTCACGACGGCCACAAATTATATTACTCCTAGAAATGTACAGCTTGGTCATTTCTGTGATACGATTATTTGGCGTCCTTCAAAAATTCGGTGTGGTACATGAAGATATATTTATTGCACAGTACTCTCAATTCTGATATTGATTTTTATAGTAATATCTCTTTATCGAGGCTTCAAACCAACATTGGTCCAAAAGCATTTCTTCTTTTCCCTTTTATAGAAATAGCTCTCTATGACACTTAGTCGATTATTTTTATAAATCAGAATCCTCTTACACAATTGAACTAACATTATTAATGAGATTTTACAAATCGTCTATACTAAGAAATTCTTTCAAGTAAAGATAACAGCTTGGTAAGGCTTGACAATAAAACAGATGAGAGTATACTTTCAGTTAAATTTTACAAAATTAGTTGAATATCATAATTAGTGTAATGCTATAAGTTTATAAAAAGTAGTCTATGACCTAGCAATCTATAATAACTATCTAAACTTTTTCAACTCACTAATACGATTATTCCTGTAATTGCTAAATCATCGTGCGAGTAGATCAAAGCCTCTTCCGAATACTAACGAATACTAACAATTACGTTGAACCTTGCGTCACATTGGTAGCTTTAAATCAAAATTGAAGAGTGATACGCAAAATACAGAATGCCAGCGGACATCCTATGCACCGTTCCTCCGCTGGTTTTCGGATCCCAGAGGGAAGTAGCCGCGTCGGTTTGCGCCCAGGCCCAGAGAGTCCGTGAACGCTCATAAATATTCCTTCGGAGTAAGACCCATAAAGAAACCGCTCGCGGGCCTCGGAAGGGTTGATTTTTTCTTCGGTCAGAAGCAAAAGAGGGGACGCAGAAGGAGAAAAAAAGTCAGTCTCGCTGTCCGAAGGAGGTAACCACTCTCTGAGGTAATAACCGAGGAAGGACAAAAGGCCTTACTGTTCGTTTATACGGCTGGTCACGGCAGGATTAAAAGGGTTGCAGCACTCACACGGATTCGCTTGGTGCACGCTTGAAATGCTCTTCACTCGTCTTCGGACCAAAAGAAAGAAAGAAATAGAGAGAAAAAGAGAGAATCGAGTAGAACAGTGGCGAGAAGTCTTTCAGCGGAATTGGAACGCGACGATCGAGAAACCGCCCCGTGAAATGAAATAGAGCTGGCTAAGAATCGAGGATGCGGGGTGAAAATAATTTTCTAAAGAAAGGAAGCTGGAACGAGTGGACCAATGTTGAGAGTGAAGCACCATCGGCTCGAGATCCTGGGCCAGATCGAGTTTCAAAGAGAGGAAAAAAAAAGAAATATCGAGAGGAAGGAAGAGCTTGGTTGGTTTCGCTCGGTGAATTCCAACGTTCGGCTTCTGTCTACTAATTAGCCTCAGACCGAGGCTTCTCGAGCTTCATCGGTCCCGAATGTATTTCCATTACGATCGCTTCAAGAATATCGTATAGATCCACTCTGAAGGTAAGAGGAATGGAAAGATCTAATTAAGTCTATCGATCGTGGTGACTGTAATTAAACCGTATGAATCCCTTGACGCGACCTCATTCGCTCGATCATTTTATCGTACTTTGGTATCTGTCATGTTGGCCTGACGTTATCTCTCCCATGCTCGATGTTTGACGAGCTCTCGGCCGTATTTCCCGCTTCACTTAGGGTTTAAATTGTGCAAGATTCTGTCGCTATCTTAAAATAATAGCGATATAATTATGTGTGGGCCTGACTGACTTTTCGATTGCTCATGATGACAATATAGGATGTCATGATATATGTAGATATAGATATACTTGAAACCTAGATCGTGTTGATCGGTATAATCGAAGTAATTATCGAAGTAAGAAAACAAATTAGATGTTTGCTATTTTGAGAAGCGAAAGAAACAACTGTTGAATAAATAATAATACATAATTGGGCTAGCAATAAACGCACGAGAGTCAACTAATCACTATTAAAGTATAAAACATGTATCACAGGAATTAAGATGAATGTTATATTAAAAAATACATAGAAGACTTTATCCGTACAATCTATAAAAAACCATCGAAATCTCCAAAAATACATGTTTGTAAGACCCTAAAATTTTTATGAGAAATTACGAACCAACGATTTCGATGATTCTGATAATTTTAAAGTTAAAACTACCGCATCTAATTAGTGATACGATATCGAACTATGTATCTTCTTCTCATATAGCGGAAACAATAATATCTAATAAGATATTTTTTCCTTTCGATTCGTATTGAGCCGCTGAAATTTTCAACAGCAAGTAGAACCTCATGGAGAAACGCAGTCAGAGGATTACGCGGTCACGCAGTAGATGATGTTAATCGCACGCGATGAGAAACGTTAACGACGGTTCGTTGCGTAAATATTCACGAAGCTTCGGAACAATTTCCTAGGCTGGCTAGGTGGTACCGCGATCGGGCGCCTAGACGATTGTGGAAGACGCTCGAAGGGCAAACGTGACCGGCTTCATTGACTTTACGACCACTAAAGCAAGTCTTTATAGTTCGCGCTGCGAGTGGCCTACAAAAGCCGCGCACGCTCGCACCACATTGTTTCATCGTATTCAGAGTTACGTTCTTAAATATGCGACATGCTGCTGCTGTGCGCCAGTCAACAGACACGTCGCTCCAATCATTTTCTATCTCTTGTTGATTTTTCTGAAGATTCAAAGTTGAGCGCGATTGTAATGAATTTGAGAAAGTTCGAACAGGAAGCGATTAGATGGTGTACTTTATTACCTCTTTTTTATCGATCTTCGATAAACTGCGAATGTTTATGTATTTATGAGAAAATCGAAGAAAGAGAAATGCACAAAATAATACGCAAAAATACGTAAAGTATCGAAAACATGGGTGAAATAAATGTCTGTCTTTCCATTTTCTAAATATTCATAGAAATATAAATTTGTACGTACATATGAATATCCGCGATTTAATCATAAATATACCAAAGTAAATAAAATTGCTGACTAAACTTTTCACGAAAAATGTAAATAAATATTCCGATTTTCGTTTATTATACCATGCATTTTTGTTTTAAACCAAAATCATATAGATTTATAGTTTTCTTTCTATAGACACAGATATCGACTATTCAGTAGTTACTGAAATTACTAGAAAATCATTCACAGATATTTTCATTATCAGAATCGTCCCTCGGCGTTTCATATGTGTCTATCTAATCTTTTGATTAAACCGACGGGAGGTCGTGGTAGAGAAATGACCGCACGAGTTGCATAGGATGTTACAATATTCGATGCAAACTTTTCGCCACAGGATTATATATATATCGCGACGTAATATTCGACTATCTTGACGGAAGTTACACCAGCGGCGCAGCGGGTCCCCTAAACAGCCAACTGCCGACTAAGCTGTGGGTATTCATCAAACTTTGGAACTTTGACGGACTTATGTTAAACCGTCCGACATCATAACACGAAATCCAGCCAAGTTGTTATCTGCAACTTGTACAGCGCTCTCAGAATTCGGGATTGCAGTCGAGAGATGGGAACAGGAATCTTCCTCGATTAGAAGGAAGCCATGCTGTTCAACCTCCTTCGCCTCCATAACGTCCATCCAGCTATCACGAATAACGTATATCAGCGACTCACGATCGTTCCATCTTTCATATTTATATTTTTAATTTGAAGACCCATAATCCTTCATATATCTTATTCACGATTTTCTAGATTTCCACTTTATGTCACTTTAACTAATTTTCTCTCAACTTTTAGATTCTTGAAATCACAAGTATTAGGATATCCACTGACATTTACATGTTTTTCACTGCTTCTGTTATTCTAATTGTTTTATTCTAAATCGAACGTTTCATTCGTAATATAACATTTTCTTATGAAGTAAAATATTAAATAGAGCGAACTTTGTTAACGTCTTCTGATGAATGCAGCGGGCAAGTATATATGTAACTATCCTAATATATATGGCTGACAGTGTACGAGTACGCATACACACTACTTACAGTTTCGTAATCGACCAACCACGAACACTCAATATAATGTAAACGTTCTATCTGCATGTGCCAAGGAAAGTACACTGCCTACAGCGGTGAGAGGATACTGTGCGAAGTTCGACTACGCTCTATGTGTCCAATCGGGTAAAAAGGATTCGTGGGAAGGATACAGAAACATGTCCTTCGGTTCCTCGGGTTAAAGAGTTAAAATAGGGCCCTCGGTTAAACTACCTTGCGTCGAGGTGTCCGAAAGAGCTATAAAACTATAAAAGTGGCTAGCCAGGAACGGAAGGGTTGAGAATAGCCAGGGTCACGCACCCCGTTTCGACCTGTGTTAATTCCATTTATCTCTGAATTGCATTTTAAAGCAAGTCCTTCAAGGATCCTGTGCCGGGATACGCTGGAAAAGTCAGTCAGTTGTTGAGCAACAAGAAGGAAGGGTGCACAGATATACGCGAAACACCATTGAAAATACCGAACGAAACACACGCGGCTCGTTTTCAAATTTCATCGTTTCTGTTCGATTGAGCAACTATAAACGGAAAGTAGGCTAGCGTAGCGGAAACTCGGGTGTTTTTAAACGAATTCCTCGGCGAGTCGATACCAAGAGGAAAAAAACGAGGGAAGAAGTTGGATTCGTTCGAAAGCAGAACGGTGCGAAATATTCCATTGGATCGTGGTCGTACTTTCTTTTCTCGCGCGGCGATAACGATAACTTCCACGCGGCTTGCTCACGTTGTCGAAAAACCGAGGCCTCTCGAGGCTACCGTCGATGGGATGGTTCGTTGGGATACGTGGGGTTTACACAAATCCCTCGATTCGATCGCTGACATCCGACCCTGTCCTGGAAATAGGACCGGACGATGGCGTCATACCCACAACGCTTCAAGATGGCGAACAGTTGCTTCAGACTCCATCTAATTATAGCCAACCTTTGAGCAAATTGCGTGGATCGTTCGATGCAGAAAATAGAGGAAGCAGCACATAAAGACATTTTCAATCTCGTGTTCTGTTTTTATAAGTGCAAGTGGATCGGACAATTGATTGTGATTTAAAAGAAGACACGGGGAAACTTATTCCGTGGGATGAAACACTGAAATAATTGAACGGCTGACTGAGTTTTCAAGTAAACCGGGAAGGAAAATTACCCGGGTCCGGCATTCTTGTTAACACGGGAATTCTTATTACGCGGAACCCCCGTGGTAACGAGATCCTCCACTTAGCGAATGCAGTCTCGCGCGATTTTACACTCGTCGCGCTTCAGAAAACCTTCGCTGTGTTAATGATGAACTCTCGGGCCAAAAATACCCCGCTCGAACTCGGACACACGGGAACTCGAAGGCGAATTCCACGAATTTTTTGAAAGAAATTGCCCCTCTTGCAATTAGCAGCACGGTGAATTTTCGTTCATGACTTATGCTAATTTCACCTTTCACGTTTACCTTTCTGTTACACGATGGAAATCACGAAAGTGGAACACCCCTGGTGAATTTAATATTTTTCTTTTTCGACTTGTATATAACCAACGCAAAACGTAGAAAAGAAAAAAATAAAGAAAAAAGGAGAAGAACGTTATATAAAAAAGTAAACTTGAAAGGAGTATCGTAAACAACGAATGGAGAATTTGAAGAAACAGCGGGAGATTCGAATGTTTAAATTTGAAAAAAATCGCCGGCATTAATCGATATGCAAGCGGAATTTTTTTCCACTTAAACAGCTTCTCTCTTATTTTCTCCCTCTAGAGATAACGCACGAATCACACGATTTTTAAACTGCATCGTCACTTATCTCCTGCTCGATACTTTTTAAAACGAAACAAACGTACGAGAATAACGAAATCGCCTGTTATTTATGCGCAAAATATCGCGAGCCATTGTATTTGCAAGTTAATTTCCGTGCGATTGCGGCAAAATGAAACATTTCGTCGGGACGCCGAATTTCGCAGTGAAATACATCTCGATCGTTGCTCCCTTAATCTCTCCGGCTATTTTTATAGTACCGACGGGAAACGAGGATATCGTGGACACGATGACAACACTCGAAAAGTTTCATCTCGCGAATTGGCCGTCGCACAGGCGTAACGCGTTGCAATCGACTCCGCAATGGAAAATTTATAAACCAAGGGTCGACGAGTTTTGACTGCGGAGGAATATTTTTATTTTTCTACTTTTTTCAGTTGAACAGACGACAAGTACGGCCACACTGGACCCTTGTGGAAACCACGTCGCACGACGTAATCCCTGGGGAGTTATGGGAAATGAATTATAGACATGGAAACTGACGCGAGAGGGGAGCGGAAGCATACAAAATGGAGCCCTGAAAGGAATGTCAACTCCATTTCTGCTTATATTTCCAACGATGTCTTTTTCTCAGTGTCGAAGAAAACTTTTCATATTATTCGATATTACTTTCTCGAAGAAAAACTTCGAGCTCGTGCAGTCGTGAGAGATAAGTTTGATTGGAAAGGAGGCAGACAGAAAATTTGAGGAGGTAGTAGATAAGTATATATTTCCTGCTTTTTTAATCAGCGAGTCTGTATTTTATCTTGCGATAAGTCTTCCAATATCTAAGTTGAAATTTGAGAGATCGTGGATTCCTGCGATTTCAGATTCTCTTTAGAACTGTTCCACGGCTCCTGTTTCACTTTTCATAGAAATGTTCAAATATTTTCCAAATAGCCCAGCGTGTCCGATATTGATCCGTACACGTATTTATTTTGTATATTTAAATCAAAATTCAAGGTACGCGTAAATGCTCATATCCTAATCGTGTACTTACGGGAAAGGCGTGTATGGTTTACTTTGATCTATATACTCGGAGTAGTTTTTGAATCAATAAAAAATCAATAAAAAATTAGCCATTGAGCAGAATAAGCTGGCAACTTCGATGGAGAATAATCGGTTTTGATAAAAATTCAACGCGGAGGAGAGCGAGAAAACACAGCGATCGAGTATCTATTTCCACGAAATCTAAACTGACCGTTATTTTTAACTATTACTTTTGAAATTTTAAATTCCTCCAGTATGAATTGAACACAACCGTTAACCTAATCATCAAAATTCTAACACTCTCCCATATCGAATTCCTTGCCAGATTTACCTAACCATATGAATAACTTCCACCGTTATAAGCTTTTCATTATTTTTCACTCTTCTCAGTCGACATTCCTTAACAGATCAAAGTAATTCCCGCCCGGAGGATGGCTACTTAAGACTACAGATCGTGGAAAAGGTGAATCGAACGAGCAACTAACCGGGTTGTCACTTCGATCCGATGGTTTGGCTGGAAACAGTCTCGGATGGGGCGAACCGTTCTACACGATGGACTCTCGCATACTCTTGAAGGACAGGTACTACGGAGAGGTAGACCAGTTACCAGCGGAACTGGCGCACCGGCTAATTAGGACTTGATTGGCACTCATCCCCGCCACTGCCGCGCCAGAACACAGCCGTTAGAAACCATCAACCTATTTTCTCTTCGCTCACCCTTCGTATTCCCTCCATTCTTCGTGCGACTCGTCTCTCTTCCTCTCTTCTTCTTCTTGCCTCTTTTCGCCTCCCCCTGTAACTGGCCTCCCATCACGAAGCGGCCATCGGCGCGGTGTAGCTCGCTCCGGTCTCGTGTATAATTGTATAATTTACTCGGCAATTTGGCCCACGGTTAATTTGTATAATTTCCCCGTGGCCGTGTACGTAAATTCGACGAACCCCCTTTGTAGGTTGGCGCACCGCGCCGCATTCGAATACCGTGGCCAGTAACGGGGGAGGCTGTTTCCACCCGGGCCGCTCCCGGGGGATTATTTCGTGAGATATTTCATCGTTGACCGGGCCACAAGCCGTTTCTTTCCTCTCCCGTTTGATCGTTTTATTGGCCGACGCTTAGCTACTCGACGTGCTGCGTTTGACCATCGGGTTCAACGACTCCGGATGATTTCATTCGCACAATGAAGAAGCTTCTTTCATTTTGATTTTGGTTACTTTGATTGATTATATCGATTAGTTGTAAGAGAGAAGCTACATGCTCGTAGTTTGGAAAGAAAGTTTCAGCACAGTCTCGAGTTCTTCTTGCTCTTCCCACGGATTTCCGACGGGGCCAATTTCATTGAAATTCGCGAACAGACTCGTGCCCGATGGAATCTTATAAGGCTAAGACGAACCTACATCTCTCCGCGAAAAAAGAAATTTCGGTGAGCTACGGTTCTCCGTTCCTGATACGTGGAACTTTATCGAGCAGAAATGTTTCGATTTGCCTAACCGTTGGTACGTGAAAATATACATCGTAATTTGAAATTTTTAATTTAATTTAAGAAAACGAATAAATTTTGACGAATATATATGCATACTTTTAGGATGTGACACATCGAGTGACCTATTGGAAATTCCTGCACCTGACCAAATGAGAGCGAGGTGCACAGATTTTCAAATCGAATTTTGCCGGGAGTTCAAATTGGCTGCAGATGCAAGGAATTGGCAAGGAGCATTACGAAATTTTGTTTCCGTGTTAGAGAATCTAGCCAATATTTATATATTATATATTTATATATTTTTCATATTGAATAATAATATTACCTTGTTACGTGAAATTATTGGATGAACAAAATTAGCTCAACTATGTTTTATTATTGGTATTAAATAAAGGTTATCTTAATAATAAATCTTAGTAATAGACATAATAATATCTCTACTCGTCAGGTAATTTCAATTAAAAACTCGAGGTATGCGTGTAACCTTCGCAATAAAAACAGTGATTTGCAACCATCACGTGAACAATGTTAATCGCATCACTGGATTTTGTGACAATCATTTAAACGAATGGGATGACAAAGAATAGATTTTATAGTTCTTTACTATGACGATGTTAGGCGAATAAAATTTAGACCGCAAGATATTTAATCCAGAAAGGACCAAGCAATAGTTTATCATAATGTTACGAATACTTTAATCTTTTTAAGCTTTATAAAATTCTAGTTTCTGTGTGCGAATTCTCGGAATTCTCTTTCACAACTATATAAACAGAATTGAATAAAATGATTTAACAAAATTTCAAATGAAACGTTACGTTAACAGAGTACACGAAATCTTCTCAAAAAACAAATCCAAGTTACATTTCCCAAGAGCCCAATGATTCAAGTTCTAAATGAGCTACCTAAAAATGTCTAGGCTTGATGTTTTCGCGTGCTGGCTCGTTTTCCAAAGTCTCCTTTTCCGTCATCGATCCTCTCATAAAGACCAGATTGTCGTATCGACCCATGTCACGTCGAAGCCGAAGGCAAGAATATCCGACGAGAACACATCTTGCTTCCTCTCCATCATTTGCTCGTTTCTCGGTTCGATCTCTATTCCTCTGTCGGATATTCACGCCGCGTACCAGGAAAATATGGAACGTGACAGAAAGGGCGAGATTTACGGTGGCACGCCACCATGAACGACGTTTAACGCCGTATAGCGGTCGCGACCACTACAGATTTCTCTTATCTGGCGCAGCTAGTCGTTCCTCCGACCGTGTATATAGACGAACAGCCTATCTGCTAGTGCATACGAAAGTACACCTGCTTGAGTGAGTTCAAAAAATAAATAATATATGTACACGGCTCAATTTACTCGCGAGGAACATGTTTTCTTTAAGGATGCAGAAAAATCTTTGGAACACTTTAATTCCATCGAGTTATGCACTCGCGCCTTTTTCAACGTGTAAATATCAAAGTATTTACCGTCTACTTATGTACTCATATTTGGATTCGTATAGTTTCACTTATCAAAGTAACGAGAGGATATTGTATAAACTTGCAAATCCTCTGTAATCTTTAAATCGATCCACGATGATTGTCAGTTCGAATGGTAATTAAAAAAAGAAAAGGAGACAGATTCGTCACGGAGATCAAGTTCCTGGCGGCTATATCCTTGGTCTGACGGTAATATTCGTTCCGCATTAAGGTCTCTTGTCGCGGAATCCATTTCGCTTTAATGCAACTTGCGTATAGATACCATAGACGTTGGAAAACTGGATGGCTGTCTCTTTCTCTTCGTCTTCATCCGCTTCCCAGCAGTGTCTCTATCACGAGGACATTAAAACTTTTCTCATCTTCTCCTAATCTTGAAAAATGGTCTCTTTCGGAGGTCGAAGAGGAAGAAAGTAAGTAAGTATGTATATGTATACATATCTATATCCAGACTGACATCGTGGTAGCGCAACCGCCAAGAGACAGAGACTCGAACGAGATACCTATGTAATTATTCACTGGGGAGTTCGCCTCGTTCCGCGTTATTCTCGTTGCACAATTCCACCCCTCGAAATCACTGCGCCGTTTTCATTTCGGATTCGTCCAGCTTTCCAGCCAGCGCTTGAAATATTTACCTGCCAATCTAAATTCAGATTGATGCAAAGCTGTCGCTCGAACGAGTTTTAGAAAAATGCGGCATGTATTCATGAGCAATCACTGCCAGATTCGTTTACCAAACGAAGGTAAAATGTCACATGTCCTGCGGAGCGAACAATGTCCGTCCTCGTGGTTGAGTTTCTTCTCGATGAAATTCGAAGCGGTCCGTGGAAATCCTTGCGCGCTGGCGTAACGAAGAAACGTACAGAAGCAGGAAGAAAAGAATGGGAAAGACAGAGAGGTAGAGAAGAGCGTATTATTCGAGCGACGAGAGGGATCCATCGAGTGCAGATAGAATGCCTTCCCTGGGCTGAACGTGAGGAAACTTCGTAGGGCGGTCTGATGATGGAAGGACGGCCGACGAGGGGCATCCGGGCGGAAGAACCAGCATCGAGCAAAAGAATAGACGGGATGCATTTTCCTGAATAGGAGGTTCGGGGGGAATCCACGCTGGTGGATGGCGTGCACACACGTGGTCGAGCAACGAACAGGAGGCTGGGTTAGAGCAGCGGTTGGTATTGAGCCGGTGCGCGCGCACTCTGCCTCCTTTTCAACCCCGAAACCTCACGGGGGCGACCATCGTCTCGATCTCGAGGCACACGGCCGTCCGCCCCATTGCGTCGCTTATGCATTTCGCGTGCGTTCGATCGCCTGCTTCAAGGTCGTTCGCCGTGTAAAGAATGGAATTCAGACGCACCTCGAATCGACGTATAGGCGAGAACTTGATAGCCAACGTCGTATCTCCTTTTTATTCTTAATATCGTAACGTTATTCGTAATATGTATCTATCAGTCGGGATAGATACGCACCGACCGAAAGTTTAGTAGCTACTGATTCGTATTAAAAAGGGATACGTGTATGGATTTCCACGAGAGCAATTTTCTCTGTTGCTGTAACGAGAGGGTAGCCAAGGACGGAGTATCGGTATTCTTCAGGGCACGTCGTTCGTTTATTGCGATCTCCATTTTTATGTGGATCTTCCGCTTCATAAGCGGAATCTCGTTGGCGAAACGGCTTTCTACCCTACGAAATATTAATGTCGTTTCAGAAGACTGTAGTCACATTCACCTATGTCTCTATTTCCCGATGCCCCGCTATATTTTCGTTAGCTTTTATATTCCGCCCTTTCGTCCAGTGTTCGTTGTCGAATTTCCACTGGAAATATATCTGCCTACCGTTGGAGTACAACGTCGACACGTGTCTCGGGTGCAAAGGGTTTAAAAACGCGTATAAAACAAGCGAGGTCGGCGTTGACGGAAGGCAATTTAAGAAAAAAAAAAGAAGAAAAAAAAAAGACGGTGGAAAGAAGGAAAAAAGGGGTTCAGGCGAGTCGAAGGTCTCCGGCAAAAGGGTTAGACAAGAGAGGCATACTTTTATAACCCTTTCCACGGCACGCTGTGCCGTTGGAAACAGCAATGCAACGACTATTGTTTACCTGATGCTCACCTTGACAATAAAACACCGTCGAAAGGGTTCAGCCTGAACACGCGAGGTATAATAAACGAATTTAACCGGACCACAACACGAAGGCTGACCAGGAAGGACGTTTTTTTTAGATGAAAAAAAATAACCGTCCTTTCAAACGAGCAACGAAAGGGGTACGATGACCATTTTACTGTTATCTGCCTGACGAATCACGATGGACGGCAAAGCCATCGAAACGACAGGTGAAGGCTTCGCAGACAGTCTTTGCTCAAGGTCTTGAGACGCGACTACGCGAAAATCTCTATCCGTGCTCGTTCAAAGTGACATATTACGTATCAAGGTTCCACGATAACGTGCTTGGTCGATATTTTTTGGCTGCGTCGCCCTTCCGTTCGAGGTACGTTTGATACTCTTATGAAATTTGCGTATACACAGGTGCCCTTATTTTCCAGTGAAGCGTAATTTTATCAGGTTCTACGTATTTCATTCTCATAATACGAAATTTCTTTAATCGCGTGAAAGTACTATTATTAAATAAAATATTGAATGATACGAAATTTAATGTATTTTGACCAGACTAATTAATATGTATGTAAATACTGCAAGAAATACAATAGTGTGCAAATGCTTTTTGCAATTACTGTATACGTTCTTTCTAGTGCTACGAATCAGAAAACTCAAAAGAGAAGATAAAACAGATACGTTGATAGCTAGGCTGTATCCTAATAAGTAAAAAATTCGAATCTTTTTCTCGTATCTGCTTATTTCCAATCTTGTCTGTCGAGGAATATCTGTCGAAACGTTCATTATAGCGGAAAAGCAACGAGATATTTTCCCAAAAACGGGAAACCACCTTACTATGGATGTTTACGATACCGCGAGCACTTGAAACTCTAAAACAGAGACCATGCCTGCTAGTTATCTAACCACCATTAGTCTCCTTACGTCACGCTACGTCCGACAGCGCGATCTCGAAGCTGCTGGCTGTTGCCGTACTCGTAGGTAAATTACACGTAGCCATTGCAGCTGTGCTACGTTACACGGTCTCTAATGTTCAGAATATAATGCAGAGTTTATTATAACGTGGCTTGTACAAGCTACACCGCACGCGGCAGCCTATCTAGGGACTAGGGAAACTTGTTATCGCCATGGATATTCAAAGTTGCACGTCCGTGCGGAGAACACGGGACACGAGGAGCCTCGTAAATTGCAATTCCACGCGTGGGCAGCCATTGACGCGGATCACGCCGGGGAAATTTGTAAATTCCCTTTGTTACGGCGCTCGTCCAACGATAAGTTCCTCGGGCTATTTTACTTTGTTTCCACTTGGACGTCCGCACCGACGGAGTGTTCGGACGTTCGACAAGTTTCATCAAGAAGTGGGTGTTACTGCCGATTGCTTTTGGTCTTTTGTAAATTTTCTTTTAGTTCCTTTAGTTCCGACGGAACTTTATTTCATGAGTTAAATAGACGCTTGAGAATTGTTTTGAAGAGCTGCAATGTTGCAACGTTAAAGTGGAAGTTAGGTGTTGGAGTGTATAAATAGAGGCACAAAATGGAAGATTGTAATTTATATTCCTCGAGACGGAATCAGCGTAGAAGCCGAGGTTTGTCCGTATTCTATTAAATCCCAAAAATATTTCTAGAATTCAAAATCTCCAGAACATCGACGAAAAAGTGCAAAAAGCCAGACGTATCTTCCAGCGTCTTAACAAACGTGAATTAATAACGTGAATTAATAACGTGTCGGAAACTTGCGGCAGAAACATTCTATAATATCTCTTGCTCCGTTTCCCTAAAAATACCCGAAGCGACGATTACGCGACTTCTCGAATTCGCGCGGAGCACACGTGCCCTTTTAAGCGCGCGGAAATAGCAAGAAAGTTTTCACCAGCGACGTAAGTCGCCAACTTTTCATAACTCGGTTGACGAAAGAACAGCGAAAAATTTTCAGAGTTTCCTGCCTGTTCTCGTAGAATTTAGGGCGAGGGTGACGGTAGTGAGAAAAGACGCGATGATTCGCGCACACGAGTACGTACGTCAGCGTGACACAGGGTGAAACGGAAGCATTAAAGGACATTCTACCATTCAGGATGAAACAGGAGAGAAAAGCAAAGGTGAGAGAAAGGTATGGCGTCGAGTGTGACTCGGTACGATGGGGTGAGACAACAAAAGTTCAATTCCGAGGAACGACGGAGAAAAATCTTTCCCGTGATTGCATTTTCTCTTCTCCGGCTGTGTCACCCGTGTCTGTAATCCGCTCTCCTCTACACGGAAATCGCCTCGGCCCTTTCTGTGGAAGATATTGGAACTCGATCGTGATGAGATTGATATAAATATTTAAAAAGAACTGCTCCTGTTCCTATTTCTTATATGCGGGAATCAGTGAATATACTAATACAGTTATGTGATGAAAAGAACAAATTTCCCTCTCTCTTCTAAATTCAATTTGCACATGTATTTCGAAAGTGTCACAACTCAAATTTTGTTAGGAAGACGACAAGTTATTTAGAAGATTACAAAAAATTATTCATAGGTACCGAACACAGAAACAGCAAAAGGAATAGTCTCCAAGAAACGACAGTCAAATATTATTTTCGTAATTTTCCATTCTTAGCTCTTGCAATGTCTCCTTGACGGTTTTGATCTTCTTCTCACACAGAATTGAGTTATTTTAAGCCGTAACATTTTTTAGCGAATTTTCCCTGCCAAAAGAAAACTAAATATCTATTTCGTTGTGCCTATATCAACGTCAGGATATAGAGCACGTTCTACGAATTTTTTAAAACGGTGAGAAATACCGGTTGAGACAAAGGGGATAGAATAAGCGGGATTCGGCTAAAATCCAGCGAGAGGCAGCGTTGTTATTTGCGTACGGCGTGGTTGGAACAATATTTCTCCAGTATCGAGCTATAAAGGGGCGCGTGTAGAGAGATCGTGAGGAACGACGCAGAAACGAGATTCCATCGACCTACGAGAATACCTTGGAAAATAATTTGACAGCTGTGTACGTTCGCCGATAACACGGCGTTTTCTCAGTTTTCCGTTCTAGACAGGAAGCATAGCATCGGCCGGAATTCTCAGCTCCTGGATTTTCGGCTGCAATTCGCGTCTCGACAGCTCCGCCCGAGAGTTACGGCGGCTAAGAATTCTATACGCGCGACGGCAAGGAGTCTCGAAGAACGTATCATCCGCGCGGTATTCTGACTCGATACTGTTAGGGAAAAAAAAAAAAACCGAAAGAGGTTGTTCGACGAACTGAGAGGATTCAACTGGATTTTGAATGCTGCTTCGTGTATTATCCCGAGGAACAATTTTCTCGTTTTTCCCTTCGTGGGTTTCGACCTCGATTTCCTTCGTGTCGAGTATAACTGGAATCCGACGGTAAATCTCTGGACGCTGTAAGCTCCGTTGCTCTTTGAATGCCATCGCTTTTTGTCGATAGAAGATCGAAAAGTAAGTTGGAAAATTGCTAGGAAATTTCCGAGAACGAAATAGAAAACAGTTATCAAGTAGGTATGTTAATTTTGCGTTTTATGCAAGGTTTAAAAAGGGAAGATATTATGAAGTGGAAAAGTATAATATTCCGTAAAAAAAAATTACGTTACGTGACGGTAGATATTACGGTAAGCTCTTGCCTTGTTTCAAAAAGTGGACGAATTTTTATTTTTCCGCTGGTTTCTTTTTACTTCTACCTCCATTTTATTAACCTCCGTCATCCGTCGGACACTGCTCACTGCCGAGTGCAATAACTTTCCTTCAACATTTCCCCCTATCAACCCTTCTAATTACCTTTTCTTTACACAACCTGAATCGCCTATCGAGATGAAACAGCTCGATGTAAAAAAAATTCAATTTGGAAAAGTAGCGTCTAAAGTCTCGAGCTCGTATCACGCGAAAAACAAAAGAAGAGAAGAATCTCTGAACGCTGTCTTCAAAATTCCTCCGACAAGATTCTTCCGGGATGCAAAATCGTTTAGTATTCGTGGAATGTGTTCGCGTTCCCAAGTCTCGTAGCTCAAAAGTTTCTGTTAGCCGAGATAACCTTGCAGCAGTCCGCCGGCAGGTGTTCTCCGATCCGACGCCGAAAGAAATTCACCACTTTTGGCAGATTTCAAAATCTTCTGGATTAAGAATGCAAATGGCGCGGTTCGGAGGCGACTGCCATCTTTAGCAAGAAAAAAAGGACGCAGGTGCACGTGGTGGGGTGAGGAAAGAGAGGGGCGAGTCGACGTGGAATTTTCTATATTTCGGGCTGATGTCTGAAATCCGGTTCCCAGGGCGAATATAGGATATGCGTAGCGCATAGCTGATGCGCGGCGCACAGCTGCGAGGATTATATTTCTCGTCGAGCAAATTTTTCTTCGAGGGAGTCGCGTAATCGGACGTATATAACGAAGTAAAGTTGCCGCGACATCTGCGACACCGGTAGCAAAATCTTTTCCTCCGCTGGCTTCCGGTTAGTTGCCTTCGTCGCTGGAAATTAATTAAAAGCGATTCCCTTGCGACAAGTTTGACCTCTTTCTATCGAATTTTCTTCCAGAAATACACAGTTGCTCGAGGTAGCATTTCGAGCTCAGCATTTATTTTTAGGAAAGATTGGATTGTGCAAGGAGGTGCAAGAAATTCAGCGATCAGTTAATTCGTCCGTGTTAACTAACAGATTATCGATGCTTCGTAGACTCGTGCTGGGAAATGTTTTCTCAAAATTCCAGAAGTTTTCACGCACAATTCATTTCATCGCTTACTTTAAGGACAATTTCATAAATACGAAACTCGTGTCCGGAAATTCGACGTGAATCAGAGAACGAAATGGCAAGTTGTCGATAGCGTTTGGGCCAAATAGCTAGATTCGTTTAGATATTACATTGAAAGTTGGACGTCTCTGTTGAAAGTAACCGACGATTAATCTGTAAGGTTCTTTTAGGATTTCTTGTTCTAAGAACATTAGAAAACAAATTCTCAGCCAAAGTCATTAGTAGAGGCGTAAATTCAAGCAATCACTGCTTCATCCATCTACCACTTGGTTCTTCGATGCACGTCCTTCGAGTTCTATTGCTCGTTTTTAAGTACAAATCCGTAGACACGCATTCTTCATGACTAAAACCGCGCGAAGTACGCAACGAGACTGCGAATGAAACTGTGACTCGCGTCGAGTACGTTCGGAACGAGTAATTTACGTTGGGCGCGGAATAATAATTTCTTCTTTGTCGTGGGGCGCCGCTTTCGTCTAATTACGCATATTCTACCGGCGAACCGGCACGAAAAGTACATCGACACGTAGAAGTTCTTAAAACGAGCGAAATGCAAAACACCGTTGCAACAAATTGGCGGCAGACGCGCGTTTCATCGTAGACTTAAAAATCTCTGTTCGAGCGAGTTACAATTTGCGTTAATACGACCGAACAGCTTCGCGGCTTTGTCTCCGCTTCAGTTGAACGGCTATTTATAAATAGGATTACACTGCCCATCGTAGCAAGAGTAACGCATCCATAAATAATGTGCAAGCAAGTTATCTCTTTAACCGAGTACATGTAATCAGGGAACGTTAATTAGCGATTCTGCCTCAAGATTGTACGAATCACTCTACGAAGAGAAAAAAACAACTTCGGAACTAAATGATTTTAGTATTCAGATCATTATACCATAAACGTATCTTAGCCTTGTTCCATCGTCTAATTAGTAACAACGTAGGAAAAAATGTAAATTGCAGGCTTCTTACGATTTCCAAGAACAACACGCCTGGTGTTTGAAAACTAGAGGATTCAACTTTAGAATTATTCTGTATATTTAAAAAGTTATTCAATCGGGGTTCATCTTTTATTGTGGATCCTTTTCTAACAGCGAAATTGTCTTGAAAAATGTTTTAAACGATACTCTTCTCTTTTTTCTTCGTTTTTATTATTTTTTATGTTACTAGTGTTTATGCCGGACGGCACGTAGATGACCCCACTGGACGTTAGGGTAATTGCATTCAGGTTTCGGGAGACTGAAAGGATACAGCGGTCGCCGAGCAGCGCAATAAAGGCGGTCGAAACTAATAACGGGTTGAATTAGGGGTAAGCTATGCGGGCTATTTCGTACCAAAGGAATTCTTTTCACCGCCAGGATAGCGTACAGTTTTCTTTTTAACAAGAATTTGCCCTCGCCCACATGATCTTTTTGACCGAGCTTTGCCAGAAGCCAGGTACGAAGTTAATTTTCTTTAACGTGCCTGGTCACAGGTATTTTTTCCTTCTATCATTTTTTTCTTATCGTTCATTCTTTTTTTTTTCTAAGAGCAAGAAAACAGAAAATGGTGATTAAGAAAGGGTTTGTTTACAGGCCGTTTCAAATCTGCAAGTTGGATGTTCTTAGGTATTAGAAGACATACTTACACACACCTATCTTGGGAGAAAGATTTATAGATACGTTCAAAACAGACTAAATTATATTTATATAATCCTATTTATCCTATAATCCTATTATTATATTAATATAATCCTATTTATACCTATTAGAGTTATTTAGTCTGACAGCTTTCAATATTTACCAGGAAGTACTGAAATTAGCGTGCGTGCTGAACGAAACGGAATGTCTTTGAATTAATTAGACATTAGTAGGTGTATATTCTATTCGATTAAAATCTAATAATTAACGACCCTTCATTGCAATTTCAAATGACTGGGCCGATCGATAGCAAATCACTCAGACTCGCAATAATTAAACTAACGGTGACACCCTTTAATACCCATTTCAAAAAGAACTTCACCACGACGATGTTACAACTTTAATCCCGTGAGAAAGAACCTTTGAAAAGAGTAGCTACGCGTTACGCAAAGCTGTGACGTGAAAATTCCTCGATGATTCCTTCGTTACCTAACGATGGTTGAATAATTTCATTGAAAGGAGACACAAGGAGAAGAGAAGGTCCAGCTTGGTTTCAAGTTCCAAGGCAACACGATACCTGTTTTTTACATAGCTGAGATTAATTAACTGGGATTATTAACTGGGAGAAATCTATTCGATCGTGAGACGTTGGTGCGATTCGAGTATAGCAATAAAGTACGTAATCAGCCTGCGTGATAAGGCGGAGAGATTTGGTTCGACGATTTCCACTAGTGGACAAGTTTTTTCAGCTCACATAGCACGTTCGTACAGACAAGGTCGTTAAACGCGGGCCAGGCATGCGTTAAACCTAAAATCAAAGCTGACCCAGACGAATGCAACTACCCTGAGCCGTGTTTGCGAATCGCCAGAGGTGAAAGCAGTCCTATTTCGAGCCGTTTATAAATACTCGACGTGGACCGGTTACAGTTAGAGGACTGAGGGACCAGAGGAACACGAAAAATTCGATGGAAGTTACGAAGGCGGATAAAACGAGTCGAGAGGAGGATTGCACTCTCGACGCCATGTCCGATCGCCATGTCCTCGATCACGGAGCACGCGATTCGAGCTGCGGCTGGACCACTCGGCTCCCAGGCATCGACTGATTTGTGTCGCCATCTAGCGGCCAAGCGGCCAACTTCGTAGCCGAGCCTCTGTCACACGAGGCCAAGCGCTTCTATATAAAGCCGCTGCAATTCTGCCGCGGATCGATCCGGCAATCTTTTTCGGGAGAGACTTACCAGCGAGCACGCCCGAGGAATACTTTTCCCTTCCATTTTTGACCCTTTCGCTCTGATATATCGTGGGAACTTTACTGCGACCGTCGGAGCAAACCAGCTCCGACTGGATCGATGGAATTTTTTCGCGGAAACCGGGGATTCCTTACTTGAAGAATCGAGGTCGGATAATACGAAGGGACGAACGGGAATTTTTGCTAGGGGATGATTTAAATGGCTGGGATAGGAAAATTGGAAGAATTTCGAATCCATGATATGGAGGTAGAATTACGAAGGGCAGAAGTCTTACGTTTCTGGTGTATTGCAAGGCAATATTTGATCCAATAATAGAGCTAAATGGTAGAGTTGATAAGCGTTTCAGATCGTTGGTTATGTTTATTCTCTGACGAGAGATTCTAGAGATCATTTGCGAAGGATCTCGCGACAAGGGTTTCTTGGAATTAAATTTTCTTGGAATTATAAAATCTGATAGCCATCCAGCGCAAAAAACGCAGGAATGATATTATTAGTTTGGAAGATACCTCTAGTAAAATAATTTCAGAGAATAAATTAAAAATCCTATTCGCAGCTGGCTCTTACATGGGAATTCAAAATTTTCCCAATCTTTCTCTGAAGCCACTATGCTAAGGTCTAGTTGGATCTCATTACCGCTCAACGTTGGAATTTCCACTAAAAAAATTCGCTAGCATCGATATTAATACCGTTTAAGGTGATGCAATCTCCGAGGAAGACCGCAGCACACAGCCTCGTTCCTTCAACCCCGTTGGAATTATTCCAAGTTCATTAGGAAAATCTGGTCGATATTTGGTCAACCCATTGATATGCGCATATCCTTTCATCGTTTGACGCGCTATGGCTTCTTATTAATTTACGTATTTTTTTAACCGTCATTCTTTCTAATTTCTTCCTCTTCGCAGATAATGAATCTTAAAGCGAGAACTGGTTGTACGAGATCATAGAAAAGGTCTGTTGAAAAATTTCCAAAAAAGATTGTACATTTCTCAATAATAATATATTTACGTATATTAACATAGTATGCAGTAGGAATTGTTATTATTAAATGATTAGTTATCAAGCCAGTGGGTTAATGGAAACTATCGCCGCGTCGCTCAACGACGAGGAGGAGAGACAGCATAGTTTCTCGATCGTCGTTCGTGCGTCTGAAACCTGAATTTTGGGACGACGATTTCGTGTAACATGGACACTGGGGATCGATACTGACGTACTTCCCCAACACCTCTCGGGTCGCAGTAGTGGGATCGTAAGGGTTGGGCAGGGGTTGTCGGGGCGCGACCGACTGGTCTCGACTGGTTGACCCGTCTCGCCACGTCTCGACCCACTTCACCCTGATTCCGAGTCTCCTACCCTCCGGCTGGCCGTCACCACCCCTTTCGTTCCGTCACCACCACCCCGCAAAGCCTTCTTGAAAATTGACTAGAGAGCCTGTCCAAAGATGGCGCCACGTGCTCCGGCCGGCAAAAGCTTTCCGGTAGCTAATCAATAAAAGGACCTAGCCAGGACGTGAATGGCCATGTAGGGCTTTCAAGATTTTCGTACACGCACGCTTGCCTCGTGGTTTGAATTTGTTTTTTGACACGACTCCGTGTTATTTTTATTGTGAGTCAAGATCGTTTGAACGGTGCCAGTGATTATCTGTTATGAGTCCCGAAGTTTATAGAACGAGCTTTTGATTTTGGTTTTGGAATTTGTCTACTCTTCCTGGCTTCGGTTTACGCAAAAAGATATGGAATTAAAAATAATACGGTGTTTCCGTGGTTTCATCTCAAAACGATTTAGGTTTCAGTGAAAAATCTTTTTTAGAAAACACATAATAAGATAAAGTTGTTTAAACTTGAGCGTTGCAGTTACTACTAGATTGAAACGATGAATCAAAATAGTTAATCACGAATGAGAAGTCGTTGCAGGTACTTGCCAAGATCTTTTAGATTTTTGATAAATCAAAAAAACGATAGGATGAATCTACGTTGGCAACGCGGCATTGATAGAATCCAATTTGTGAAGTGAATCCAATTTCCTGCCTTTCCGCAGGCCGATAGCTTCATCTCACACACGGGGGGAAGAGTTGCTAATCTCCTCATTGCTCCGTTCGACGCTCCGTTCGAATACTAATAAAATCGCTCAGGCCCGAAACAGTTTACGATTTCTTAAACCGAGCGTTTGGACGCGACCATCGAAAAATCTTAATCGCGAGCCACATAAAGAATTATAAGACGCCGCTCCCGACTGGAATAGCCGCGGTATAAAGGATTAGTTGCGTTGGAAATTGATCTGCCGCGCGTTATGAACAAGTCTTTTTATGAACTGCCCGACAGCACCGATCCTTCGATAAAGCTTTGCGATTAACCGGTCCGGGGTAGTGTAATAATAAACGCAGTCGCGTCGTCGCGTGGTTGTTCAACCAGCCCGCGATCAGAAGAAATAAAGAGACGGAGGAGAGT
Organism: Bombus confusus; assembly: GCA_014737475.1. Taxonomy (NCBI): domain Eukaryota; kingdom Metazoa; phylum Arthropoda; class Insecta; order Hymenoptera; family Apidae; genus Bombus; species Bombus confusus. Next base: position 864,620 of record JACXIV010000018.1, on the reverse strand, counting down.
AGAAGGAGGGTCCAGAGCAAAAACGAAAACGGAATAAAAGGTGATGCTGTATCCAATTAACGTTTCGTGTGTTGTCCAATCGGCAGCAGGGATTTAAACGACGATTCATTGCAATTAATTCATCGGAACAGGTTTGCAGGATCGATCTAATTAGAATTCTCAGCCCGCTGAACGGAATTTCGCGATGTTCGATGCAAAATCAATCGCGTGCAGTATCATAGACCCTTATTCGGTTATCGTAACTATATCGTTTTATAAACATTTCGTCGTGGTAGCCGTTGATAAGCAAACCGACGGACATTTTGGATCTCTCCCTTCCCAAATTCTGTTCTTTTTTTAGGTTGAGAAGGCTGCTGGTAATTTGAATTTTAAATTTGAAAAGCATATACATATCCTACATAGTGGTCTTAAAACCTATCGATTTCGTGGAATGTTTTGTTAATGAGCGATCATTAGGTAACAATTCGACAACGAATAGTAACAATAAATGAAGAAAGACAAGCATCGGCCGATTCTAAGCTATACCGTTAAGACCGTGTTTTTTAGAGTATAACAGAGACGTGTAGCATTCGTACTGTAGATGCTACAGACGTTAAAGGAAGAAAGCCAATGCTGAAGTATACAGGAAGGGACAAAACTAGCGGGAATAGCGAACGAGGGGCAGGGGAAATTGTTTGAAAAGCTGGTCGAGTCGGAGTAGGGATGAGCTCTGCCGGTGCACGAGTTTCACTGGGTGGAGATAGCAGAAGGTTACCAGAGTTAACTGAAATGCTGATATTCTCCATCTTTTCCGTGCACTTCCCTTCGCAAGAATATAAAATATCCTGTCTAATAAGATGAACCGGATGAAAATTCCAATTATTACGTTCTAGATATTTCCTTATATTATGTAGAATAATCTAGGCAAATATTTTCTGAAAAAAGCACTCAACGCTGTATTAACGAAGTTTCGGCTTGTCGAACGTTTTTGAGGAGATTATATAACGTTATGTAACAACTACAAATTCGATAAAACATATGTAAAAAAAAAAAACGAAATATTAAAAATAGAATGTCTTCAATAGTAGGATACATGTATTATAAAACAAAAGGACTAATTTCAGCGACTAATTTTTTAGCCTTTTCCGTGTTCAATCGAGGGAACAGAAAGAATGAGCAATAAATTCGAAAAGAATTCCTAACAAACTAGCCGGAGAAAGTGACCGCGTAAAATCGGTTCACTGAGTGACGACAGACGTTTGAACGTTCCTTAAAAAAAAAAAAAAAAAAAAGTGTCTCGAGGGAATCCTCTTCACGACCGAAACAGCGACTCGAGAAACGTAGATAAGAAACAATTTCCTGCCATCGTCGATACGCGATCCTTTCGACTTCCCCACGCTTCTATTTCCATCAAATCGCTCCACTAAACAGCTCTGGTTTCTTTCTTTTCCTTCGACACCTCCTTGTCAATCATTCGGGCGTCTCGATAAGAGCTTTTCAGAGAAAAAAGGAATGCTTGTTCTCTATGGTCATTGGTGCTCCACTGTAACTTTTGACGATTTTTCTTTTAAGTACGTTCTTAATCTCTCGAGGAGTTTTAACCTTTTAATTTCCTCTCGATTATTCCTCCAATTATATTCTCATATAGTTCCAAAGAATACAAGAACGACAAAGACTAACAAGAGGAACGAACGAAATAAACGCGGATAAACGAGGTGTAGCAAGTGAACCAGAGGTGTTAGCCAAAGGTGATTGGATGGTAGTAAGGGATAAACTCATTCCAAAGTAACTGAAAAACCATTCCTCTCCCGCTCGCCGGAAGTAATTCCATCTCTGACCAATCTTGGTACACGACCTACGCACTGAAGCAATCCGCTGGTTTTCCATTTTGTTTACTATGTATTCTCCGTGTCTCGCCACGAAACGACCCGTCCGTCTATCTCTCTCAGAAGTTGCAGTCAGTTCGACATTTTCGTTTTACCGTTTCCCTCCTTCTCCCTCTTGCGCGTGTGTCTGTGTACCATCTTTGTCTATCCGAGAGAGCAGACTCCCTCCTCGTCGATCGTCCGTTTTGGCCGGGCTCGTGGTTGCTGTTCAACCAGCGGAAGCCAGCTAGACAGCTCGGAAGTTCGGCTCTCCTCGTTCCACCTTGTCAGAAAGCTGTCGACGCGACAAGGATGCGCGGTCTGGGATAGCCAATCAGAGCAAGGCTGTTCTCCTGGCCGCCGATCAATGCGAAACCCCTCTGTACCGACGTGCACAGGGTGTATCCGTGCTCTTTGTCGGGAGAGAAACCCAGCCCAACCTCTGGCTCCTCCGGCCAGCGGAAGCGGCGCTCCTACAATTTCGACACGCTGCCCGATGCATCCACCATGTCACTTTGTATTGTCGTCCGACCACGTCGTGCTGGGCAAATTCTTTTTACCTTTTTCCACAAACGGCATCCTCCTTTTCTTTTTCTCTTCGTTTCTTTTTCCCTGACGATCCTCGCGATCGCGATACGTCGGTGTATCCGCCTGCTCGTGTGAGCGGATCTCAGCCTCGGCTGTATACACCCTTTTCGTTCCCCGTTCTTTCTTGTTGACTTACGTGATAGGAACGTCGATGCGATTCTTGACTTGGAAACGTTTCCAAGTACATCGAGGAATGCATCGAGAGCTGCGCTGAATTTTGTGTTCCTTGCTCTCTGTTCGACGGGAAGTCTTCGCCTTAGTAAGAAGTGTAAATTTCTAAATGGACGAGGAATAACTTTCGCGTCGGAAAATAAGTGGATTTCGACGATCGAAGGGGATTGGAATGATCGCAGTAAAGGTCTGGTATCTTACCTAATATGGACATCGTGTACTTACAATGATCATCAAAGGCAAATGACGATTCTTCACGGCAATTTTCGAGTTACATCTTTAACCTGGGCATCGTTCGGAAGTCGAAGAATATCGTGGCGTCGTGAACGACCAGTTCGTAAAACAAGGGGACCAAAGATTACAGGAAACCATCGCGCCGGTTCATTCGTCATGTTCGAAAATTCCGCAGTCCTTTACCGTGGCTCCATCAAATTTTATTCCGGGTAATACGCAGCGGCAGCGTCGTTCGGAATACGTGACCTTTCCAGGCAACTCTGTATCCATCTAAATTGGATATCGGACCGAGTTGTTATCGGCGTGAGTCGACTGTGTTATGCTATAGAATGCATCGAGCGGGACAGCGCGCGGTCGGCACGGATATTCGATGTGCTTCCTAAACAAACGTATCCATAACGCTGAAAGCTGAAACGGTATAACCGCTTCCGCTTTCAGCTTAATTAAACGAAGAGTTCCGAAAGTGGCCGCGCTCTCATTCCGAACCTTGCCAAATAGACCGAAGCGGATCCCGCGAGTTCCACACCAGCGCAGATAATGAAATTCGCTGTTTCTTCGCGTTTTCTATATCTCTGCCCTTTCCTTCTCCCTCCATGATTATTATACGAGACATTTTTTTTTATTCCTTCTTTTCCATGTTTCGTCGAGTTCTAGCGATCGGTCGCGAACCGATTCCGTCGGACGATTATTTCTATACCTACCGTAAAGCAATTTCTGAAAAGCTATTTCGCGAAGAATATTTTCAGCGCGATGGTTCGTACAGATATCCGATTCTCTCTGCCTCGCACCAGCGATGACCTAGCTATATAGAAAGTCGGCGTTTCACCAGCCCCCTGGACCGGTCTTTTATGCAGCATGCACCTCTACCTTGACGTGCCTGGTCTTGCAACTTCCTGACCTATCTGTTCCACGGAGATAGCCTCCTTCCTTCCTCTCGATTGTTCCTCGATGAGACTGTTCCTAAAGTAGCCGAACGTCTTCGTGCTACGCCTGATAACCAACTCCATTAATTCCAACAGGGCTCTTCCTCTTGTTCTCTCCGCTTCTCTCTCGTTATATAACGTTTTCATGCTTCTTGAGATGCGCAGTTTTATTTGCATTTGCAATTTTCGAGATTGAACCGTCTTGGAAAGTTTCGAAACTCGTGGCGGATATCATGCTTGGACTTTCGGACGGTGTTCTTGTTATTTGCAACTCGAATACATTTTGTTGTTCGTGGGAGGACAGCGTGATTTAAAGTCGAGGCGAGGAAAAAGTTCATCGGAGATATCAAGGAGAAATGTTATCACGTGGAAAAAAATAATGGATTTCCAAAAAGAGAGCTTCGTTTCGAATTCCTTTGGCGTTTAAACGATTGGTTTAACACGCCGTGTTTTACGTTTCAGTGCAAGGCTTCGCATTAAATTGAAAAACTCTGGCAAAAGTTTGCCAAAAATGAGATACGTTTTCGCGAATTTACGCCAAATATGATTGTGGATATCTAGCTTCGTATACACAATAAAATAGTTATCACCTATCTACTTTACCTGATTAATATAAATTTGCAAACTTACCCATTGGATGCTGAGCCGTCGAATCTTCGTTTCCAACAACCTTATCACGTTCCACATCTGAAACATAACACAAAGAAACAAAACGTTAACGTTTAAACTTTCAAGTCTAAAATAAATCTCAATGTTTATTTCAATTTTATTAATAGAAATCTTTTTCAAAATAGACGGTACACCAATATAATCTTGTACGTATTATATTCTTGTTAAAAGAAAGAAGAGGTCAAATTTTTATCGCGTAAGATTTAAGCAAGATGCCTATTCATTCGACAAAAATAAGGACCAGAAAAAGCGAATTCCCGCGACATGGCGGTAACCATAGGAACAAGTTGAACAAGACGCGCATCTTTTCTATAAGAATAAACTGAATTCTATCACGATCCTTCTCCGTATTATCTGGAATCTCCGCTCGTCAACAAAATATTTACGATCGTCATCAAGGAGATTTCCATCATTCGTACAATTATTTGAAGTCATTGAGCGACGTTCTTCGACCATCATTGACACCTGCTTTTTCTATAAACAATTTTTTCTATATTGCAAATAGATAGATCTTGCACATACACACGATAAAATTGGATGCGTGTATGCCACAATACGAGTATATTTCAATCCGACTCCTTTTAGGTGCGAAAACTGGAAAATTCAGCAAGCTTTATCCAATCTCCAATTTCTATTTTGAAATCTAGTTGAAACGTTTGTTAAGTGCGTCATTAATGGAAACTTACGAAGTTCGATGCGCCGGAAGCTCACCCTCATGCGGTCGAACAAACGAATGTTAATCATCGGTCGATCGACACAAACGAAAAGTATTATTTACTTGGATACGCGGGAAATCGGCGCGGGGAAAAGCAACTGGGTCGAATACTAAGCATCGATCAATGCTGGCCAACTCGATACATCACGATATCGCATAGGCCACACGAAGCACGATGCGCACGCGTACATCAGCCCGTTCATTACTCTGATTCAGCATGGCGACTTTGCCACTTTTTCTATCCCTACTCTGTTCGCCGCCAACTGTCACCAAACTGTGTTACACCCACCCACTCAGCCGCGCCATACACACCATGAATATTTAGTACGCGTGCCGGTTGTTGCATGGGCGACGCACCCTTTCGTTAACCTTGGAATCCTGATTCGTCCGGCGGCGAGCTTCCCGGAGATGATATCGAGGAAGAATTTCGATTTCCTGTGAAACGGTCGCACAGCGGTGTTCAAATTTTCATGAAGGAAAACTGCACCGGGTAAGAGTGAAAATTACGACCTGCGATGCAACGTTGCATAAAGGTAGCGCAGAAATTTTGCTAGAAATTTAGTACGTATTTTTATCGTACGTAAAATTATCTATTTTTCAGCTATATTTAGAAACGAAAGATAATTGGAGTTAAGTAACGATATAATATATCTTTTACGTTGCTTGCGATTATGCGAGATGCGACAGCTTGTTTCCTAATTAGATACCAAACGAGATATGATAAATATTAGTACGAGGTTCGGTTAATAGCACGGACATGCTAATAGAACTAATCTTATGAATGACGGAAGATGCAGCAATAAAATGCTATAGATACAGTAAATTGTATCCCTCGCTGTAACGATACTACGTAACCAGAAACTTTTAAACTAATCTCGCGTTAGATGCTACCTACGACTGGGAAAGCTTGGCAACTTGGAGAAATAATCCCTACGGGCTGTAAGTTCATGGGAGAAAGTGCGTAACGCAACCCTGTGCAATTTAACATTCATAAGCGGCATAAAATATGTGTATTAACAAGCAGTCGAGCAAACTCTGGCGCAATTTGGCTCGCGATAAAAAAGAAATACGCACGCCCACGCCAGGAAACGGGGCATTAAGAAAACAGAGAAACGAGCAACGACGAGACAGCGTGTCAGCTCGTTAAGGCGGCCATCGCGTCAACAGGGAACACGAGTCGATCGTTTTCGACCAATTTCGTCCCGATGCAATGAAAAAAGCGAATAGCGCCGCTAACAAGTTCATTTAGAACATGAATCAAATCGAGATTTTACATTTTCTATTTATTCGAGTCGAACTGTGGAAAGGTGCGGGTAGGCAGTCTCGTCGAGGCAGTATAAATTAGAACGAACCGTGACACGCTACACGTCGAGTGATTCATACGCGTCCTGTGTCATTAACTTTCTCGCGCGGCTAATAGAAAAGACCGTTTCCATCGATCGGTTTCGAATCGAGTCGATTTTCGTCGCGTTGTAGTATCCGAAGGTATACGATCGAAAGAACTTTAAGAAGGTTACAATATATCGTTATAACGTCGAAACTGTAATATATTATATCGCAAAAATTCATTGGTCATCTATTGATCAAAGACATATATATGTAGGTATTATTGAAAGTAAAAGTTAATAAAGACAAATCGTTTCGCACATGTAGATATTATAGCAATAAATACAATAATGACCAAGAGGCTAGGAATCCGAGTGAGACAAATTAACTTGTCTTCTCCGGTTGGCAGATTGAAAAAAAACGTGTTTCTATTTGGAAGTCCATAAAAATCGATCGGTAACGATATCCAGCCGTTTTGTTATGGCGCGACTCGCGAGAAAATGGATTAATTTCCAACGCGTCCTCAGCGAGACGAGTGGCCGCGAGAGGTAACTCGATACCGAGATTAATTTATTTTCAGTCGGTAGTTCTATTTCGTTTCGATTGGTTCGATATTCCGGCAGAAGGCCAGCGTCGAACGGTTGGAGAATGGCGGATCACTTTGATATGCAGGTCGGCTAAACAGCCAGCGTATTTAGCCGCGCAGACGTACCGAACATAGTAACACATATATCGGCAATTCTTTTACCTCTTTGGCCGTTTCGCTTTATGCACCCTGCGAAAGTGCACGAGCCGCTTTACTGCTCGAGAAGTTCCCGCCGGGTCGGCGGTGAAACGGCCAGGGCAAGGGAGGCGAGCATCAGAGAACAGCAACCACTAGAATCCGCCCCGTGCAACGGCCACGGCCGCAATATCTAAGCAGGAAATTTCCGTGCGAGCCAGGAAACGTAGCCAGAAGTGTACGCGAATCCGGCGAATGTAAAATAGATGTAAATGCGCAGCCGGAGAGATGGACTGCAGAAGCTGCATATTTAAATGCGGATAAAAAGCTCCTAATCTCGAACGGGGACGTCTTTGCCCGAGGTAATACTTCTTCTGTAAAATTTGTTGCAATTTCCCAGCTGCCAATGGCGACACGCATCGGCCAACAAGAAAAATATCACAGGACGAAATAAAAAAAGTACCAAGAGTTGATAGGAGCTAGGGTTGAGAGTTTTCAGAGAGTACTAGGTACTCGGTTACTAAGCTTATAATATACGGACAGGCTGAACTGCGACTCCCACCCCGTGGATTTTAATAAGGTGGAAACAGGGCCCTTCGAGAAAGCTGAAGTTTAAGTTCATCCGTAACCTGGCGTCAACGACGAAACGACCTGAACTTTGACTTATTAAAAATATTCTCGCATCCCTGCCATCCGTTCTCGTTAATTCCGTTTTCCACCGCTTGCCGGTTGCTTTAAAAAAACATTTCCCGTCATCGCTACAGAATCACGTAGTCCGACCAACCCATCCCTATAAAAACCAGCCCGAAAATGTATACGCTGTGTGCATACACGTTCGTGTGCCGACATAGATCTGCCGGTTTCTGCCGAGTATCTGGTATCCACTATCTATGGAAGAAGTCGGTGGATGGATACAGGCTCAGAGATGGATGTTGTTTTCTCGCGTTCGCTTTACGAGAAACGCGTTCCGGTTTTTTCGTTAGGTTCGAGCTGTAATAGAGGAAGATGGGTTTCCAGTGTTTACAGGTTGAGCCACGAGCCCCAAGATCCTCGTTGCTTCGACCGAGAAACAGTCATAGGTAAGATGTATCATCCGAGCAGGTCAATTGCCTTCCAAAACCCCACCTCCGGCCACTCTTCATCGGCAACCCACCCTTAAACCGACTATCCGGGCCAAGAGAGCCAAATGTCGGCGTTGGTGGGGGAATAGCAATGGACCGAGTGCAGGGTCGAGTAAAAGTACAGAAATGCTAGCTAAGGCAGCCATCGTTCGACCACACCAGGTGCCGCCATGTTTATTTTCGGGCTGTTGCTTCCCCTACCTGTATTTCTCTACCTTCATAGAGGTATATCCTAACTAGGTATCGTTCTTCGATGCTTTGATCCGCGTTTCCTGTTTCTTCCTTTTTTTTTTCATTGATATCTGTCGTTCACCTACGTGGAAGGTGTTATAGATTATCTTTACCTTTTTATTTTTCTTCCTTTCGTTTAAAACGAGACGTTAAAAATATAGCTACCCGTTCCTGATCTAAAGTTTGCAACGCTCGTGATAACCAGACTCTATCCCCTTTTAATTAATCGTTTTAATTATCAGCTCTTATCAATGTCGGTGCGGAAACGTATAATACATAAGAATCGTGCACGGCGCGGCGGTTTTGCTCTTTTCGTGGAATAATGAAAAAAATTTGCTGCATCTGCACGCATTCAACAACTTACCTACGTGCGACTCACGGATGTAACGATGCTATCGGCCGACTTGGGAAAAAAATGTTACAGCGGTACATGTTTCCTTAGGACTTTTTACCTTGAAACCGGCACCAATATTCATCCACAAATTAACGTGCATGTGGTGAAAAAGCGTAACGTCAAAGTGCGAGATCATTAACCGCTGCAATATAATAAAAAAAGTTGCTGGAAAGAAATAAAACTTTCTATTCTATATATTACTATATAACGAACTATATACTGTATGACTAAAAGAAAAAGAGGGGAAAACAGGGATCCCTATTTCTATATAAAGGGTCAAGGTTTGCTCGGAAAATCTGACGGAAACTTGGCCAAGATAAATTGTTGGAAGGGACGCGTAATTACGTGGGGGACTTTCATAATTTGGCATCGAGTTGCAGCGTGTATTTCCTTCGGTGTTTTTCGCGCGCCATCAAAGTAACAACCGCGGTCAGTAGTTCGACACATTTTCTGCTAACTTTCCTACATACCGTGCATTTCCAACGACGACGAATTTTCCACGCGTGACAACGAGCGCGTTATTCGTGCCGGGTGCACACACTTTCGCAAAGTGCAAGACGAAACGACTGCACCTTGGCGCATGCTTCGAGCCTGCATTTCGTACAACCAATAGGTACATACATACACGGTGTTACGACAATCACGAGTCATCTAGTCCTTCAAAATAAGCAGTCAAATAATCAGTGAGATATCCTTGTTGAAGAAAGAGGAATAATTTCATGCTTATAGTTTCTGCACCTTCATAGAAGTTATTTTAAGGTGCGTTGAAATTTACCACTGGAAAACAGTGGAACGAATGAGCTGAGATTTGAACGCTAGTTAAAATTTTGAGGTTTGAGGATCTTTACGTGGTTTTGAGAGAGAAAAGATGAGAACAGCTTTTCAAAAACAGTAGAAATATTCATGGCTTGGGAACAAGGTTAAATAATCCAAATATTTACACAAGTTTTCTTGCTGCTTGTACGGGTAATATAATATCATCCGTTATAAGAGGATCATTTAACTTCTAACTTCGAATCCTTTGTATTTACAAACTAAATAAAAATTTCGCATATATTAATTGAATTACTTTGCTAGAAAATGCACTCGACATCTATTTGTAGGATTTTACGATAGGCCTATGGATCCTTCTTTCAAGAAGTAATCTAATTCCAATTTTTATTTTGTCATCTTCTGTTTCAGTTAGAATCTTCAATCCAAGGAAGAGTCAAAAAACAAGATGGGACACCTTGTATATTGTAGCTCGAAATAGTATTTCACAGGTGTGGGTTTGCAACAACTGCATGAAAGTAAATTGGTGTAATCAACTGGATGTGTGTAGCAAACCGCGCGCGCAGCAATCTCACGCAATATTGCGCATGCAAAATTTATAAATTCGAAATTCAACGTAGCGATTCGCGTGATGCTGTCGGAGTGACACGTATCTATGCGCCTATGTACAAAAGCATCGATAAGAGAGAATTCACCGGTGCTATATCGATCCACGGCCCGGTGAGCGTCGCGTTTTCTACCTTTAATCTCGTTGCGACTATTTATCATCCTGAAATTACTCTGCTGCTGTTCTTCGTTACACTGCGTTCCACACAATCGCCGCGTTTCGCGCCTCGTATTCTTTTTTTCGTCAACCACGTTTTGTCGATTTTACGAGCTGACACTATACGCCCATCCGCGAACAGACCAATTTCTGTGCATATACAGTTGCATTCAGGACCAAACGTTTGCATAGCGTCGGTCGTTAAATTTGGAAAATTTATTGCAGTTTCACGAAATATTGTTTGATCCAATAATTTTAACGTAAATTGTTTCTCAAAAAGCAGATTGACTTCCATCTATTATTTTAACTCCTTTACAAGCGAATGTTCTTTTAAATTATCGATCGTAAGAATACATTTTTCCGATCTCTTTCCAAACGAACTTAACGCGCTGAAATTAAGGTCAATTTTACTGAAAATAAATACATTCGTCGTATAAAGTACAATGTTTATACACAGCATCGAGTGTGAAACATATTCTTTGAAAGTCAAGAAAGAAGCTTTCTATCGTTCCACTTATTTAAATCTTTCAAAATTTTTTAAAACGATGTTCCTGTAGAACGTATGTCCAGCTGGCCAATTTAAGACATCGTGCAGTTTCTGTTTGATAGGAGCCCGACCAAACGCAGAATTCTTAATGAGAGTGAGTAAATGTCATTTATCCTTTAATTGCAAAGAAATACTTTTATTCTCGGATCGAAGAGACGCAGGTAGCCGTGCGCTTCAAATGAAATCTCCGCGGGATAATTTAGCGCGCGCCACCACGAATAATTTAATTATCGCGGAATCGCTGCGCTTCGTTCTTCGTGTTTCTCTGTGTGGAAGCTCGCTCACAAATTCAGTTTCTCTATCTCTCTCAATCTTCTTCTCGAATTAGTCTTAATTCCTGCGCGTTTCGAACACTTCGCTTGAATTACGACCGACGTTCATTAACGTCTGTAGGACTGTAGCCTCAATCGTGAAAATTCGATAACAAAAGTGACGTACGCGATTGCATTCGTTCCAAAATAATGTTTAAAAATATCGTTGAATATTTTTGGAAAATATATTGTCTTACATGTTCGAAATTTATTACCAATTGTTTATTACGTACATTAACATTCGAAAGGCATTATATATTTGGAATTCGTAACTGTTATTTAATATTTAGCAATACGAGAAGAAGCAAATTAGAAAAAATCGTGTGGAAAAGCATACAAAGTTGCGTGAACGAGTGAATTGAAGGTAATGTGAAAAATAAGGACTTGAAATTAGCCACGATGTATAATACTCACGATCGTATAGATACGAGGTCCTATTCCGAGATAACAGGATGGCAACGTGGCGGAGAAAAAAAACGTATTACTAGAGGATCAAAAGGAATGTATAAAAGGGAATGAAAGAGTCCGGTCTCTCGATAGGTTGATAGCTCGCGCCGCGAAATGTTCAGACATCGGCTTTCTGCAAAGACCGAGCTATCCATTGCAGGATATTTTACGTAGGATCGAACGTTATATCCTAGAGTCTACGATACTCGCGGAATAAATACCTAAGCCTCGCGTAGCCGTGGTCTAGCCACAAGCACACGTTATATTGAGATATAATTTGCGACTATCGGGGCGACTCGAAAGTAAAAATATTCGCTACGTTCTACGCCTATAAAAGGATAAGACGAGGAGCCATGAACGTCAACGGCCCGTTTATGCGCGTATCGCTACAGCTATAAACGCGCATTATGTAACCCGAGAGAACTTATTTTTCTAAATTAATTTCAATTTGGATATATAACTTAACTTCAATTCCCGTTTATAATAAACAACTTCGATGCTACCAAAACAAGCAAAAAAGTCTTAGTAAACATGGGCCTAAATATCATTAGTTTCCAAGTTATTATACGTCCAATCTGACCGCCGCTTACTTCAATACACACATGTTTTGTCGTAGATCATTATTTAAATTAATAATAAATAATAAATTATTTAAATAGCACGAAGTTGGGGAATAAAAACGCTACACGTTTCTGTTACTGTCACTGAACAACCCTGGTATAATTATTACGCAAGAAATCTGTTTACTGTGCTTGATTTAACGATCCATTCAATGAGTTATATAATAAGTTATATTACAGATATGGTAAATAAACAGGCGATGAAGTCTCCTATTCTATTACAGATTCCCAGTTAACAACGTCTTACAACTTTTGATATGAAACTAATGATATTTGCACTCATGTTTATACATTTCACAAACATTTCGTTCTTTTAAGTTTCACTGATTTTCTAAACCACTTCTCATCGTAAATTCTAACTTGCCCGCTATTCTCGGAGTAGTAAGACGAGAATGTATACGGTTGCCACGACTCGCGAGAAACGCGGAAAGATTTACAACTGTCCGACAGGAAAATACTTTCTTTTTTCTTCACTGACCAAAAAAAATCGCTACCTAGAACAAATCGAAGGGTGCTATTGAGCGCAGGTTTGCTGGAAACCAGAAAAAATCACGAGAAAAAAACACAGCGTAACCCTTTCGTCCGAGGAATACCTGGTTGGAAAAAGTTTCTCGACCGGCTTCGATCGACGGAATGGAGGAAACCATGCGGCGAATAATCCTTTCTACTCACGCTAAAGAAAACTATACCTGTCTGGTATTTGAAAATTGATCCCGTTAGGTCGCTAACCTTCGCTCTTTCCTCTTTATTATCTTTTATTCTTTTTTCGTTACTTCTGCTCCCGTATCGAGCTACCGAAAGAATTTTCTGCCAAAGTCCGGGAAACTAGTTTCAAGAAGTTTTGCCCGAGTGGTGCTCGTGCTTGGGGCACAATTCACACGATCAAACTTTTCAACTTTTTAAATCTATTTCTTTGTAGCGGAGCACGACAGAGTCTAAGTGCCGCTGAGTTTACGAGAAATCGCGAGAACGAGAAAGTACTTGCAACACGGCTAAAAAGAAATCCTTTTAATTATAAAGAAAGTAGTTGGTGTTTTTACATTTAATTAAAACCCCGACTTTTTTCTTGTTTGTAGGAAATTACATACGTGATTAATTTCCAGTAAAAAATTATTTGATTTACTTTTATATTGTGAAATTTCCTTTCTTGTTTATCGAGCATAGTGATTGGTGTTTAAAGTGTACGAAGTATCTAATAAAGTTACCCACACAATGGACCGGAGGGCGTCCACGACGATGTCGAACGATCATAGGATGAGTCTTTCAACTTTCCTGCTCCAATATTTTTCGAACATCGTCACTCTTGAAATCGATAAATAGCGACGCAGCCCTTTCATGTTGCGTAGCAATTCTTCTGTACCCGCGCTACGTTTACTATTCCATGCGCTAGCTTTATTGCCAGCTGCTACCGGTTCAAGATCTTTATATCACCTTATCGAGCGGCTACGGGACTATTTTTGCTTAGTTTTGAGTGGAAAATGTTAACCACGAACTGTTGCACAACTTCGTCATCATGCACGCTACGTCGGAAAAAAACGACAGCTTCTATTGGAAATGTAAATCGGTAATGGAAATTATCAAACTATAGTCGTAAGAAAACATAAAGTAGGTCAAGAAAATGAAATAAAACGAAATATTTACATAACATTTAAAACGTACCACGTACAAACGTATTTAAAATTTTGCGTCAATACTTCTTCATTGTGATCTTTTTAACGAGATATAAATTAAAAGATGCAAGACAATAAACGATATTTCAATCAGAATAGCGTTTATAGCTTTTAGTTGTTATCTATTTAAATAAATTTTTTCTCCCCTTTTATCTTATAGGGAATAAGGTTTGTAAGTGCTGTAACCCGGAAAAAAATGAGTTACAAAATTTACTTCAACAAATGCAAAAAAGGGAATGAATATTCGATGTAAGTGCAACGATAACGTTCAATGTTTATAGTCCCATAATATACGATTTCATTACTAATAAGATAGCCGATGATGATGATTAATTCAAGGTCGCAAAAAGTTATCTTTTATCGAATGAAATTCAATTAAAATGTTTTGCACATTGACAAAATGTGTTAACACGCACAACACACCGCCGTTAGAAGTATCGACGTTTACGATTTCCAGCGTCCCTCAACTCTGAGATAGCAGAATAACAATACTTTTTATCGAGCTTGCTTTCAATTAATTATTCGCGTTCTACATTTGTTCGCGAAGACGATTATCTCTTATCGATTCCCGCGTCACGAATGCAATTATAATCGATCGATTTAATTTTATACACCAAGACCTTCAGATTGATTCAATTTCAATATTTGATAATTATCGACGTTTATAGATTCTAGTCCATTCAGTAACGTTATCTATGTAATAATATTACAGCGTAAAAATAAGTATGTTAAACAAATATTATTCTGCGAGCGTTCATTGGATTTTATCAGTTTTACTTTGTACACGGTTGTTTCATTTCCAGTCATCGTTCGATGAAACAGCGAAGCAACATTGAAGCAAAACTGTGCTTACAAGAGTCTTCACTTTGCAGATGGCGAGGGAATAGAAGAGCGTCATCGAGGGAAAGCAACAAAATTTCTGAAGAAACTAGCAAATTTACGAGAACTAGTCTGTATAGGTCACGTTTGCTCGAAAGATCTTTCGGATCTTCTACTTTGTGGAGATTGGAATGCACGATGGTCGTTTCCCTTTGGCCCTCGCTGACCCCGCCCTTTCGTGGCTACGAGGAAAATGGACAACCATGTACGTCTGTCCTTTTCTCTCCCTATCTCTTTCTATATACTCTTTGTCATTTTTGTTCTCAGATATGAAATTGCCTGGTATCCTCTGGGAAATGCGAAGCGATGTCAGCTACGAACCATGGACACGTATAGAAAAAGGAAAGACAAACTGACCAGTCGGAGAAACGAAGATGAAGAAGCAAGCGCTCTGCCAGAACGAGATTGTATTTTCGTCCGTACTGAACGTGTATCCTATTTCGTTAGACGTTTCGTTTGCGTAATCCACGCACCTGTGCGTTCTTAAAAATCCAGATTCCATGAACATTTTCGAAACTTTCTTCCTGTGTACTATTATCTGCTTAAATACAATATACGTATATATCAGCGTCCGTGGTTACCTTATCGCACTTATCGGACCGGCGAACCTCCCGGAACATTTGCATTCGGCAACAACATTCTACGAAGCTGATAAAACCCTACCTCCATCGTCAGCTATTATCGCCATTGCGTACCGAAGACAGATTATAAAATCATTGCGCGATCGCCGCAAGGCGTCGTTGATCTTGTTAAGCTCATCGAGTGCAATTGTAACTCTGACTAGAATGCATATGCGGTTGAAGCGAGTTGTTGATCTTTGTTTACTGACCCGAATCTCTTTCTCCAGATCCGGGACTAGCTACGTTACCTGTGACTGTCTATCAGAAGTAGCGTCAATTTTTGTAACGAGTCTCTACTGTTTTCAACCTTTGCCGAAAAGCCGTGACACAGTAAGAGTACCGACAGTAAGAGTACTCTTTTGGCGATTCTGGCAGGATTTATGACACGTTCAGCAATCACGAGGCAATAACAGAACTTTCGGAACTGCAACGCTGTTAATGTTGGATCATGCTGGTCAACATCGTTTCTCTGAGAGTAGACGTAACATTACGTTCCAAGTAATTAATATACACCGAAGTATACCCGCAGATAATCAAGGAAGAATCTGCCGAACCTCTATAACCTGGATCCGGAATCACCGTCAATTTTTTTCAAAAAGTTTTCTCCATTTTTACGTCTTAACTCTGCCGAAGAGCTGTGACATCACGATATCATATTTTTCGATATTGATCGACGATAACAGGTATCGATAATGTTTCAAAGACAAACAACAAAGCTATAAATAATTCAAAAAGATATAGCATTTCTTTGTGAATTTCAGATTTTGTTAAAAGGAGCAAGAAGAGATTAGTTTCATTAACTGGATGTCGAGACAGAAGCGCGTCAAGATTCTTCGTTCCCCTTGGTCTTTTTGACGCCATTGAGACTCCCATCGACTCTAAATACGACCAGTGGATGGCATAAAATAACCTAACGTTGCCGATGCTGCAGAAAATCCGAAGGATGAAAATTTCGCGGCGAATTAGTCAAGACCCGGTCGAAGTCTCCGACGACCGTAAATGTGCCATTTTTCCATGGGCTTCGAGCGACGCTCGTGGTAGCGGCGTAAAACATGCAAGTTCCTTTTATCTCGACCTATAACATCGATATCTATGCGTGTATATCTATTTACATGACCTCCGGCTCGCTTGTTGGCAACAGGCATTTCCATTCACAGACTACGGTTATCGTTTCACACTTACAAACTTCCTTGTACTTGCCGTCGGGATGCGACGCGTTGCATAAATAGCAATGAAAATTGTATTTTGCTACCGTTTCACGATATTAAACGTTCCAGTACCTAGGTTTCGCAGTTGACCAAAGATAAAATTACGGTTCTAGCGTTTCGATACATTTCCTTCATAATCGTAAGATGTTATTCGATCATTTCTCCGCCTTATTTGGCGTTTCGGAAAATGAGAAAGAAGAAGTTTCGACATAGGAAATCTGTGCTTCGTTCAGAATGCTCTCTGGTCTCGTTTGAAGGAGGAACAGAGATTCTTTCTACGCCGAACGAACGAAGGGATGATATGACTTTTGGCCATTCTCAACGTATCCGCATCACGAGTTTGACGAGCAACCTTGTTTACGGGGCAATTTCGCGCGAATACAGGCTGCGCCAAATACTATTTTTTTTTTTTTTGCACGTAAAACTTCAAACTTGCGCTTTAGCCCCTCACTTTCGGTATACTTTCCTCGACATACGATTCCTTTCCTTTCCCTTCCTTCTCCTCTGCGCCAACGTTGTTAACACAGGATGAACATATAAAACGTACACACGTAGTTCGTACGTAGTAAGCACAAGGTTGTTCTCCGGATACACAAATTTTTCAGCCAATTAAAAGAGAAAAAAAGAAGAAACGTAAGAAAGAAAAAGGAATGTTCTACTATGCAAATAGTAGGTTGTTTTATTTAAATATCCTCGATAACATTTCCTCGGACGAGTGCCATTTTATACACTTCCTATGCCTTTCAACTCTTCATTCGCTAGTCTTCGTTTACAATTTCCATCAATCTGTCGCGGATATTTTCGACTTAATGACCGGAAAGGTAATTTATCTCGTTCCAACGAAGTTTCTATTTGACTTGAAAGCCCGCCGCCCGTTTCTACCCGTGTCGCTGGCATTACGTGACGCCGGAGTAATGAAGAAAAGCATATCGTGAGATATACGCGCAGGTAACCCACGTAGTATCGTCTTCTTTTCTACTGGTGTACGTGTGTGTTTATACGGATTGGGTTTAGCGAACGTACGTGTACGACCAGCTGCTGGAATAGAAACTGTGTGTTTGGCTAGACCACGTAGAGAAGTCGTCTATATATCGGCGCCAGCAGGGGATCAGTACTGCCATTTTATCCAAACGTGATCCCAGACAAATACGAAAATTCGTACGTGGCTGCAGTGTATATGAGTGACTTGTTCGATATTTTCCCGAAGAGACTGATGGAACGAAGCAAGATACGATGCGGGTGAAACCGTGGGAGGACTCAGGTAGGAAATATGACGAGCAAGTTCTGGTATCCGACTGCCCACGCTTATAACGTCGTTCCCCTCCACTCGAGGAACTCGACGTACTCTCGCAAATAAAAGGTCCGCAGATCCTGCCGCTCGATCGATCCATTTTTCTCTTTCCGTTGTAACTCCTCTTTTTCTTCTTTTTCCCCTGTCAGCTCTTCCATGTTATTATCTTTGCGTCTTTTACTTGTTCGTTCAATTTCACGACTGACAATATTATCCCGTTTTTCCAAATTCTCTTTCTCGAGATTCGAGCGAAGAATCGTTACGTACAGCAAGAATACTCGAATATCTTGGACATCCTCCGTGTCCCTTGGAAGTTGATCGAATAAAGAGTATGTTACCATTCGTATAGGGCACCATTAACATATTCCATTGATATTCGGAGAAACCGGCTTCGATAAACATCAGAGAGCCGCGAGAGGAACCTCTCCTCGCCTTCATTCCCGAAATATTTCCGCGGTGTACAGCGTCACGTAAAAAAGGATACCTAAACTGTGTACAAATTTAATTAAATTTAATTAAAGGATTTTACCGGGAGGTCCGCGATCCCTCGTCTCAACGAAGACGGTGTAGGATGAAACCGACGATGGTTGATTAAATGTCTGCGGCAAAAAAATCCTTTTTAGGTTCCTGGAACGAACGGAGCTCATAAGCTACGAATTCTTTGGCGAACGTGGCGAAACATCGTCGACGAAGCAGCGTGATTTCTCGTTACGTATATATGTATATATATATACACCTGTCCCTTGTCCTTACGACGCTTTTCGTTCACCTTCCTTTCTCGTTTCAAACGTTAGATTGAGATTCCGACTGCGTCCACCGCCACGTAATTAAATCCGTGGACAACCATTTTGTCCAGCTTTCGGAATACTTTGTAGATATCCCGACTTTTTCCGCTTCGTACGACAATACTGACAATGATTTCTGACTTCCTTTTTTATCCAATTTAGGCTTCAAAGAACGTCGCTTGATTTCGGAGAATTATTTAAAATCTTCCAGTTAGTTATGATTTTCCAATAATAAATTTTCCAATTTATGAGAATTATTCAATTTTCTAATACGATTATAATATTTTGATTTGCGTAATAAAAGTCAGAACTGTGTGGGTGTTACCTTACTAATATAGCGCGAAGAAAATTGTAAACCAGTTCGATACCGAATATTCGTAATAATATTCGATTATAAATTATGTACGTACTTTACGAGCAATTTAACTTACGAACGACGAAAATTTCCTGAACTATGTGTCTTGGAATAATCTGTATCATGACATATTCATCGATGAGAATTGTTATTTATACATCGTTCGTTGTTATTTGGTATATTAAATATTCATTGTTGCGCGAACATGGCGCGTTTTACTCAAAATTTTCGTGGCTACGAGCGCTATGGTTCTCCGCTCGACCCTCTCGAAGCCACAAATTACGCAGTTCAATGCATCGTGACTGCTTTCATACATATTTATGCCGACCTCTTGAGGACGAAAACAAGAAAGTCGCAGTAGATGCACATAACGTTGAGTATCTCGTCATAAATTCGTTTTAAATATCACCAAGTTTGCTTTAACAGATGTAATTCCTATTTATGAATATTACTTTAAAAATAAAAAGATTTTTCACGTGATACACGAACAAAATCAACGAAATCATAAGGTAGGTTAAATACAAAATAATCGGTTAAGAACGTACAAAAAATACCTACGTTTTCTCCGCTCTCTATAAAATGGATATTAGTGCATCGAATATCCGGGACAAAAAACGTATGTAAGTATTATTAGAAGCAAGGCAAAATCGTTAAATATCGTAATTAAAAGGTCGTAAGTATCAGGTGTGTTAACGGTCTACATACTTTGGAACGCAATGAAAATGCAAAGGTGTTTTCATAGAGAGTAAAACAGCGGATCAGCAAAGAACGACCATCCACTGCCAATTATTTTAAATACTTAATCTTTAATTAAGTAAGTCGTGCGGCATAACCATCCACGGAGAATAGTATGTTAATGTTTTCCATGAAAAGTTATAAATGTGTATATATGGAAAGAATGAATAAGGATTGCCTCGGAATGAAGTAGCTAGTTCTTAATTAAAATTGAATCCAGTGCTTGCGATCCGGTTATTCTCTCCTTGCTATTTCATTAATTCCCCTTTAAGTATCTACGTATTGAGAAACGATAAAGTTTCGCAAGTTTAGTAGGTAAAACGCAAAATTCCGGTCTCTTTTACGAACAAAAAGGCAAGAAGTTGCAAAAGCACGGAGGCAATGAAAACGCGGGAAGAAGTCGTTCCGTCCAAATAGTTTTCGGAACATCTCGATGTTCATAAAACACTTAACGCTTAATGGGATACCTAAAGACCAATTAGAGAGCAAGCTTGAGTGTTAGCAGCTACATAAAACTTGGATTACAGACCGTAACAGGTGCTGTGTACTCTACCAATATACACGCTTCGAGAAATCTCGAGGAACCATCGAAATTTCAACGAGTACGATAAAATGTCATCGCTGTATAGCGACTCGAAGTGGAAAACTTATAAGGCACGCGTATTGTCGAAATCAGCGAGAAAAGGAACAACAGAATCTCTGATACGACGAGATGTTGATTCAGCCACGGTTAGCGTTATCTGTATGTGCGTCCTATTAGACACGATGATACGTTGTAGTAAATGTCATCATTGGAATCGATTAACGAGAGAGAACGATGGCCATTGTGTTCGCCGACTGAAGGCTAAAGAAACAGATGAATGACCTGCCTATAAAT